>CM060699.1:83028447-83628447 GCA_030686995.1 Artemisia argyi
TGTAAAAAGTGACTCGGGAACTAGACTACCTTACTCACGTATCCTAGTGTGTTGTAGGTTTGGATGTATGTCAAACTTTAGTTATCTTGTTTAAGTTTCTTAAGTTATTGTTCTTAGGTTCATTAATGTTTTAGATATAATATAACACTGTTCGGGCAATCACAATTCAGAAGTATATGACTCCTCACATGAAGCTCCCTACTATTATATTATGTTATTAACATAATACCATTCGGGCCATCATAATTCAGAAGTTAATACTCCTCACATGAAGTTCCCTACTATTGAGCTATATTGTTATTAGTTAAGTTATAATCATAACATCGTTCGGGCCATCATAATCCAGAAGTACATGCAATAATCGTTTGAGGAGCCAGGGAACTTTAATTCGTAAACACAGCAAACTCGTCAAAATGAAATATCTACATGGTACTCCTCACATGAAGCTCCCTACTATTATATTATGCTTCTAACTTTTATTATGTTTTATATTTTTATGATATTTTTATTTTATACCCTTATAGTTTATATATTTACATTTTCTTCCCTAAACTTATAATACTTGTATTATTTATACTTATAACTATCTATACTTGACACAACTAGTCCCTAGACTTCTATATTTTTAGAAAATGGCATAATTAACCCTTAGACTCATAAATTTTATATATTTACCATTTAGACCTTTAACTTTATAATATTTTCATAACTAGTCCTTTTTAGTTTATAACTTATTTTAGTTTCTATCCTAAGGTTTTAATACTTTGCAAAATGAGTCCTTACACTTATAACTTCTAGAAAATGTCAAAAACAGTCCCTAGACATTATAGTTTCAGGAATTTATGATATATACCCTTATGCATGTAAAGTTTTGCAAAAATAGTCCTAAATGCATGTAAACTATATTTTTATTTAACAACTAAGTTTTCTAGCTTATGTTTAACTAATATTAGCTTATTTAAGTTATCTAAATCAGATTATAGATCATGTAAAGGGTATATAGCATGCAAACATGTATTCGACTCATATTAGGGTTTTAAAAAGAAAACTAGTAAATGAAATGGTTCAAGGCTTAGGCAAGGGTTCCTATGAGATCTAAGGCGTCCTAATACTATCCTAAGACTAAACTAAAGATAATAAAACTAGAAATGAAGGCTTAATTGGTTAGCTAGGGTTTAATGAGGGTTAAGCTAGGGTTAAAGTTTTAGTGATGGAAAAGCAACTCGACAAGGGTCCTTGGCTTGCTTTGCTCAACTCCTAGGCCTACTATAGCTCGTACACTACTACTACTATAGATGTTTAAGGTGAAAAGAAGAGAAGAGGTGTGCTTTTGAAATGAAGGAGGGATCGGGGTATTTATTGGGTACGTGAGGAGTAGCGAGCAAGCAAGGGAAGGAGGAGGTGTCAAGGGGGAGGTGAGTAAGCTAAGCTAGTGGATGACTAAGGGGTGCTATGGGATAGGTAGGGGCTGTATGGTGGTTTGGGGAGTGTTTGTGGTGGAGATGAAGCCTCGGGATGAAGGTGGTGACAAGGTGGTGATGCACCACCTTGCTTGCTAGCTTAGAGGTGCTTGTAAGCTGCTTGGGTGGTTT
This sequence comes from Artemisia argyi, assembly GCA_030686995.1. Taxonomy (NCBI): domain Eukaryota; kingdom Viridiplantae; phylum Streptophyta; class Magnoliopsida; order Asterales; family Asteraceae; genus Artemisia; species Artemisia argyi. The sequence continues at coordinate 83,030,040 of CM060699.1, forward strand.
AGTGGTGGTTTAGGGTGATTAGTGGTGGTTTAGTGGTGGTTTAGGGTGGCTTAGGGGAGGTTTAGTTAAGTAGGTGACAAGTAGGTGATGCACCTACTTGTGTGGGTGCTTGGTTGAGGTGGTTGAGGTGCTTATGTTTAGGTTTTACTAGTTTAGGTTAAGTTTAGACCTAGTTTTACTTAGTGAGAGTTTAAGGTTTTACCTAAGGTTTAGTGCCTAGGTTAGGTTCCTAAGGGTGTTTAGTGACTAATCTTAAGTCCTAAGGGGTTTATACTAAGTGATGGTAACTTATGGGAAAGATTTGACCTAGTTTTGTAATCTAAATGACCTATTTGTGTTTAGTGAGAGATTAGGGTTTATCCTATGAGTGTCTAATAACTAATCCTAGGTCCTAAGAGGCTTATACTAAGTTTTGGTAACCTATGGTGAAGTTTTGGGATAGGCTAGACCTAATTCTAGGAAGTTATGACTTAGTTATGGTTTTGTGCTTAAGGGACTTGTACCTAAGTTCTAAAGGGTTGTACTAATGCCTAATGGTCCTAAGGTATCCTAATATTCCTAAGGTAACTCATACTTAAGTCTTGGACACTTTCATACTAGTTAAGTTAAGCATATAGGGTTTAGTAAGCACATAGACCTAATTAAGGTTTAGTTAAGGTTTATTAGGGTTTTGTGATATATTTAGTGTGTTAGATTGGTAGATTACTTATTATGGTGTTGTGGTGATCTTATGCTTGACATATCAGGGGTTTATATAGGATGTGAGTGTTGAGTTTATTTGGCTTGTGTGGGTACGTGAGCAGCTCTATTGAGTCATGCAAGTAATAAATGCATATAAAAAGCAAAAATTTACCTGTGAAATACCTACTATAGGTATTTGTAATGGGAATGATAGTAATGAGGTTTTGTGGGTTGTTACAGTCTTACCCCCTTAGAAAAAATCTCTTCCCGAGATTTAGATAATCGTAGGAGTAGGGGAAAGAATAAGTCGAGAAAGATAGGAGGAAGAAGAGAGTTATAGGGAAGGATTTTTCTGATACCATAGAAGAGTGGTATGAAAAGAAAGAAAAGTTTGCACAAGTGGAGTAGAAAATGCTTGCACATTTGCCAGATAGTGAGGCTTATTCATTTATATCTCATTACTTACAAATAAAGGCGTCCCAATATTTGTAAACAAGAGTGTATAAATTCATAATCCATTTGATTTATAACTTTCTCATTAAAATGAAGGAGCGCTTTAGTTCATTTTAGTAGAATAGTCATTATAAATCATCTTTAAGTAGTATCGGTGGAAAACGAAGAGAGTTTACCACACTTAAGGAAATCCGGTACGGGAATATTTTAGAGATAGGTTCCAACCATGATGAAGACTAGTTCTAGTCATGGTGAATACAAGTTCTAACTACGGTAGAGGTAAATTATAGTCACGATAGAGACAATTTCTAGTCATGATAGAGACAAGTTCTAGTCATGATAGAGACAAGTTCTACAGTCTTCCTGTTTAGCAACTTGCCACATGGTAAATTCCCATGTTATGACTAGAATGACGGGCGTTGAAGATCTCATTTTTGCAACTCTTGCAAAGCGAGATTTAATATCATAGTCAAACATAATGAGGATTACAGTTTGATGTAGATATTCTTACAAGTTCTAACTAATAGAAACTTGTGATATGACGAGAAATACAAGTCCTACTTTTAGAACGTTGTAGGATGAGGTAGAGAGAGAATATAGAGAGAAGAAAATAGAGTGTAAAATGATGGAGGGATAAAAAGGATGGAAGGAAATGGAATAAGGGATTTTTGTAGGAAGGAGTGAGGAAGATGAAAGAAGGAAAGGGAAGAAATAGGAGGGTATGAAAGAATGGAAGATAAGGGAAGGATGGAAGGGTAGGTTTAGGTGAAGTTGAAAAGTATAGGGATGTAAGATTAAATAGTAGAGTGGGGAAAACAGAAGAGTAGGATTTTAACAGGGGAGTGGAGAAAAAGGCGGGAAAATGAGATTTTAAATGGAAGAGTGGGAAAAGGCTGGAGATGGAGATTTAAATGGGATTTAAACGGTAGAAGGAGAGAAAACGGAAGAATAATATTAAACGGAAGAGTAAGAGTATAGGATACCTGAAAGATAGTATCCTAATGAAGTTTTAGATTAACTAGATTCTTTCCCAAAAGTTGTTTTCCCCCTAAGGTTCTTCTAGTTTTTCCTAACTAATCCTAATTTCTAGGGGTGAGGTGTTTGGTTCATTTGAAGTGAAGGGTTCTAAAGAGGGTGTAGGCTTAGAGGTTTTCTTTCCTAAGGGTTTACTAGGAGTATCCTTATTCTTAGGTGTAGCTTCGGGTTTTCTTTTTGTTTTAAGTTGTCTATTACTACCATTATTATTATTATTATAAGTATTACTATTCCTAGGTACTTGAAACCAGCTAGGGTAGTAGCCATAGTATCTCATAAGTGGAATTTCCTAATGTGTATTCTAAGAAATGTCAAATCCTAAGATGTAATCTAATATCCTCAAATATCTATGTGGGTATCCTAAGAGACTAGGTAAGGGCAATGTTATCCTAAAACTACTTATTCCTATATGGCAGAAGTTTGCTATGTGTCTATCCTAAACTAGGGGTTTTATGGTTTATGGTAGAGGTTTTACTATTTAATCCTATGTTTTTCCTAATATTTCTAGGTTCTAATCCTAAGGAATTTCTAAGCTAAATCCTATTCCCAATTTTTCTATCTATTTGGGTAGGGATTTTGGTTTCTAACTTATAAAACCTTAAAAATTCCTAATCCTAATTTTCTAATTCCTCAAGGGTTTCTTAAATAGCCTATCTTAGTGATCTAAGGTATTCTATATTTAATCTTATGTTTCCTAGGGGTATCCTAAAGTTATTTCTAACCTCAAATATGAGAATCCTAAATATGGTTTGGGTTTTACTAAGGGGATAGGGAAAACTAACTTGGAAAAATCATAGTAATCTAGGGAAATGAAGAGGAAAAAGGATAGGAATATGCTTGTATATGATTATCATATATTTTCATATGGGATAGTTAGGGGTAGAATCTCTAACTAGGAAGGAAATAGCTTGAAAAAGCTAAGGAAGTAGTGAGGGTTTAGAGATCAGAGGAGAAAGAATTCAGATCTCTTTGGTGTAGAATAAGAATTCTCACCATTGACAAGGGACAGTGTTTGAAAGTGATTAGGTTTTAGGGAAGGAGGAAATATGAGGGGAGTTTAAAACAGTTTAGAGATTCTATATATCTAAGACATCTGGGTAGTTTTCCTAAATTCCTAGGGGTAAGGGTTAAGGGTAGGTTATAATAATTACCTAACTTGTCATGTTTTATGGGTTATTTCTAGTTTCCTAAAGGGTTATTATTGGGTTAGGGGTGATCTAAGGTAATGTAGGAGAGGTATTTTCCTAAGGGGTTTATCTAATTTATCCTAATTGAGGGGTACTAAGTAGTTTCTAAAACCTAACTTATTTTATTGATTTCCTATCTTACATATCCTATAGGCACTAACTATTCTAGGGTATAAAGGGCATATTACTTAGGGGTTCCTAAGGTTTTCCTAATTCCAAGAGTTTGTGTTTTCTAGGTTTGATTGAAAATTTTCCTCATCATTATCTATTATCTTTTCTAAAGTGCTAATCCTAAAGCGAGCAAAGGCTATTTTATGGTGGTGTTTCATTTGGTTTTTCTGTATTTTAGCTACTTTAAAACGGTTTTCTTGTAAAGTGTTTCTTAAACTACTATAGTCAGGTTGATTATCTAAGTTATTATTATGACCTTTTTCTATCTTCTCAAGAAGGTCAAGGGAAATCTCATCAAAGTTATTTAAAATTTTCTCTAATTGATTTTTCTCATTTTCTGAAGTTGTCCTAGAGGGTTTTTCTCCAATTTCATCTTTCCAAGATGAAATGGGAGGGTTTACTCTAATTGATTTTTCTCATTTTCTGAAGTTGTCCTAGAGGGTTTTTCTCCAATTTCATCTTTCCAAGATGAAATGGGAGGGTTTACTAAGTAAGGGGTAGGTCCTAAGGTGTAGGGTTGTCTAAGGTCATATCTAGGGGTATAGGTAGGGATAGGGTTTTTAGGTATATATGTGATGAGGCGAAAAATGATCCTTTTTTAGGGGTCATTTAAGACCGAAATTGAATTTATTTGATCAAATAGTGCCCTAAATCGTTCCTTTTGTGATTTTAGGTACTTTTGGAGTGAATTCTGGAAAAGGAAGCATTTTGGACGTTTTTGGAGCATAAAAGTGAAGAAAACGGCAAAATCTTAATTTTCCTTGCTGGGAACAGTACCTGACGGCGTCACAAAATTCTACATGACGGCGTCAAGAGTAAAACAAGAGGTGAAGTGGATAGAGTCCGTGACGATCCAGAGAGTTTTTACACTAGGGGCATGACGGCGTCACCATAGGCCGTCATGGTCCCATTACACGTGACGGCCCAGAGAAAATTTGCACTTGACGGCGTCAGATCTGGATCTAGGCAATCCGATATTACTATGGGCGGCAAGTTGACGGCGTCAAAATTTTCTTCTTGACGCCGTCACGTTGGAAAATCTATATATAGTTTTGTAATTTTCATTCATTAAGAGAGGAGAATTAGTGGGATAACTTGGAGAAACCCTAGCACGATTTTTACTGTACTTTCAAGGGTTTTTACCCTTTGAAACCTTTCATGTTCAATTAAGATAAGTATCCTTTCAATTCATTCAATATGTCTATGTGTTGTTTGAATATATCTTACGCTTATCTTGATTTTAACATGCTAGGCTAGATCTCTTGTGTGTTTGCTTAGATGTAGTGAAACCTAGATGTTGATTATGGGTTGATTGCTTGTTTACAGTTGTTACGGATGAATGATTTCGATGTTAGGCTTAAGAAAACTGGTAGACTTCCATAGGGTAACTTGCTTGAACGTCTTAAGAAACATGAACCAATTCGTACTAGGTTTTTATGGTTGTATTTAATGTATGAGCGAATTCTAATGATCCCATGTTAGGAGCTTCTTGCAGGCTCGACATAGGAGTGAAGTAGGAGCTTATAGAGTTGGGGAAGTACGTACGCCACCCCACGAATGGTATTAAGGAATATAACCCGTCATTCACGCAATTGTAACAAACTATCAACCTGTAAAAGATATTTAGGGAGTAATGAAATCTAAGTAAACACAATTTTCTCATTATTGTTCACACCACATTAGTAATTAGTTTTATTTATATTTTTGTTATTTTATTTTGATTGCATCTTAGTTATTGGGTTAGTTGATTAGCAACTAATTCCGCCCACTCTTCCAAAAACCCGAGATTTTAATTCCTTTTATAAAAATATAAAAATACAAAAAGAATCATCCCTCACCTCTAGACTTAATTTTTAGGCTTTCTAATCCTAGCGACACTATTCCTGAGTTGAACGATCAATCCCCCGGTACTTGTCACTATACTATACTACAACGATCAGGTACACTGCCTGGTGGGGTTTGTAAGCTTCTCGAGATCCCTTGAGAGGTAAAGCCTGGTGCAATTCCCACGCATCAAGTTTTTGGCGCCGCAGCCCGGGGAATAGTTATTGTCTAGGTTAGAATTTCTTTTTATTAGGTCTACTTGCTAGATTCCTTTCTAGTAAGATTTTATTTTTATTTTTAGGTTTTCTTTAGTCTATCTATTTCTTCGTGTCTTTGTTCGTAATCTTTACCATCCGACATCATGGAAGGTGGTAACGTCTTTGAACCCATCAACCCACCACAACAAAACCCACCACTAGCAAACCAACCTCTTAGGCCCTGAACCCTAGGAGAGTATTCCCGTCCTAGCCACCAAGGCTATCAAAACACTATTGAGCTCACTTAAGGAGCCAATGTGTACCCCTTGCAATCCAACACCATCCGGTTGGTGCAAAGTGGATGTACATTCCATGGACTTCGTTCCGAAGATCCTAACCAACATCTCAAGGATTTCCTTAAAATCGTAGATTCTATAGACCTTGATGTTACAACTAGAGAGTCGACCCGATTATGCCTATTCCAATTCTCTCTACGTGATCAAGCTAGTCAATGGCTTGAGCGTTTACCCGCGGGATCCATGACCTCATGGGATGATCTCACCACTCGTTTCCTTGCTCAATTTTTCCCACCGGGGAGAACTACCAAGCTTAGAAATGATATCTTGATGTTCCAACAACGTCAAGGTGAAACTCTATATGAAGCATGGACTCATTTCAAGGACTTACTCCAAAAAGTCCCTCATCATAGCATAGATCTTTGGCTCCAAGTCCAAATCTTCTAAGACCATATCGATCTCTCCACAAGGCGAACCATTGACTAATCGGCCGGTGGTAAGCTACGTGATCTAAGTGCGAAAGAATCATGGGAACTCATAGAAGATCTTGCTCTCTATGACAACGAAAGTTGGAATGATCCCCGTGATTTGAACAAAACGGTCAAGGCAATATCTTTGCCTTCGAACAATTCTAGCACTCTCGACCGTAGGATCATGGAACTTGAGGACCAAGTCAAGTTTCTCATGAAATCTTACGAAGCTCCTAAGCCTTCAAGCCAAGTGAACAAAATCACTTCTTTATGCGAATTATGTAGTGGTCCCCATGACACTCGTGATTGCGTGGAACTCCCCGGAACAGCTTTTGCGGACTACGCATCCTCGCGTACCGACGAGCGGGAGATAAGTGGTACACTTTCAAACCCGAGCCAAACCCTTACGGTGATTCCTACAACCCTTTTTGGGAAAATCACCCGAACCTTAGGTGGAAACAAAACCAAAACAATTCTTCCAATCCGCCTAATCGTTACCAACCAAACGGTCCACCCTCCAACCGCACTTTCAACAACAATCCTTCTAATAACTATGGTAGTACCAATAATCTTGAAGGATTGATGTCCAAGTTTATGGCATGGCTCGCATAGCTAAGTTTGAAACCGAATTCAATCAACAACAAACGGAGATGACCAATAAGATTGACAACTTGTTGAAAGCCCTCAACAACCAAGCGCTAAGTACACCTAGGAAGGACACTTGGGACGCCAATAGCGGAATCCAAATTAAGGACCCCTCATCATCCAAGGATTTATTTGATGATCCCGAGACACCATATATCCTTGGTTCAACCCTTATTAAAGTAGGTGATCCCTCTAACATCAACATACCATGCAACATTGGGCATATGCATGTATGGAAAGCTTATATCGATCCTAGGTCTCCTATAAACATCATGACTAGGACTTATTATAATTGGGTAATTAAGAAGCAACTTGGTTATAGGATGATGCCCAGTAAGAATTTGATAAGTAATTTTGTAGGAAGAGTGAAAGGATTGCATGTGATTGTTGGAAACTTCACTTATGAGACCGACTTTGTGATAGTGGAGGATACTCATCCGGTGATAGATGATTGCCTAAGTCAAGTAGTGTTCGGAAAACCGTTCGTTGAGGCCTCTAAGATAAGTTATGATCCGACTCTAGGGATAGTTAGATTCAAGGAAGAGAATGATGAGATTGCTTACCAAATGCCTTATAAGATTGAACAATACCGCCTTCTATCAAACATAGAAAAGGAACACAAACAAGCGGTTTACTATAGGAATGATGAGGATATACGTATAGGAGTAGAATATGTTATGAATAGAATACTTGGTTTCTACAAAGAATGCTTGCAACTTGGTCTGGAATACAAAACTAATATAGGAGATGACCTAGAAAGTGAGACCAACGATAAGGTCACGTAATTGCCCATGACCTTGAGTCTAGCTACAAGACTCGTAAATAAAGAAAAGCACTTCTTGGGAGGCAACCCATGCTTTGTGTGATTTTTATTTGTTTGATTGTTATTTGTTTCCGTATGCATTCTTTATTTTTATTGTTGGTAGATCATGTTTCAAAAATAAAATTGTGAAAATACTTTATTTTGTCGTTTGACTTCGTCTTAACCTCATCTAAAGGTATTTCGCAAAAGATAAGTGTAAGGGGAAACCCCAAATATGTTTTTAAGAAACAAAATTGATCGTGATTTCCCACAATATTAAATGGACATGTATATTCGTATTTGTTAGAGTCAAATACTTGTATCGAGTCATAATGATGTTTTGCAGGATTTTCCAGGAAGTAGGACATAAGTTTTTCCAGACATTTTCCGGAAACTTAACGTAAAGATTTCTGCAGATCACTTCTGACGGCGTCAGGAATTAATTCCTGACGGCGTCATGTGTAAAATTCTGGAAATTTTGCTAGTTTTGTTTTTCTAACGGAGTCTTAAAGTTTTTGTTAATTCTTTAGTTTTATAAACTCCAGGAAATCTGCAAACAATCATTCCACAAGCATTATATCTTACATTGCTTTCTAGGATTTATTAGTATATATAGATTGCCGCCGATTTTACGCGAGGTTGCCTTGTTTGTTTTCTCAGGATTAACAGGTTATGTATGACAAGAAGATGATTTATATTCTGGAAGGGAAGCTTTGATTGTTCATTTTCTTGGAGGAAGATCTAACCTTGTTACCACACTATCCACACCAAATGAATCAGGGGAGTATTTGATTTCATTATTTTACCTATATCACTTTTACATTCTTTAATTGAACATTGGGGACAATGTTCATCCTAAGTGTAAGGGGAGGGTAAATGATGATACCTTATATGATACACTTTCACTTGAGTATTGTTTGTTTGATGGTAGGTGTGTAATAAAACTATGAGAAATACTTGTTAGTGTAATTTTAGCGCCAAATTTAAAAAATTTTACAACATTTAGGAGTGAAAATTTAGCCTTAGCAAGCGTCTCATGGATAGGAGTCGTATGACTAGCACAAAACCGTACTATTCAGAAAAATTTTCCACCCAAATATGTGAGGTTCGCCTTTAGATTTGATAGGAAAAGCATTTACTATTAGTGCTTATGAGTGTACCGGTAGCATTTAGATTCTAGAACTTGCGTTAGTGATGCATCCCGAGACCGCTAGTGAGACTACATTCGTGTAGTAGGATTTACTACATGATAAGAGGCATTAGGATCACCCTTGTGTTAAACCCGTATCATAATTACTTGACCATTTAAGTCATATTACTTGGCTAGTAAAGTCAACTAATTTTCCCACACCATTAGCGTTGTACTCATTTTTAGTACACGAAACCCCTAGTACACCCCTCCGAGACTATGTTTTCATTTCTAACTTTAAGCATCTTACTTAAAGGAAGAATTTGTTACACCCCACTTAAATGTACACCCAAATCGTCTTAGCCTTCCATGTATGCACTCATCTTTAGTGCATTATGGTTATTTGTTTAAACCCTTAGTTAATTATCTAGTTGATTACATGCTTGCTAAGTCGAGTCATATCCTTATACATATTGTTTTGGGACGATTGGGACTCATGGGTAAAGTACTTATGTTATGGAGTAATGGGGAAGAACATCATATTACTACCCCCCATATGTGCGTTAATCTTAAAAGTACTCCAAGTGTTTTGATTATCTTAATTCGAGTCATTAGATTAGTTTATTATAAAGTATGTAAAAATTCAAGTGTAAGGGGAATGTACATTCTCTATGATGTATTATTTTGGATGGTAGGGTAAGAGTGTATGCAAAAAAAAAAAAAAAAAAAAAAAAAAAAAAAAAAAAAAAAAAAAAAAAAAACGGACTAGCATCCCGTTTCACTTTATATTTGTCTTATGTTTTTGTTATTTTTGATTTATTAGCTTAAGTCGAGTCTAGTCTTGGCTTAGCAACGCCATGTTGTACATGTAATTAACCAAGATGATTAACTCGCCACCAGTAAAGATTGCCTATATCCAACAAAACCCTGTATTCCATATCCCTACACCTAACGTTATAACCCTTTAAAAGACCTCTTTGATAGTTTATCCTTGGTGCTTACGCCATGTGGTGGAGGTTCGATCCTTTCCCAAGCCTATGGTAATCTATTTTGCTATGACAGGTAGTGAGAGATGTTTTCCATTTCCATATTGTGATACATACTTTATTACACCCGAGAGATGAGAGTATCTAAACACTATTTGTGAGGTGCTAGTGTATGACCTCCATGCTTGTCTTTGGTCTTTAGTGGAACGATTATTTGTTGTAATTACTTTTATATTAGTGTTAAATCACCCCTAACTTGTCTTTTGATTAGAATAAAAGCGCATTTGCTTGAAGACAAGCAAATCTCAAGTGTAAGGGTATATGATGAGGCGAAAAATGATCCATTTTTAGGGGGTCATTTAAGCCTGGAATTGAATTTATTTGATCAAATAGTGCCCTAAATCATTCCTTTTGTGATTTTAGGTACTTTTGGAGTGAATTCTGGAAAAGGAAGCATTTTGGACGTTTTTGGAGCATAAAAGTGAAGAAAACGGCAAAGTATTAATTTTCTTTGATGGGAACAGTACCTGACTGCGTCACAAAATTCTACATGACGGCGTCAAGAGTAAAACAAGAGGTGAAGTGGATAGAGTCCGTGACGATCCAGAGAGTTTTTACACTAGGGGCATGACGGCGTCACCATAGGCCGTCATGGTCCCATTACACGTGACGGCCCAGAGAAAATTTGCACTTGACGGCGTCAGATCTGGATCTAGGCAATCCGATATTACTATGGGCGGCGTGTTGACGGCGTCAGAATTTTCTTCTTGACGCCGTCACGTTGGAAAATCTATATATAGTTTTGTAATTTTCATTCATTAAGAGAGGAGAATTAGAGGGATAACTTGGAGAAACTGTTGGGAATTATACTAATAGTTACCACGGCTAGTGAAGATATTAGAACTGCTGAAGAATGAACTTACAGTGGAAACTCATTACTACTGCAAGTACATATATTACCACTGCTGTTTAGATAATTGTTAGGAAACGTGTAAAGAAAAATATAGAATAGATCTTGTGTATATCTTATTCTATTAGAGTTATACTTATCTTATAAAAGAGGACTCCTTGTGCTATAAAAGGAGGTCCTAGGTTAAAGGTTAGATATACGTTTTTCTAGAGCTTCAAGGTGTAACCCTAGTGATACAAAGATCACTCGTATTATTATCATTAATAATATTGGAGCTTACAGTTTGTTACATACATTTGTTCTCATTCATAAACAACTGTTGCATACACAATCAAACTTCTAAGTATTACTAAGTAGTTTCCGCATACTTAGTGATATAATTCAAAGTATCAATCTAACACAGTTCAAGGTGTTTAGATCCATCAAGTGATATCAGAGACAGGCTTTGATACTTTGATTTAGAAGACCCCAAGTTCACTCAGAAGAATCAATGGAGACAGAAACCATTCAATCAAACATTGCTGCTAAGCTTCCAAAGCTTAAGTTGAATGACTATGAGATGTGGAGGCTAATGATCGAACAATTCTTTATGGTGCAAGACTATACACTCTGGGAGATCATTATGCTTGGTAATTCCTTCAAACCAAGTACTACCTCAGAGATGGTTGGTGGCAAGGAAGTAGTAAAGGTTAACACTAGACCTGTTACTAATGATGAAAGATTTCAGATGAAGAATGATCTGAAGGCCAGAGGTTTGTTGCTGATGACACTTCCCAGAGATCAAGTTCTAGCATTCAGCAAGTACAAGACTGCAAAGACTCTGTTTGAGGAGATCTGTAATGTTTTTGGTGGTAATGATTCCACCAAGAAGACTCAAAAGACCCTGCTGAAACAGACTTATGAAAACTTTGGTTCAACAAGTAATGAATCTATTGATAGCATCTTCACAAGGCTACAAAAGATTGTTACTCAACTCATTGTTTTTGGAATTGAGGTGGAAAGGGAAGACCTCAATCTAAAGTTCTTAAGAAGTTTACCCTCTGAGTTTGGAACCAATGTTGTTGTGTGGGAAGATAAGCCAGATTTGGAGACCATGAAACTTAATGATTTGTACAATAACTTCAAGGTTATTGAACAAAGATTAAAGAAAGCTGGCAAACTAAGCACAGGTTCAGGAAGTGTAGCACTCATATCATCATTTGTTGATGATAGTTCAGATGGAGAAAGTGACAGTGATGATGATAATGCTAACATTGTTGTTTCCACTGGTAGTGGAGGTGTTTCCACTGCTAGTTCAAAAAGACAGATTGCATGACTTAGTGATTCTACCTTTTATGCCTTTATATCAAGTCAGATGGGTGGTTCAATTCTCAATCATGAGGATTTAGATCAAATTGATGAGGATGATATGGAGGAGATGAACATTAAATGGCAAGTGGCATTACTAAGCTTAAAGGCAAAGAAGTTTTGGAAGAAGACTGGAAGGAAGATTACCATTAATGGCAATGAGACAGTAGGTTTTGACAAAAAGAAGGTGGAGTGCTATAATTGTCATAAGAAGGGGCACTTTGCCAGGGAATGCAGGAAACCAAGGAAACCTTACAACAAGTCAACTTGGTATAAGCAGGACAAGAAGAAAGAACCTACAACTGAAGAGCCAAATGGGCTATTGGCTATTGATGGAGTGAGCTATGATTGGAGCTTTATGGCTGAGGATGAAGAAGATGATTCAGAATCTGCAATGGTTGCTACTGAGCTTGCACTAATGGCTTTTTCTGACTCTGAGGTACAAATTAATAATGCTTGCTCTAAAACTTGTAAGGCCTTAAAAGAGTATGAGAAAATTAAAGCACAATATGATGAACAATTGCTAGAGTTAAATCATACTAATTATAACTTAGCAAATCATAAAAGAGGTCTAGGTGTTTTAGAAACTCAATTAGAGCATTATAGGGCAAATGAATCTAAGTTCAATGATGATATTGCTATTTTGAAAAGAGACTTAGATTATCAGGTTGTTGTAAACAAGGTTCTTAGGGAAGAACTAGAAAAGGTTAAAAGGGCTAGTGAGAATATAAAGATAACTTGTAATACACTGGATCACCAATCCAAATGTATTGACAAAATTTGGGAAGCCCAAGTTGTGAACAAAGCCAAATCAGGAGTTGGATACAAATCTGTTCCACCACCTCTAAGAGGTGTTCCATCACCTCCTGGCATTGACTTAGCTCACACAGGATTAGAAGAATTCCAGGAACCAACCATGACCTATGGACCAAAATTTGTTAAAGAATCTGTTATTGAAAAGGTTCAGGTTGAGGTTGATACATTTGATAGTGCTAGTGACTCATCTCTTAAAGATGAAAGTTTAAATGTTGAGTCTAAACCTAGTGTTCCTAAGAATGTAAATGTGGATGTTAAAAAGAGTATTCCTGATGTTGTCAAAGAGAAGCCTAGGTCACAACCTAATTTCACTAGGCCCACTACTAGATATGCAGAGATGTACAGAAGTAGGTCAACAACTCCTAGGGGGAATATGAGGAGTTGGAATCATGTTAAATCTAGGCAATTTGGTAGTGACTTTGAGTTCAACAACAAACCCTATCATATATGTGGTAGCTTTGATCATCTCTCTTATAATTGTAACTATCACATGGGTAGAAGGGAAGTGTTTGGGAATACTAGGGTGAATGGCCATAATGCTAATAACTTTACTCACCCAAATCCACTTAGCAAGATGATTCCCAGGTCTGTTTTGCTTAACTCTAGCATTAAACCTATTTCCACTGCTAGACCAGCAGTTTCCACTGCTAGACCAGCAGTTTCCACTGCTAGACCAGCAGTTTCCACTGCTAGACCAGCAGTTGCCACTGCCAGAAATAAAAACAGAGTTTACCCTAAGTCCCCTGTTACTAACTTTGTTAAATCTACTCAAACAGGGAAAAGACCAATTTTGAAAAGAAAGTTTACAATAATCACAAGTGGGTACCCAAAATTTCAAAACCAGTAGTTTCCACTGCTAAGCCTGCAGTTACCACTGCAAGGCCAAAGGTTTCCACTGGTGGGTCTGTGAACAATAAGAGGGTAAATATGGGAAATGCTATTAAGGCCTTAGTACGTTGGGAATGGAAACCAAAAGGAACCATCACCTCAAACAATCCTAATGGTGTATCAATGACCTTTGACAGATACAATTATATTGATACACGAGGCAGATCCAAGTCATTTGTGGCTTGGGTCCCCAAAAGGAACTAATTCCTTTATTTTGTGTGCAGGAACATTCAAAGACAACAAATGATCAAGGATACTCAGACAGTGGATGTTCCAGGCACATGACTGGAAATATGTCCTATCTTTCAGATTTCAAACCTTATGATGGACAATTTGTCAGCTTTGGAGGAGGAATTGGTGGCAAAGTTTCTGGCAAAGGAACAATCAAGGCTAGAAACTTGGACTTTGAGAATGTGCACTATGTGAAAGAACTCAAGTATAACCTTTTCAATGTGTCACAGATGTGTGACAAGAAGCATAGAGTTCTATTCACAGAAGATGAATGCTATATCTTATCTAAGGATTATAAGCTCCCCGATGAAAGTGAAATTTTGCTTAAAGTTCCTAGAAAAGGCAATCTATATAGCATTGACATGAAGAACATAGTGGCTAATAATGATGTTACTTGCTTGCTTGCAAAAGCCACTTTGGATGAATCCATGCTTTGGCACAAAAGACTTGGTCATGTTAATTTCATGACCATTAACAAGATTGTGAAAGATGGTCTAGTCAGAGGTTTACCAGAGAAAAGATTTGAAAATGACCAAACATGTGTTGCCTGTCTCAAAGGAAAGCAACATAGAGCTTCATGCAAGACCAAGACATTAAATTCTATTGATCATCCACTTTTCATGCTGCATATGGACTTGTTTGGTCCTACATCAGTGAGCAGCATCAATTTGAAGAAGTATTGTCTTGTTGTGACTGATGACTTTAGTAGATTCACATGGGTTTTCTTTTTAAGAACCAAGGATGAGACCAGTGGCATCCTTAAGACATTCATCACTGAAGTTGAAAATCAAGTTGAAAAGAAGATCAAGATCATCAGGTGTGACAATGAGACAGAGTTCAAGAACAAAGTAATGGATGATTTCTGCAGAGACAAAGGTATTAAGAGAGAATTTAGTGTTGAAAGAACTCCTCAACAGAATGGAGTTGCTGAAAGAAGAAACAGAACACTAATTGAGGCTGCTAGAACCATCTTAGCTGATTCAAAGCTTCCAGTGACTTTTTGGGCTGAAGCAGTTAACACTTTTTGTTACATTCAGAATAGGGTTTTAGTGGTTAAAACAAAGAACAAGACACCTTATGAGTTATTCAGAGGAAGACCTCCTACTTTGGACTTTATGAGGCCATTTGGATGTCATGTTACTATTCTCAATACCATTGATCATCTGGGTAAATTTGAAGAAAATTCTGATGAAGGCTTCTTTGTTGGATATTCTATGGTTAGCAAGGCTTTTAGAGTCTATAACTTAAGAACAAAGAAGATTGAAGAGAATTTACATGTTGAGTTTCTTGAAAATAAAGCTAACATGGCAGGTTCAGGACCAGAATGGCTATTTGATCTTGAAACATTATCCAATACAATGAATTATGTACCTCTTACTTCCAGTACAGGAGACAAAGATCTTGAAGATTCAGAAGAATTCATTGATAAAGATGAATCTAGCAAAGATGATGAAGATGATAAAGATCAAATTGTTATGCCACTTTGGGACTTTGTTGATAATTCTGAAAAGAAAAGTGATGCAGATGGTGTGAATTTTGATGTTCTGAATAAAGAAATTCCTGCTAGCGGTGGTAACTCAATTCCCACTGCTACACCAGAAGTTTCCACTGACAGTCCAAATGTGGAAAGTTCACCTCAGGAATCACCCAGTGATGATGTAGAGATCTCAAACATGCCTACAACATATGATATTCCTAGCACATCACAGACTTCAATTCACAAAGTGCATCCACTTGATAATGTTATTGGTGAACTTCAATCAGGTGTGAAGACTAGAAGACAGACAAAGAAAGATGATATTCATAGGTTCATTAGTGAAGTTTATGAGTCCAAGAAACATAGGAGAAAGAATGAATGTTTGTTTTTCTATTTTCTCTCACAAGTGGAGCCTAAGAATGTTTATATGGCTTTAGAAGAATCTAGCTGGGTTGAAGCAATGCAAGAGGAGTTGTTGCATTTTAAACTTCAAAAGGTTTGGGTTCTTTGTGATTTGCCTGATGGTATGAAGGTCATTGGTACTAAATGGGTTTTCAGAAACAAGAAAGATGAAATAGGTATAGTAATCAGGAACAAAGCTAGATTGGTTGCTAATGGATACACTCAAGAGGAGGGTATTGACTATGAGGAAGTTTTTGCTCCTGTTGCAAAGATTGAGGCTATTAGATTGTTTCTAGCCTATGCATCCTTTAT
Source organism: Artemisia argyi (assembly GCA_030686995.1). NCBI lineage: Eukaryota > Viridiplantae > Streptophyta > Magnoliopsida > Asterales > Asteraceae > Artemisia > Artemisia argyi. The sequence goes on from CM060699.1 coordinate 83,046,299, forward strand.
GGGCTTTACTGTCTATCAAATGGATGTTAAGAGTGCCTTCCTGTATGGTACAATTGATGAGGAGGTCTATGTCTCTCAACCTCCAGGCTTTGAAGATCCTCAACAACCAAATAAAGTGTATAAAGTTGTTAAGGCTCTTTATGGCTTACATCAGGCTCCAAGGAAGTGGTAAGAAACCTTAGCTACTTATTTATTGAATAATGGGTTTCATAGAGGCAAGATTGATCAAACTTTGTTCATCAAGAAAGACAAGGGTGATATTTTACTTGTTCAAGTATCTGTTGATGATATTATCTTTGGGTCTACTAGACAAGAGATGTGCAAAGAGTTTGAAAAGCTGATGAAAGATGAATTTCAAATGAGTTCTATGGGAGAACTTACATTCTTTTTGGGGCTGCAAGTATAATAGAGTAAAGAAGGCATCTTTATCAGTCAAGACAAATATGTGACTGATATTATAAGGAAGTTTAAGTTTACTGATGCAAAATCTTCAAATACTCCTACTGATAAGACCACTCATCTATTGTTGAAGAATGCTAGTGGTGCTAATGTTGATGTGCATACTTACAGATCTATGATTGGTTCTCTGATGTATCTTACTTCATCAAGGCCAGACATTATGTTTGCTGTATGTGCTTGTGCAAGATTTCAAGTGACTCCAAATACATCACATATGACAGCAGTAGAGAAGATTTTTAGGTATTTGAAGACATATCCTAATCTAGGATTATGGTATCCAAGAGAATCTCCTATGGAATTGATCACATACTCAGATAGTGACTATGCTGGTGCAAGTTTGGATAGAAGGTCAACTACAGGAGGATGTCAATTTCTTGGATGTATATTGGTGTCATGGCAGTGCAAGAAGCAAACTATGGTAGCTACTTCAACCACTGAAGCAGAGTATGTTGCTGCTGCTAGTTGTTGAGCTCAGATCTTATGGCTTCATACTCAATTATTGGATTATGGGTACAATTTCATGAACACCATTATCTATATAGACAATAGTAGTACCATATGCATTATTAAAAATCCTGTGCAACACACTAAAACTAAACATATTGAAATTAGACATTATTTTATCAGAGATTGTTTTGAGAAAAAGCTTATTAATGTTGTCAAAATCCATACTGATGACAATTATGCTGATTTATTAACTAAAGGGCTTGATGTGGGTAGGTTTCAGTACTTGGTAACAGGTATTGGAATGCTAAATCCATAAATCTTTGATGTCTAATACTTTTCAGTGTTGCAGGATAGTTTTTAGGTACTAGTATTGTTTGTATATGTGTGTATGGTTTTCTACTAACTTGTATGCAGAGAAATTAAAGCACAGTGGTAATAGTCATACAACAGTGGAAAGATTGGTGATACAAGCAAAAGGAAAGAGTACTTTTATTAATGCAAAGGAAAGTCCATTACAACCATTCAGCTATCAAAGTCACCAGAAAAACATCACAAAACATAAACCAACAACCTAACACCTAAACCTTCAGCACCTCTACTCCATGGGTTTCTTCCCCTTTCCCTCATAATCATGCTTGCTTTTGGAAGCTCTCTTTCTCTTGTCATCAAAAGAAAATTGCTTCCTTGGACAAGCAAGGCCCAGAACTTGCTTGGGAGGCTTTGGTGCTTGTGCAGGCTGTGGAAAACTAGAAGGGGGGTTGAATAGTTTTGCGTCTTTTTCGTTCAATAAAAGTTTACTTTCCAAGAATTGATGATACTTTTTAAAAACCTTTGAAACTAAAGTATAGATACAAATTAATTCACATATGTCACATAAATACTACTTTATTTAAAGTGTTGAATAGAAATTACAATTTCATATTTCTCACTTAATTATAAGTTTGTATTTGTATATGTATATGTGATTTAATGATTGTATATACTTTTAATTTACTAATGTGTAATTAATGTTTTGAATGGAACCTAGTTTGATCTTTATGTGAAACCAATATATGCACAACACACAATAATAATAATGTACGAGAAGCAAGTAAGTAAACAAGTAAAGGATGAGAGATGGAAAGATCAAACCGAGAGACAAAGGATTTATAGTGGTTCGGCTACAAGGACACCTTCCTTGCCCTACTCCACTCCCCGAGCACCGAACTCGAGAGTTTTCTTCACTAAGTCAATAACCTCCCTTATGGCGGAGAAAACCGTACACACCAAATGCTTACACCAATTAACGACACAAAGCAAGATGTCGAGTTCTAATCGTAGCTAGAACCAATCTCACACCAAATGACACACCACAACTTCTTCACACCTTTTACTTCTTCAATAAGTCTTCACACCACGAGTATCTTCATGCCTTCACAAAATTCTTCACGACTTCAATATCTTGCAACTTCACAACTTCAAAGTATCAATGTCTTCACAACTTCAAACCAATAATATCTTTGCACCTTCAGCCACTAGAGTCTTCACAACATTAATCTACTAATGTCTTCAAGTCTTCTCCACTTGAAAGCTTCACTTTCTTCACTACTAGTCATTAGTGCCACTCTCTCCTATCTTCACTACTATCCAACACTACTTCTTCACTTCAACTTCCACTACACACTTACAACAATTCTAGATTATACAACTAAATCTAGCAAACTAATAAATACACCTTATTCACCAAAGTATGAAAGATCAACAAGATGAAACAAACAAACAACTTAGATAGCAAGATGATACTAAGTTGTAATACTTCTAGTAGAAGTATTCTTCTCTTTGCACTTGAGTGTTGAGGCTTGAATCACTTTGAAACAAAGATCAAAGTATATATGATCAAAGGATTTTTAGAGGATTGAGAAGGATGTTTAGATTAGAAAGTTTTTAGTGCAAAAAGGTGAGAAAAATATGTGGAATGATCCAATATTTATAGGGCCAGAAAATACTGTTCTGGAGCGTGCCGGTCCCCTTAATGATTAAGGAGGCCGCCTAGTAAAATTAAGGGGGCCGCCCTACTGAACGTTGGATTTTCTTGTCCTTTTGTGAGGAGAATTTTTCTGGATTAGATTTGCCATTTTTGGTTGAAAATTTGAATTCACAAATATGTAATGAATTAAACATATTCTTTTAATTCCAAAAATGTTTTACAAAAGATATAAAATGTTTTGTGACATTTTATAAATATCTAGTGATTAACAAAAAATGTTCCTTTAATCTTATAATCCCTTAGACACTTTGTTTATTCATACCTTAAGTGATTAATTGGTAAAAATGATTATTTACTACTAAATACTTGTTTATGTCATAATCTTTGGTTTGATTAGTTTTCGTTTTGTGATTATCAAAACATAGAGATATCGAAAGATATGAATAACGTTTTTAGTCATTTATTTATATCAACAATCTCCCCCTTTTTGATGATTACAAAACCTAAACTCATTAAATCCAAAAATTAATTTTTAGACAAGTATTTAGTGAGTTTATATTCACTTCTCCCCCTTTTTGTAAAATCAAAAAGGTTTAAGCCAATTGAAAGAAGGCTCCCCCTTGATGTATGCTCCCCCTTGTTTGAGGGCACCAAGGATTCAAGAATTGGAATTATTGCAAGAAAAATATTAGAAGCACAAGCATGGCACAAGCAAACACATATATCATAATACCAATAATTAATAAGCATGGCAAAAGATAATAAGAAACACATTTCAAGTCATTCATTGATGGAAAATGATTATGTCAACCCATAATCATTGTTACAAAAGCCATAAATATAGAATACTAAGACTAAGTATAGCATCCTATTGTGCTAACAAGGAGTGTCACCAAACTTTCTTGAATCCCAAAATGGTTGAAAGGTTTTATTTGAAAATGAGAAACATAAGCATATAAAATGCTTGGTGGTTTAGCGGAGATAAACTTTTGGTTGCATGGATGTTGGTGAGTTTGGAGATGTGGAACTTGTAGGTGGTGGGTTAGAGATAGGGTTTGTTGATTGAGGGTTTTGATGTTGTTCAAGTGATGATGTTTGTTGAGATCTTGTAAGAAGATACTCAATCCAAGTGAAGTGCCCATTCAAGGCAATGGTTTGTTGTTGAAGGAAGATGCAACAAGGGCAATTGTTGACATGCTTCTCAACTTGGTTGATGTTGTGTGGTGATGATGGTGAGCTTGATTGGGTTGGATCCAAATTGCGTTGCGCAAGATGTAATGCTAAAAGAGAACTAAGCTCATGAGCCTCTTTTAGCTCCTCAACAAACTTCAAGTGTTCGGAGGAAGGTGATGATGGTGGAACAAGATGGTTGTCTTGGGTGAAAGTTTGAACATGCAACATAGGAATGGCATGTGAGGTTGTAGGATGTGGTGGTGGTACTCTTGGTGGTGGAGACATGGTTGAGCTTGGGTAGTCATGAAAACATGAAATGAGTGGAAGAGGTTCTCCAAGAGTGAGTGGTGTTTTATTTGAATGAGCAACATGTGAAGTATTGATTGAGAGATTGGGATTGTTGTTTTGGGATTGAGCATGCTCATCATAAGAAGAGGCATGAATGAGGGAATGAGTGGGTGATAGGTTGTGAGGTGAGTCATTATTGTGGGTTTGAGGTTTAGTAGTTGGTTGACTTGGAACAACATCACTTGAGTTATGACAAGAATCAAGTTTCCTCCTCCAAACGGGTTTGACGGAGATCCTTGCGGTTCTTGAAATCTTAGGTTTTTGGTTGTTGGGAGATGACATGTTTGGGTGTGATGGCATTAATGATGGGAAGAGGGTATTTATAGTGTATGAGAAATGTGGTTTAGGAAGGTAAATCTTGAGGGATATCATGGGACAAAATATGTTTGTGAATTTTGGGAAGTATAAGCTGAAATGGGTCAAAAAGTGATAAAGAAAACAGTATCCCCGACCATCAGATGGCCGGTCCCCTTAATTAGGGGCCGGTCCCCTTAATCATTAAGGGGGCCGCCTTATATAATTAAGGGGGCCGCCCATCTGGTGATTCCCAGAATGTCAGAAATGGGTTTTTGGCAGAAAATTTTCAAAAAGGTTGTGTTTTTGGATTTGGATTCAAGTAAGTTCAACTCTTTGAGGCAATATAGGGCATACTATTCATGAATGTAGAGAGTGCTATAGAAATAATTGAATTAGGCAATTAATTTCTAATAATCATGCTATCTAATAATTTATCAATTAAGATATGCAACTAAGAAGGCAATAAGTTAAATGTGTAACTATATGAAGATGATAACATTTAGTCTAGAGCAAACATGTTGATGATTGTTAACAAGTAACAAATAGGTGGATATGATTGTATGGACTTCAAGACTTATTACAAACAAGATCCATATGGGCAAGCCATGATTCTCATGAGATGATTTGATGAAATTGTGAATGTCATTTCCAATAGAAGTGTATGACATATGTCAGAAAGGCAAATGTGCTTTAAGCAAAAAGTTTTTAGTTTTATTCAACAATGTTTTGAAGTAAATTCAAGTGTGCATTACAATAACACAAATTGAGTTTTGTTTCATAACGTAAAAAAATTTCAATCTTGTTTTTGATTAAAATAAGGTTGTGAAAGAAATTTTAGTTAAGTAAATTGTTTCAAAAAAAATATTTTATTCAAAAAGAGAGAAGTTTTAACCATGATGTTTTGATCATGATAATCAAGAAGTTGCAAGTGAAGGATTTGAAATGGAAGCTTATCATGCTCAAGAGAATCAATTAAGCCCATTGTCATACATAATCATCTCTAATGACATCTAAAGATATTAAAGTGAGATGATAGATATTTATAATCTAAATGCAACGGGATAGGAAGGAGCAAGGCAAATAGTTCATGGATACACGATAGGCATTCATATATATATATATATATATATATATATATATATATATATATATATATATATATATATATATATATATATATATATATATATATATATATATATATATATATATATATATATATATGTATGTATACAAAGAACATCATAATATCAAGTTGCAAACAAGTCTCAATTATAATACATCTATTTATGCAACCAGTAAGATCATATAGCTTAAGTGGAAAGGTTCTACTATAGATTATAGAAGATTAAGAAGAATGATAATAGATTAAACAACAAGAAGGTTTATAATGCTAATATCATGTATGCATATATTAGTGTTAATGATCTAAAAGCATGGCAACTTATAAGTTAAATCATATTCACATACTAATTAAAACATTCTAAAATATAATGTAATATTGGCAAGTTTTTGAAAAGAAAACTTATCTCAGGTCCAGCTTTTCTTTAAGAGTGGGCATGACGGTGATAGAAGAAATCTTAAGAGTTTGTCCAAAACATGTCGAAGTAGCCAAGTAATATTCCAACGCAATAGAAATCAAGGGAGCTGGATCCGAGATGCTCAATCGATCACACCAATCATCACAAGTCGTGAAGACTAATAGAAGTAGTACTTAGGATGCTTCATCTTGAAATAATAACGGATACACCATGATACCAATACTCCAAGAGTGAAGAACAAAATGCCCAGACAAGAAGATTCCCGCAACGACGTCATAGGCGAAACATTTGCAGAATGTGAAACAACGTGATAGAAATCAATATCCGTCAAGGGTAATAGAGCAAGATGAGTAAATCAACACGTAATAGATTCTTCGTTCGTTAATTACCTAAACATGATAAACAGCTTGGTACCCAGATTCTCATGGGTCCTAGTTGGTTAGATGAGAACATCCATTGCATTTGAATGCACATGATGTGGATGTCGTCGATAAGTACAAGAATTCATCAATAGTTTGTTTTAATTAACAAACAATGACTTTCTTGATTAGAGTAATAAATAATTAATGTTAATAGTATTAGTTCTAAATTTATTCACTAGGTTTAACAAATTTTATTTGTTTCGATACATTTGTTGAAGGATCATTTACGATAAATCCTAAGCCGGTTTTATCATAAAATGGCTTTTGAATGTTGAGAAGATATTTTAAAGATTTAGAACAATTTTCGAATTTTGCCAATGTTTTTGCTTTTTTATTTTCCATTTTAATTTCATGTTTGTAGTCTTGACATTTTTTACATTCAAGATCGATTTCAATATTACTTTTAAGTCTAGACATTTTATCTTCTAAAATTATTTCTTTTTCAAAGTTGTTTTCAGCGGATGTTGAAAGTTCGTTCTTAAAAATAATTTTTGAGTTAATGTTGCAAAAATGTTTGAAGTTGTTTTCCATTTTTGAAAATTCTAATATAAATTGATCATAGCAAAAATGTTTGGTTTTGGATTGTACCTTATTTGTAGTTGTACGTTCTTCACATGCTATACGATGATCAATTCCATTTTCCATGTCGCTCCATGTTTTGTTTGTAGTTTCACTTGGATCTAGAAACATGTAGTTCTTGTCATCAATACTTGTGTTCACATTTGTTTGAATATTCTCATAAGCCGTATTATCATCGTCTTCTTTGCACTTGTTGCACCATGATTTATTCACGCTCTTTCTTCGGATTTGGCTCATGTATTCTTCGTTGTAGATACATTCAATGATTACATTTGAACTAGTAGTACATGTGTTTATTTCAACTAAATATTTATTTACTAAATTTTCTAGATTAACTATTTCTTGTACAATATCAAGTTTATCATCTTTGATTTTACATTTCTCTTGGTTAATCTTTAAAAGACATTTCCAAATATCATTTGCCATTTTACAACGAAATAATTTTTCATATTTAACTCTTGGTAGAGTTTTGAAAATAAGTAATTTGGCTTTAGTATTTTTATCAATTTTAGTTTGAAGATTATTATATTGATTTTCAAAATCTATTTTGGTTGGTTTAAGATCACCAATTGAAATGATATGCCAAAGATCAAGATCTATTGATTTCACATAATTTTCAAATTTGTTTTTCCATTCAAGAAAATGATCATTTTCAAATAATGGTGGTTGTTGTGTAAATTCCCCTTCCAAATATTTTTCAAATTCCATAGATCGTTACAAGTTTTAAAATACAATCTATTTTAAAAATCTTGCTAGACGTGGCTCTGATACCAATTGTGGAAAACAAGAAGGGGGGGTTGAATAGTTTTGCGTCTTTTTCGTTCAATAAAAGTTTACTTTCCAAGAATTGATGATACTTTTTAAAAACCTTTGAAACTAAAGTATAGATACAAATTAATTCACATATGTGATCGGTCCCAAACGGTCAACCTAAATGGATCAGGAGAATGGTCAACCAGGTCAAACGTCTCAGACCAAATCTCCGCGGAAGTATAGTGGTTCCCCGGGTCGTTATGTCCCGACGAGGTGTGGATTGTATTCAAAACGAGTTTGTGATCAGGTGAATTTGGACGGAAAGGGGTATAAGTGAGTTATGATTGAGTATACTACTGAAATATAAAAGAAAATAGCTTAAGTAAGCTATATTAACAAGTATGTAAAACCAGTAAACCTAGAAACGTTTAAAACCTAAAAACGCGTACGTTGAATTAAAGTTACGTTAGCGTACAAAATAAAACGCGAGTTTTAGTGAAATAAAATACCTATGAACATGAAAATTACATTTTTACAATCCTAATGATAAAATAAAATTTTTAGAAAAAGAAAAATAATTTTTACACTATTTAATTAATTACTATTAATTAATTACTATTTAATAACTAATTAATTATATTTAAATTACACTAATTATGAAATTAAGCTAGAAAAATGAAAATTTAATTCTAAAAATTCTAAAATAATATAAAAGTAATTTAAAAACTAAAAATATATTTTTCCTACTTTTTATCTAATTATTATTAATTAATTACTATTTATTAATTACTGAAAACCAAATTAAATTAAGAAAAATAGAAAATGAACAGTGAAAATTATGAAAAATTTCCTAAAATTATTTGATGATATATAAAACCTAGGAAAAATATAAAAAAGTACTATTGTTAAATAAAAATTAATAAACCTAATTAATTATCTAATATTACTTAATTAATAATAAACTAATACTAATTATAATAAATACTAAATAAAAGGATAAAAATCTGGAAAAATTCCTACAAATACTTTAATATACTAGGAATTTAATAAAAATATAAAAACATACAAGTACTTGACAAAAAATAAAAAAGAAAAATTAAAAAGCTAAATTATGTTAAATAGAAGCTATCACTAAAAATTAAATTTGGTTTTTTTGAATTTTTCTTTTTTCAAAACTAATTAACTATTGAAAATGATGAACTTTTGTGAAAACAAAAACTTGGAAACTTAAAAATAAGCAGTTGGAGAGCTTATTTTCATAACAGCTTAATGGAGTGAGCTTTTGATGAAGTTCCAGCTGTTAATAAGCTAAACCAATAACCTAAAATACAAAATAAGCTAAACAAGCATGTAATGAACTGAGAACAAGCTCAAACATCCAGAGTATCAAACTGAATAAGCCAATTAGCTAATAAGCAATTTCCTACAAATGAAACCCAAGCAGGCCACAAGGGCAACTGCAGCCCTTATTTCAGCTTGTCAAACAAGCTGGGGAGACCAAGGAAAGCTTGGATTCAACAACTAGGGTCAGTGGGCTACTCAAAGAACCCATAAGCTCAAAATAAGCCTAACAGATAAGCTCATTAGGGGCTTGTGAAGGTGGTGATGAATGGGACTTGTGGCTGCTGATGTGCAGACCTGAATAAGTCCAAACCACCAAGTGTATGGAAAATCAGATGAGCCAATTATGCTACAAACAAATAAAATAAGCTAATCAACAAAAAGGAATCATGCAAATGGCATCAATGAGGATCCAACAAATCTAATCTAAACCTTATTCACCCTGCTTAATAAGCAGAAATCTTAAACTAATGAGCACAAAGTCAAGGGCAGGGGAGACACAAGCTCAGACTCAACACATGTAAACAACAATAACTAATAAGCTTGGATTAAACAAAATTCTAACATCAGACAAGCTCAAAGGTTGGAACTGATTTGAATCAGTTCATATTGGCCAAATGGGGCAATGTAGGGCTGTTTTGGCAGGTCTGATGTGGGAAGTTAAAGCCACCAGCTCCAATAAGCTAAGTTCACAACCTAATAAGCTGACATCTATTGACAACTAATCTAACTAACCTTAATACACTAATGGGAGTGGGATCAAGCAACTAAAACAGTCAAACAAACACAAAGACAAAATAAGCTTTACATAAGCAACCAGCATTAGCAGCCCTACAGAGGTTATGAGCCAAGTTTGGTGGCCTAGAAAGGGCTTAGAAAAAAATCGTAAAATTAAGCTAAAAATAAAAACATGTAAACAAGCTGGCAAAGATCTAAAATCAACAAACTTTATTGGATTTCATCAACAAATGAATCCCATATTCTCTTCTAAAATTTGTCCCAAAGCTGAGTATGCAACTTTGACCTTTCAAAATAATTTTGAGAACTTTGACTTAAATGAAATTTAATTGATCCCAGTTGTTTCAATGATGTTTATTAGACCTAAATGGAACCACTTCAAACAATTTTAACTAGATTTGAAGCAAATTGAGAAGGATGATGCAAAGAATCACAACAGTTAAGCTGTTGTGACTCTTAAACTGCAAATTTGACCTTTTTATATAAAAGAGACCAAATAATTGGTTAACATGAGCTAGTATCACCCTGAGGACAGTAGGCAAACAAAAATTTAACTCCTAATACAACAACAACTTGGAACAAATTCTTCTTCCAAACACCACTTATACTAGCAGTTTTACTAACTACAATAAAAGGAAACTAATCCAAACACTCAACTAAGCATTACAGGTACAAATGGCAATTAAGAAACCTAATAAGCAATGACTGACATGAAATAAGCAATTTAAATAAGCAGACTTAAAGAAGCAGTTTGAAAAATTAATTATAAAACTTAAATTGCATTGATGTATACTAAAAGAGTACAATAGGAAAAACTAAAAAAAAAAAAAAACTAAACATAAAATTACTCAGACCTAAATTAACTACTAAATCCTACTAAAAACTAACTGCCAAAAATTGGCTACATAATTTTCTTTTTATACTAAAATGAAATTAGGGTTTCCACTTGTGCATCCTGTCCCTTTTGCTTTCTTGTCCTCTTCTGAACCTCTTTTCTTCAAATCCAAGCCATTGGATTGCTTTGATGTTATCTTAACCCTCCAAAAGGTATATTGATTTGTGGACAGATGATGTGGAGGAGGGGACAAAGTTGTTGGGGATGTTGGGATTGACTTTGGGAGGGTATAGGGTTGCTGGTAGGAGGGGGAGGAGAGACAAATATGTTGGAGATGGAAGGGGTGTGTGGAGGCTGTGTGTTGGTTTATGGCGGCAAAGGTGGGGGAAGGGGAAAGGGTTGACTGCCCTTTGACCCGTTTTGTTTTATTAATAAAAAGGGGATGGATCTTGGGCTTGGGATTGTAATGGGCTAGGGGTTATTTGGACTTGATCAGGGTGGGGTGGGGTGGTTTGGTGTTTGGATTATTTTGGGTTTGAAATAATACAAGGGTTCGTTTGTTTTAGTAAAGTGAAAGTACAAGGACCATTTTTTGCAATAGCTGAAAATCAAGGGTGTGAAATGGAAATTTTCCAAAGTCATCATAAGGATAGTATTTGCCAAGTATTAAATATCCAAGGACCAAAATTTGATATTTTTCAAAATTTGAAACTATCCGGGGACCAAAATCGCCAAATTTGAAAGTTAAGGGACCAAATATGTAAAGTTTCAAAACTTTTCTCCCAGGAACCTTTCTGATAAATTTTTATTTTTAAAGGACTTGGATTGACTTTTCTTTCAAAATAAATGCTCAGGGACTGATTTAGACAAGTTTTGAAAACTTGGGGGACTGAAACTGCCATTTATGCAAACTTTGTACGTTTTTCATTTGTTTTTACTCTTTTTGCATCTAAAACATATAAAACACAATTTTGGAATATTTTCAGTATTTTGATGCATTTCGGAGTGTTTTTGAATGTTTTGCAGTTCAGATTCGATAAAAATGATGAGTATTTACACACTCATCAATCCCCCACACTAAACTATTGCTAGTCTCTAGCAATCTTTTGAGAAAAACTTGATGGATTTGAAAAACTCTTTACCAAAAGCCATCAATTCTGGAGTAGCCAGATGTAAGAACTGTGGTACACCTGATAACCATGTGATTTTGAGCAAACCACCAGCTGTCAACGGATTTGATTAGTCTTTACCAAAAGCCGTTTGCTTCTGGACTAGCCAGCTCTTGAGGGAATAGTCAACATCTTGGTGAGCTGATTACCAATTATGGATTTTCCACTGCCTTTACCACAAGCCATAATCTTGCGGGCTAGCCAACTCATTCGCTTTATGGGATATGGCGAGTTGAGGTACTATACAATTTTTGGCAAATTGCAAGCCGTAAACGGATTTGATATATCTTTACCAAGAGCCGTTTGCTCCTGGATTAGCCAATCCCTTTTGTCGGTTAGACATGGTGGACTGATAACCACAAAAATTTTGAAACTTTAGTGAAAAAATTTTAAAATTTTTGCCAAAAACGGGGGTATAAGATAGTAAAATGTGATAAAATTCGCTAGCATAGCGAAATACCCCCCACACTTAGAATGAATATTTTCCTCAATATTCAAAGTCCCGGCTATTATGCCGACCCTTTGAACGTAAAAGGGCAACATTACAAGCTAAATGTGGAAACATCATTTTTTCACTTTGTTTTATTTATTATATGTACATGGTAACAACAGCAGGGGCACTCCCCCACACTTAGGGTGAAAACCCTAAGTACATGCTACTGTTTTTTTTTACCGAGTCGGTAGCTTGACTCGACCCCGAATTCATTTGTCCTTGGGGAAGCATGATGTGGAAGAGAGAATCTCCATCGGAATTTCATTCAAGATGTCTGGACAAACATTTGAAGCACGTGAAAGTTTCACACCGATGAGATAAGTATCCGGCTCAAGATAATGATACATGAAAATGCCGGGATCAAAGATGGTATCCTCATTCCCGAAGGAGTGAAGAACAAGAGAAGTCACCCTGTAGGTGAAGAAAAGGAAGAAAAACATGATGATAATCATGATAAGATTTTCTTCCTTGAGATCAGGCTCCGTAGCCTGAATTTGGATTTCAAAGGTTAAGCTCGTAAATATCCCGGGAGGGTGGGTGGGAATTTGCAAATCCTCATGATTGAGTGCATCTCCCCCCAGAATATCAAACTCCGGAGGAGTCATGATATGATGAGTGAGTTCAACGGAGAACTCCTCATGAAGAGAATTATTCACAAGACGTGAATCTGTGAATTCATGTTCCATTGTGGATTCATCACAATCCTCATTCTGAATATCAAAGAGTGGATTATCAGGAATCAAAGTGAATTCAGATTTGAATTCAAATAGAGGATTGGTGATAGTAGTATTGAATGATTCGGGAACAAAGTGATTATCATTCTCTATTGGACTGTTGGGATAAGAACTGAGTGACGGATCATGATATAGGAGACTTTCAATTTCTCCCAGATCGGCTTCGAAATCGAGGAGACCATCATCACTTTCCAATGAAAGTGGATTGATGTGAGTAAGTTCATCGGCGAACTCCTCAAGAAGAGGATCAGCATCAGAATGTGGGACTGATGCCTCAATATACTCAATGTCTCCATGAGATGTACAATCATCATTAAAATCTGAGAAAGTCTCAAAATGATCGTTTGAACACTCAAGAGGGGAAGGAAGATCACACATATGCTCAAGAATTCCCTGTGACTCTCCTGGGATTGGGACAAGGTTCTCAACACTAGACTTTATGAATTCGTCCGATTCCCTTTCAGGAACAGTGTCAAGATGCTCGTCCCCCATGATCAAAAAGTGAGTGGGAACCTCGGGTGTGATAGCAGTTGTTTGAGATGGAATCTCAACTGCTGGGATATCAACTGATGAACTTTATGAAGTTTTGTAAAATTGAAGGATATCAAGTGTATCGTCATCATCACTGTCATCAGGAATAAAACGGAACTGAGAGCTAGATTTGGCTGCTTTTTCTTTTGCAATAGATTCCCTAACAGATTTTTCATATGCATCTTGGGAATTTATTCTAGCAGCCTGCTCTTCAACTAGCACTTCTTCCATGGATTTTTGATGAGTATGTCTTTGGGCAAAGTCTTTAACTAAACCCTTAAGCTCATCAACGATTTTCATCATATTTTGCATTTCCGGAAGAAGTGCTTGATTCATATCGTACTGTGGAGGTTGGTCATAATAGGGTGTGTCAAAATTGTCACAAGGGTATGGATTCCCCATTTGACAATCTGAGCTGAAGTGTGGACCTCCACAGTAATCACAACAGTAAAAATGTTGAGTCTGGACTGGTGAGTCATATGGATATTGGTCATAACCAAAGTTCTGAGTATCACCGGAAAACTGTTCATAGACAAACGTGTTTCCGGCTTGACACTCAAATCCTTGGTGAGGATCTCCACAAAACTCACACAGATATGTCAGTATCTCATGATGTGGTGGCTGGTAGGATGAATCAGATGTGTCATGGTAAGGATAGGGAGCTTGGTTATAGACAGACCCATCTCCTGACTCTACCATGCTACAGCCGGGACAATTCCCACCATTATGAGGACCACCACACCATTGGCAACCAAAATGGTGTGGATATGACATAGAAAGAATCAAAGGTTCATAGAGGGGTAGGGATGAAGAATCAAAGATGGGAGAGGGTAAAGGTGATTATTTTTGGATTTTTGAATAAACATTTTGTACAAATGAGAAAGAAAATCTTTTTGTGTTTTTGTGTTCGTTGAAAACTGAGTTTAAAATGTTTTCGGGAACGGTTTTGTTTTTATGATAAGAAAATATGAACAAAGGATGGATAAATGTACAATGGAACGAATTCCGAAATCACTAATCAGAAAAACCGTTTAGAAAAGCGCGCACACCTCCCCGGTAGCGGCGCCAAAATTTGATCGGTCCCAAACGGTCAACCTAAATGGATCAGGTGAATGGTCAACCAGGTCAAACGTCTCAGACCAAATCTCCGCGGAAGTATAGTGGTTCCCCGGGTCGTTATGTCCCGACGAGGTGTGGATTGTATTCAAAACGGGTTTGTGATCGGGTGAATTTGGACGGAAAGGGGTATAAGTGAGTTGTGATTGATTATACTACTGAAATATAAAAGAAAATAGCTTAAGTAAGCTATATTAACAAGTATGTAAAACCAGAAAACCTAGAAACGTTTAAAACCTAAAAACGCGTACGTTGAATTAAAGTTACGTTAGCGTACGAAATAAAACGCGAGTTTTAGTGAAATAAAATACCTATGAATATGAAAATTACATTTTTACAATCCTAATGATAAAAGAAAATTTTTAGAAAAAGAAAAATAATTTTTACACTATTTAATTAATTACTATTTAATAACTAATTAATTATATTTAAATTACACTAATTATGAAATTAAGCTAGAAAAATGAAAATTTAATTCTAAAAAATCTAAAATAATATAAAAGTAATTTTAAAACTAAAAATATATTTTTCCTACTTTTTATCTAATTATTATTAATTAATTACTATTTATTAATTACTGAAAACTAAATTAAATTAAGAAAAATAGAAAATAAATAGTGAAAATTATGAAAAATTTCCTAAAATTATTTGCAGATATACAAAACCTAGGAAAAATATAAAAAAAGTACTATTGTTAAATAAAAATTAATAAACCTAATTAATTATCTAATATTACTTAATTAATAATAAACTAATACTAATTATAATAAATACTAAATAAAAGGATAAAAATCTGGAAAAATTCCTACAAATACTTTAATATACTAGGAATTTAATAAAAATATAAAAACATATAAGTACTTGACAAAAAATAAAAAATAAAAAATTAAAAAGCAAAATTATGTTAAATAGAAGCTATCACTATAAATTAAATTTGGTTTTTTTGGATTTTTCTTTTTTCAAAACTAATTAACTACTGAAAATGATGAACTTTTGTGAAAACAAAAACTTGGAAACTTAAAAATAAGCAGTTGGAGAGCTTATTTTCATAACAGCTTAATGGAGTGAGCTTTTGATGAAGTTCCAGCTGTTAATAAGCTAAACCAATAACCTAAAATACAAAATAAGCTAAACAAGCATGTAATGAACTGAGAACAAGCTCAAACATCCAGAGTATCAAACTGAATAAGCCAATTAGCTAATAAGCAATTTCCTACAAATGAAACCCAAGCAGGCCACAAGGGCAACAGCAGCCCTTATTTCAGCTTATCAAACAAGCTGGGGAGACCAAGGAAAGCTTGGATTCAACAACTAGGGTCAGTGGGCTACTCAAAGAACCCATAAGCTCAAAATAAGCCTAATAGATAAGCTCATTAGGGGCTTGTGAAGGTAGTGATGAATGGGACTTGTGGCTGCTGATGTGCAGACCTGAATAAGTCCAAACCACCAAGTGTATGGAAAATCAGATGAGCCAATTATGCTACAAACAAATAAAATAAGCTAATCAACAAAAAGGAATCATGCAAATGGCATCAATGAGGATCCTACAAATCTAATCTAAACCTTATTCACCCTGCTTAATAAGCAGAAATCTTAAACTAATGAGCACAAAGTCAAGGGCAGGGGAGACACAAGCTCAGACTCAACACATGTAAACAACAATAACTAATAAGCTTGGATTAAACAAAATTCTAACATCAGACAAGCTCAAAGGTTGGAACTGATTTGAATCAGTTCATATTGGCCAAATGGGGCAATGTGGGGCTGTTTTGGCAGGTCTGATGTGGGAATTTAAAGCCACCAGCTCCAATAAGCTAAGTTCACAACCTAATAAGCTGACATCTATTGACAACTAATCTAACTAACCTCAATACACTAATGGGAGTGGGATCAAGCAACTAAAACAGTCAAACAAACACAAAGACAAAATAAGCTTTACATAAGCAACCAGCATTAGCAGCCCTACAGAGGTTATGAGCCAAGTTTGGTGGCCTAGAAAGGGCTTAGAAAAAAAATCGTAAAATTAAGCTAAAAATAAAAACATGTAAACAAGCTGGCAAAGATCTAAAATCAACAAACTTTATTGGATTTCATCAACAAATGAATCCCATATTCTCTTCTGAAATTTGTCCCAAAGCTGAGTATGCAACTTTGACCTTTCAAAATAATTTTGAGAACTTTGACTTAAATGAAATTTAATTGATCCCAGTTGTTTCAATGATGTTTATTAGACCTAAATGGAACCACTTCAAACAATTTTAACTAGATTTGAAGCAAATTGAGAAGGATGATGCAAAGAATCACAACAGTTAAGCTGTTGTGACTCTTAAACTGCAAATTTGACCTTTTTATATAAAAGAGACCAAATAATTGGTTAACATGAGCTAGTATCACCCTAGGGACAGTAGGCAAACAAAAATATAACTCCTAATACAACAACAACTTGGTACAGATTCTTCTTCCAAACACCACTTATACTAGCAGTTTTACTAACTACAATAAAAGGGAACTAATCCAAACACTCAACTAAGCATTACAGGTACAAATGGCAATTAAGAAACCTAATAAGCAATGACTGACATGAAATAAGCAATTTAAATAAGCAGACTTAAAGAAGCAGTTTGAAAAATTAATTATAAAACTTAAATTGCATTGATGTATACTAAAAGAGTACAATAGGAAAAACTAAAAAAAAAAACTAAACATAAAATTACTCAGACCTAAATTAACTACTAAATCCTACTAAAAACTAACTGCCAAAAATTGGCTACATAATTTTCTTTTTATACTAAAATGAAACTAGGGTTTCCACTTGTGCATCCTGTCCCTTTTGCTTTTTTGTCCTCTTCTGAACCTCTTTTCTTCAAATCCAAGCCATTGGATTGCTTTGATGTTATCTTAACCCTCAAAAAGGTATATTGGTTTGTGGACAGATGATGTGGAGGAGGGGACAAAGTTGTTGGGGATGTTGGGATTGACTTTGGGAGGGTATAGGGTTGCTGGTAGGAGGGGGAGGAGAGACAAATATGTAGGAGATGGCAGGGGTGTGTGGAGGCTGTGTGTTGGTTTATGGCGGCAAAGGTGGGGGAAGGGGAAAGGGTTGACTGCCCTTTGACCCGTTTTGTTTTATTAATAAAAAGGGGATGGATCTTGGGCTTGGGATTGTAATGGGCTAGGGGTTATTTGGACTGGATCAGGGTGGGGTGGGGTGGTTTGGTGTTTGGATTATTTTGGGTTTGAAATAATACAAGGGTCTGTTTGTTTTAGTAAAGTGAAAGTACAAGGACCATTTTTTGCAATAGCTGAAAATCAAGGGTGTGAAATGGAAATTTTCCAAAGTCATCATAAGGATAGTATTTGCCAAGTATTAAATATCCAAGGACAAAATTTGATATTTACCAAAATTTGAAACTATCCGGGGACCAAAATCGCCAAATTTGAAAGTTAAGGGACCAAATATGTAAAGTTTCAAAACTTTTCTCCCAGGAACTTTTCTGATAAATTTTTATTTGTAAAGGACTTGGATTGACGTTTCTTTCAAAATAAATGCTCAGGGACTGATTTAGACAAGTTTTGAAAACTTGGGGGACTGAAACTGCCATTTATGCAAACTTTGTACGTTTTTCATTTGTTTTTACTCTTTTTGCATCTAAAACATATAAAACACAATTTTGGAATATTTTCAGTATTTTGATGCATTTCGGAGTGTTTTTGAATGTTTTGCAGTTCAGATTCGATAAAAATGATGAGTATTTACACACTCATCAATATGTCACATAAATACTACTTTATTTAAAGAGTTGAATAGAAATTACAATTTCATTTTTCTCACTTAATTATAAGTTTGTATTTGTATATGTATATGTGATTTAATGATTGTATATACTTTTAATTTACTAATGTGTAATTAATGTTTTGAATGGAACCTAGTTTGATCTTTATGTGAAACCAATATATGCACAACACACAATAATAATAATGTACGAGAAGCAAGTAAGTAAACAAGTAAAGGATGAGAGATGGAAAGATCAAACCGAGAGACAAAGGATTTATAGTGGTTCGGCTACAAGGACACCTTCCTTGCCCTACTCCACTCCCCGAGCACCGAACTTGAGAGTTTTCTTCACTAAGTCAATAACCTCCCTAATGGCGGAGAAAACCGTACACACCAAATGCTTACACCAATTAACGACACAAAGCAAGATGTCGAGTTCTAATCGTAGCTAGAACCAATCTCACACCAAATGACACACCACAACTTCTTCACACCTTTTACTTCTTCAATAAGTCTTCACACCACGAGTATCTTCACGCCTTCACAAAATTCTTCACGACTTCAATATCTTGCAACTTCACAACTTCAAAGTATCAATGTCTTCACAACTTCAAACCAATAATATATTTGCACCTTCAAGCCACTAGAGTCTTCACAACATTAATCTACTAATGTCTTCAAGTCTTCTCCACTTGAAAGCTTCACTTTCTTCACTACTAGTCACTATTGCCACTCTCTCCTATCTTCACTACTATCCAACACTACTTCTTCACTTCAACTTCCACTACACACTTACAACAATTCTAGATTCTACAACTAAATCTAGCAAACTAATAAATACACCTTATTCACCAAAGTATGAAAGATCAACAAGATGAAACAAACAAACAACTTAGATAGCAAGATGATACTAAGTTGTAATACTTCTAGTAGAAGTATTCTTCTCTTTGCACTTAAGTGTTGAGGCTTGAATCACTTTGAAACAAAGATCAAAGTATATAAGATCAAAGGATTTTTAAAGGATTGAGAAGGATGTTTAGATCAGAAAGTTTTTAGTGCAAAAAGGTGAGAAAAATATGTGGAATGATCCAATATTTATAGGGCCAGAAAATACTGTTCTGGAGCGTGCCGGTCCCCTTAATGATTAAGGGGGCCGCCTAGTAAAATTAAGGGGGCTGCCCTCCTGAACGTTGGATTTTCTTGTCCTTTTGTGAGGAGAATTTTTCTGGATTAGATTTGCCATTTTTGGTTGAAAATTTGAATTCACAAATATGTAATGAATTAAACATATTCTTTTAATTCCAAAAATGATTTACAAAAGATATAAAATGTTTTGTGACATTTTATAAATATCTAGTGATTAACAAAAAATGTTCCTTTGATCTTATAATCCCTTAGACACTTTGTTTATTCATACCTTAAGTGATTAATTGGTAAAAATGATTATTTACTACTAAATACTTGTTTATGTCATAATCTTTGGTTTGATTAGTTTTCGTTTTGTGATTATCAATACATAGAGATATCGAAAGATATGAATAACGTTTTTAGTCATTTATTTATATCAACACAGGCTTCTCAACAGCAGGCCACTTCATGTTGCTTATGGCAGTCTTTAATGATGTAGTGAGGGCTTTTGGAAGTTCTTTGGAAAGATTGAAGGTTGGATCATCATCATCAGAGGAAGAACTGGCATAGAACTCCAGGGATGGAGAAGGAGAAGCTGCAGTCTTTTTGGATTTCATGTTGGATGATGTAGATGTGGCTGTACTAGGTGGAAAGTAATCACTCCACCCTGTAGAAGGTTCCTCTGAGTTTGTGCAATAGCTAATTTCCTCATCAGATGAATCATCTGAGGATATGTAGACAATTGGAAACCAGCTCATTGTGTTGATGTAGGGTTTGTGTTGTTGAAGATATGTATTGATGAAAGATAAAGGTTAATGAGCCCCCTTTTATATGCAAAGTCAAGGTCGAATTCTAATTAATGAAGGATATTTACTCTTACCTGTTTTGGTAGATTGGAGGAGTAAATTTGGTTATTATCGGGTTGACTTTTGGAAGATATTTTTGTGAATAGTAACTTGGTCAAAAAGTTACTTTGGGTTAATTTTATGGGTTAAATTTTTGGTGTTACTTAATTATGCAGAATACAAACCCATATTGTTGGAGTCATTGGAGTTATAAGGTTTGTATCTCAAACACACAACAAACGGTTATTGATTCACCATGTCTAATCAACACAAGAATCAACTAGTCTAGAGCAAACGGCTCCTGGTAAAGACTTAACAAATCCGTTTATGGTTGATAGTTTACCAAAAACTATATGGTTATCAACTCACCATACTCCAAGTGATGAAGAGTTGGCTAGTCCATAGCAAACGGCTCATGGTAAAGACATATCAAATCCGTTGATAGCTGATAGTTTGCTAAAAACTATGATAAGAGCAGCTAATTTTCATGTTTTACTTACCACTGCTCTTTGATATTTTCCGAAAATTTTACCACTGCTAGTTCATTAGTTACCACTGCAAGAGTAATTTTTCCACTGGTGAACTAGCCGTTACAATTGTTGTGTCAGTAATCTATTTTTTACTAGCCGTTGTAAATATAACCGTCTTTCCTTATTAATAGGGTAAATCTTTTGTGAATTATCTTCTTACCTATTATAATTTATTCTTTTCCAAAGATAAATCTTTCTAAAGATAATTCATATAACGCGAACTCCTCAAACCCTATTAGTATAAATTGATCATCATACGGCTTGATTTTTATCTTGATTACTAACACTTTTATCTTCTTTTCACAAATATCATGGCGATTCTAAAATTTGTCGAGGAGCACAATCAAGTGGCCTACCTACAAAAGTCAAACGAGAAGAGTGGCCCTGTTTTTCATCAGATTGTGGATTTTTTTAATACAACCCATATAAGGTATGCTTTATTTGTTAATCCCACAATCTATGTCTCTCATATCAAACAGTTCTGGAACACTGTGGAGTCCATAACTCTTGAACAGGGAGACACACACGAAACTGTGGAAGCTCTAAGAGCCACAGTGGATGGGGTAACCATTGATGTTACTGAGTCATCCTTGAGGAGAGTTCTCCAATTGGATGATCTCAATGGTATCATCACATTACCCAATTCATAAATTTTCACTAATATTGCTTCCATAGGGTATGATACATCTGAACAAAAAGTAACTTTCAGAAAAGGATGTTTTTGTCCCCATTGGAGGTTTTTAATTCACACTCTTTTACATTGCCTAAGTCCTAAGAAAACATCTTATGAACAATTTGCATCAACCATGGCTTATCCTTTGGTTTGTTTGGCTACTGATAGGACTTTCAATTTTTCAAAGTTTATTTTCAATAATATGAAAGGCAATGTAAAGAGTTCATATAAATTTTTGATGTATCCAAGGTTTGTGCAAGCAGTGTTAAATGAATTTCAACTGCAACCTCACAATAGAATTTATGAAACTCCATGTCTTAAGCCAAAAGTTTTTCAAAACATGTGTAAGGCTTCAGAACTTTGGAATGGGGAGTTTCATCCACTTTTTCCTCAAATGCTTGCTAAGATTTCACAGGTACAGGGTGCAGATGCAACTATCCCAGTTGTATCCCATCACACACCCAATATTGTTGTTCCACCAATTCACCATACCCCTGCAGTAACTCACACTTATGAGAGGAGGCATAAACAGCCAACTTCTCTCATCTCAACATTGCATGTTGCTGAACCTTTTGGTTTAGAAACAAGCAGTGGTGGTTCAAGGCTTAATCCTAGTCCAACTAGAGAAGAGTTTGAATCAATGCCCCATGATTCACCTCTCCCAACAGGTAACACAGTTGGAAGTGTTGAGGGCAGTGTGCAACTAACTGAATTGATGGAATTATGTACAAAATTAGTCAAGCAGGTTCAAGCTCTGGAGAAAGATCTGGCACAGACCAAAGAAAATCATGCCACAGAGCTGAATCAGATGAAGGAAGAGATTCAAAGATTACAGGATGATGTTGAGAGTCTCAAGACGAAAAGATCTGCCAAAGTTGTGTTTTCTTCTTCATCTTCACCTCAGGATGAGTTCTCTGCAGGTTCTAGTAAAGATTTGGGAGATTCTTCCAAACAGGGGAGGAAAACATATGCTGAGACTAAGGGGAGGAAGATAGATTTTGGAGAAGATTATGATTTGGATGCTGATGCTAATTTTGATTTTGATGATACAGTTGGAACTACTCAACCAATTTCCACTGCTGCAGAAAAAGTTCCCACTACAAGTGAAAATGTTCCCACTGCTAGTCAAGATGTTACCACTGCAGAGGAAGAAGCTGCCAGAATAAGAACAGTCAAAGGTAAAGCAGTTGTGACTGGTTCAGAACAAGAGCAATCAAAGAAGATTTCTAAGAAAGATCAAGTTCAGATAGATTTTGATGCAAGA
This sequence comes from Artemisia argyi, assembly GCA_030686995.1. Lineage (NCBI taxonomy): Eukaryota > Viridiplantae > Streptophyta > Magnoliopsida > Asterales > Asteraceae > Artemisia > Artemisia argyi. The sequence goes on from CM060699.1 coordinate 83,069,456, forward strand.
ATGGCAGAGCAATTAGCAGAAGCTGAGATTGAAAAGAAGAAAAAGCTAGAGGAAGATGAAATTGCTAGTTTTATGGAAGCAAAGAGGTTGGACAAATTAGAAGCAGTAATGGCAGAACCACTTTCAGTTGTTCCACCAACTGTATTACATGAGAAACCTCCTATGTTCACCTATGTGCCTACAGAGGAAGAGATTGATTACATGATTAATAATAACTACTTGATTAATAATGATCAAATAATCAGGAAGAAGGCTATTGAACTTATTGCAAATACAACCTTGAATGAAGAACAAAGGTCTGCTCAACTGAAAGATTTCATACAAATGAAGAATCAGCAGGCTCTTGATGATATCATTGGAGATGTAAGAAAAGGTCAAAAGAAGCCAAGGCAACCTACAAAGGCACAGATCATTGCTGAGATGAAGACTTTTTGCTGTCATGTTGGCAATATGAAGATGGCACAGTTCAAAGGAATGTCACATGATCAAATTGAAGGTATTTACTACAGGATTAAAAGACAAGATAGTAATTTCATTCCAATGGATAAAGAACCTGTAGTGATGAAGTCAAAAAGGTCAGGAGTGAGTCTTGGATCCAAAGATGCAAAGAAATTGAAGACTCAGGAGTCATCTCAAGCAAAGAAGGTCCTAGCAAGTTGACAGAAGAACAAGTTACCAATATGATGTTCATAGAGACTGATGTGCTTAATATTGAACCCTTACAAACAAAATATCTAGTAGTTGGTTGGGAGATCTATTCTGATGATTTTGAAGTTACTTGGAAGATTATCAGAACTGGAAGTGTTACAAGTATTTGCAGAGACTTTGAAGATATTGTTAGATCTTGTGATAGAGAAGACTTGGATATTTTGTGGAGGATTGTTCAAGATCAGTTCAAGAAGGATGAACTTGTTGATGTCAAGGCTAAGGAGTTATGGGTTCACTTTAGAAGATTATATGAACCTGACCCAAGTGATAGACATTGGAGATTTGAAGCTCACAACATGAATACTTTGTGGAAATTTTATGACTCAAGTGCTGTACATCATCTTTCTACTCAAGATGGAATTGATGTGTTTATGCTTGCTGAGAAAGAATATCCATTGAGAGCTGGAGTCTTAACTGTGATGATGTCAGTAAAGCTTAGATGTTGGGAAAGAAGTGAAGTCATAGAAGATTTGCTGCAAAGGATCTATGATCAAAGTGTGAGAGCTGATAAGGAATTAAGAAGAAGAAGATAAGTGGTTGGAAGGATTCCCATATCCTCATGTTTGCTGATTACTTGAAGAAACTTATTGATTTACATATTAATCATAAGTTTAGGGGAGGATTGTTGGGAATTATACTAACAGTTACCACGGCTAGTGAAGATATTACAACTGCTGAAGAATGAACTTACAGTGGAAACTCATTACCACTGCAAGTACATATATTACCACTGTTGTTTAGATAATTGTTAGGAAACGTGTAAAGATAAATATAGAATAGATCTTGTGTATATCTTATTCTATTAGAGTTATACTAATCTTGTAAAAGAGGACTCCTTGTGCTATAAAAGGAGGTCCTAGGTTAAAGGTTAGATATACTTTTTTCTAGAGCTTCAAGGTGTAACCCTAGTGATACAAAGATCACTCGTATTATTATCATTAATAATATTGGAGCTTACAGTTTGTTACATACATTTGTTCTCATTCATAAACAACTGTTTCATACACAATCAAACTTCTAAGTATTACTAAGTAGTTTCCACATACTTAGTGATATAATTCAAAGTATCAATCTAACACAGTTCAAGGTGTTTAGATCCATCAGAAACCCTAGCACGATTTTTACTGTACTTTCAAGGGTTTTTACCCTTTGAAACATTTCATGTTCAATTAAGATAAGTATCCTTTCAATTCATTCAATATGTCTATGTGTTGTTTGAATATATCTTACGCTTATCTTGATTTTAACATGCTAGGCTAGATCTCTTGTGTGTTTGCTTAGATGTAGTGAAACCTAGATGTTGATTATGGGTTGATTGCTTGTTTATAGTTGTTACGGATGAATGATTTTGATGTTAGGCTTAAGAAAATTGGCAGACTTCCATAGGGTAACTTGCTTGAACATCTTAAGAAACATGAACCAATTCGTACTAGGTTTTTATGGTTGTATTTAATGCATGAGCGAATTCTAATGATCCCATGTTAGGAGCTTCTTGCAGGCTCGACATAGGAGTGAAGTAGGAGCTTATAGAGTTGGGGAAGTACGTACGCCACCCCACGAATGGTATTAAGGAATATAACCCGTCATCCACGCAATTGTAACAAACTATCAACCTGTAAAAGATATCTAGGGAGTAATGAAATCTAAGTAAACACAATTTTCTCATTATTGTTCACACCACATTAGTAATTAGTTTTATTTATATTTTTGTTATTTTATTTTGATTGCATCTTAGTTATTGGGTTAGTTGATTAACAACTAATTCCGCCCACTCTTCCAAAAATCCGAGATTTTAATTGCTTTTATAAAAATATAAAAATACAAAAAGAATCATCCCTCACCTCTAGACTTAATTTTTAGGCTTTCTAATCCTAGCGACACTATTCCTGAGTTGAACGATCAATCCCCCGGTACTTGTCACTATACTATACTACAACGATCTGGTACACTGCCTGGTGGGGGTTGTAAGCTTCTCGAGATCCCTTGAGAGGTAAAGCCTGGTGCAATTCCCACGCATCAATATGGTTCTATAGAGAGAAAGAAACCATGGGGTTCTAATCTAGATGTGGGGAACGGTGGGTGTATAACAGGGTTTAGGGGAGGTATGGGTGATATCTTAGTATTGAAATCTCTTATGTGTTTTAAATGAGGGTTATCTAAGGAAGGGGTATATCCTAAGGGTGAAGGTATATCTAAACAATTCCTAGAGTCTTCTAAGTGATTAGGGATATAGGGTTTAAGGGAATAGGCTAGTACATTCGGAGAGGGAAGATCATTCTCCAGATGTAAGCTAGATGAGACGGGGGTAGGGTAGTGTTGAGTAGACATAACTATATAATAGTAAAAATACTGTAAATCATTTATCAATTAAGCAGGCAATTATTATATGATGCCTGGGAATTGCACCAGGCTTTACCTCTCGAGGGATCTTGAGAAGCTTACAACCCCCACCAGGCAGTGTACCTGATCGTTGTAGTATAGTATAGTGACAAGTACCGGGGGATTGATCGTTCAACTCAGGAATAGTGTCGCTAGGATTAGAAAGTCTAAAAACTAGGTCTAGAGGTGAGGGATGATTCTTTTTGTATTTTTATATTTTATGAAAAGCAAGTAAAAATCTCGGGTATTGGAGGAGTGGGCGGAATTAGTTGCTAGTCAACTAACCCAAAAACTAAGATGCAATCAAAATAAAATAACAAAAATGTAAATAAAGCTAATTAAACTAGTGGTGTGAACAATAAATGGGACAATTGTGTTTACTTAGATTTCATTACTCCCAAGATATCATTTACAGGTTGATAGTTTGTTACAGTTGCGTGGATGACGGGTTATGTAACACCTCCAATTCAATGATGCAGCGGAATTCAAACTGGGTGTTACTCGACGGCACAATAGTCAAAATAATAGAAAACGAACTCTAATTGAGTCGTTTTAAAAGGTTTATCATTCAAATTATATAAATATCAGAGATTACAAAATGAGGTCCCAAATGGTTCCATGTTTACAATTTACATTAAATGAGTTTTTGAATGATAATAAAATTTATAGCCCTCTTGAATATCCGTGCCCTTCCGTGCCATCCTTGATCATCATGGACCTGAAATACATGCTTAAGAGATCAACACAAAGATTGAGTGATATTCATAGAGTTTGTTTAATGGTTGAACACAATATGTTGGTAGTATGAGTTAATTAGACTCATACTCATGGTTGGAAAACAAAACAGGTAGGCTACGTTATTATACGCCCATAAAATGTATTATGACACTAAGCTTATGACACCAAAATGTTAACGGGTACCAATATCAATCGGCGGAGTTATCCCGGTAGGTACTTTGCTAACATACCTAAATCTCAAATATTAGTGCATTTGTTTGAACTTAGTCAATACAAATGGGATTCGTCAATCCCAATAGGCCTATTCACAATATTCGCGCTCACTATTACTAGTAATTAAATGGTTCATAATAAGGGATATTGGTTTTAGCAAGGATAGTACTTAGTGATAATAAAACAATCAGGCAAGCATACAATTGAAAAGCATTGTGTTCGGTTTAAAATAGCATGTATTCCCCCCAAGGGTTTGTAAAACAATTAAGTAATGGAAAGTGGGGCTATGAACTCACCGTGAGTTGGATGATGTATAATGAGAATGATGGATATGCCGTGAGAACTTCTATGAGCAACCTAGAATAATTGTTGCAACTTAGGTTTGGAATAATGTCTAAGAAAATGAAGAATTGCCTATATATGTTTTGCATTTAGTCCATGATGTGGTACAAAATATAGTGTAAGTCTTTGAAAAGAAATGGTTTATGAAACATGTATAGTTTATATATCGCTTACTACCGTTCGGGCCGACATAATTCAGAAGTCATGTAGTAAATGTTCGAGGAGCCAGGACACTTTAATTCGTAAATCCACAACTCATCTCGACGGCTTACTTAATGAACTCCTCACATGAGGCTCCCTACTATTGTAGTATTTGATAAAGTATATATATATATATATATATATATATATATATATATATATATATATATATATATATATATATATATATATATATATATATATATAAGTTTTGATCCGAAAAGTTACATGTCCAATATTTGAATAAACTTAGGAAAGTTTATTTTTACATGAAGATTGTTATTAGGGTGAGTTTCTTATATCTTGTATGACAATTACTTGTAAGATCTCATGGTTCTTTTAATGGAGTAGATCCAAATTGTATGTTTAAGTTATCGCTAACTCTTTAGCTCATGTTTTCGCCTAGGTAAGTTTATATGGTCATTTAGTCATGGCCTTGCCGTGACCTTTGGTCATTGTTCCATGGTCTTGAGACTCAACCTTGGCTTTAGCCATGGTTGTGGTCTTGAATCTAGGTCATTAGACCTCTTGGTCTTATTAAACCACAACTATTATATAGTTACTTATATATATATATATATATATATATATATATATATATATATATATATATATATATATATATATATATATATATATATATATATATATATATATATATAAAATAGCTGTTAAGAAACTGAAGAAAATCTCATTCGTTATTGGTTTTCTGGATACGTGCCCCCGAGTTTTTGAAGAAAACGTGATTCCGGACAACTTTCGTGTTTAACTTTTTCATGAAACAGACCAGAAGGGCCTCGAAAAAATACGGATTTTGATCAGAATGCTATTTTGGCAGATTCGGTGTTTTGGTTTCGCTAACTTCTTATGGCCATAACTTTTGACTCGTGTACTCGTTTTAGGTGGTTCAAATTGCTATGTTTTCCTTGTTAAGTCCTATTTAATAGTAGGTAAGTGTCCAATATTATAGTTATACTATTTTGGTCATGGTTCTCCATAAAAGTCACTAGTTTTCTTGTTTTCTTAATATAAGTTAACATATATATACCATAACTTGTTTTACCAATTTTTATACATCATGAACATAATAACAAGACAATATATAGTATGAATGAAATATAAATAGCATGAAAATGATATTTAGTAAGAAAGTATGTTAGGGTTTGCTTACAACTTTTGGCTTTCTAAGGAAAGGAAGTCAAGTATGAAACTAGGACACTAAACCTATGCTTGCAAACCCTTCACCACAACTCTTGCAAACCCTTGCTAACCTTTACATAACCCTTGTGAAAACCTTTTAACCTCAGCCCCTAACACCTTGTGTAGCTCCTAATTCAACCATGGAATCACCAAACAAACTCTTGATTTATGTAGAGACTAACTATGCCTTCAACTTTGGTATGTAACTTATAACTTGGAAATCAAAAGATCAAGGTTTATGGATTATCTGTGTGTTGTTTGGAATGAAGAGAAAGGAAGGGATGAGCCTTGCTTTTATAGCATTAAAAGGAGGTGCAAGGAAGGTGCCTAGGAAGGTTCATTGAGGAGGTTAGTTTTTAGGATATTTTTCAAGGCTTGGTTGCCAAGTTTACTTGCACATGTGTTCAATCTTCCCATGTAAGCTTCCTATCTTGTTTTGTTGACTTATAAAACGTCTAAAGAGGATGTGGTATGATAAGTATGTAAGCTTTGGTCATTATCTTGACTTACGGAGGTTGTTTAGTCCTGGTAATCGCTAACGGTAAGTCGTTAAGTCATGAAACTTAAAATCGGGTATCGTAAAAATATGAAACTTATAGGAATGATTAAACTCATCAATATACTTATTATTATCTTATAAAAATGAGTGATAAGTTTAATGGATCGTGAAAACGCTGATAACGCTGGACACGTAAGTTTAAAACGTAAAACGTACAAAAGTTGCGTAAAATTGAGAATAGAAAAATGTAATTTTTATAATATGATTATAATGAATTAAAATGGCCTATAATGTCTAGCTTGGGCTCAGTCTAGTGTCGGTTGGTATTTAATGTCTTTTAGACATAAAACCATAAGCCTAAAAATCAAGGAATGATTTATAAAATCAAGGAATGATTTTTGGTCAAAGGAGGAGGGAAAAATATATTGACTTATTCCAAAAATGTGAAAACTCAAATCGTCTTAGAAACGCGGTGCAGGTATAGGCTAAGGTTACGGCTGAGTAAAAACGCTTAAAAATGAAAATTCCTGTTTTTCACGGCCGAGGTTTATTTGGTCATGTTTTTCTCAGTCATGATTTATTCTCAAATAAATCATGAGTGTATCAAACATTTTTCTGATACGGGGAAAATTAACGCAGTCGAGTTTCGTTGTGCGTAGAATTTTTGAATGACGTTTTACCCTAAAACGTGTAATTCCTTAATAACTTTCGCGAAAATGATCTGATGAGTGTCAAACTTTTAATTTGCCATGGAAATGATTTATCACACGAGAATATGAAATAAAAATCAAATTTCGGGAAAATGAATAGTAAAAGTGAACAGTGAAATTTTTCGGGAATAGTAATTAACCTGAAAATGCGAATTGTTACAGGTTATATTCCTTAATACCAATCGTGGGGTGGTGTACGTACTTCCCCATCTCTATAAGCTCCTACTTCACTCCTATGTCGAGCCTGCATGAAGCTCCTAACATGGGATCATTAGAATTCGCTCATGCATTAAATACAACCATAAAAACCTAGTACGCATTAGTTCATGTTTGTTAAGACGTTCAAGCAAGTTACACTATGGAAGTCTGCCAGTTTTCTTAAGCCTAACATCGAAATCATTCATCCGTAACAACTATAAACAAGCAATCAACCCATAATCAACATCTAGGTTTCACTACATCTAAGCAAACACACAAGAGATCTAGCCTAGCATGTTAAAATCAAGACAAGCGTAAGATATATTCAAACAACACATAGACATATTGAATGAATTGAAAGGATACTTATCTTAATTGAACATGAAAAGATTCAAGGGGTGAAAACCCTTGAAAATACTGTTAAAATCGTGCTAGGGTTTCTCCAAGTCGTTCCTAAAATTGTCCTCTCCTAATGAATAAAAATTACAAAACTATATATAGATTTTCCAAGGTGACGGCGTCAAGAAGGAAATTCTGACGCCGTCAACCCGCCGCCCATAATAAAATCGGATTGCCTAGATCCAGATCTGACGCCGTCAAGAGCATTTTTCCTCTGGGCCGTCACGTATTAAGGGACCATGACGGCCTATGGTGACGCCGTCCTGCCCTAGTGTAAAAACATTCTGGGTCGTCGTGGACTCTATCCACTTCTCCTCTTGTTTTTCCTTTTGACGCCGTCATGTAGAGTTTGGAGACGCCGTCAGGTACTGTTCCCAGCAAGGAAAATTAAGACTTTGCCGTTTTCTTCACTTTTATGCTCCAAAAACGTCCAAAATGCTTCCTTTTCAAGAATTCACTCCAAAAGTACCTAAAATCACAAAAGGAACGATTTAGGGCAATATTTGATCAAATAAATTCAATTCCGGGCTTAAATGACCCCCTAAAAACGGATCATTTTTTGCCTCATCATTATACTAACCTTAGCACGTATAGTTACGGAGGATGGCAGAGGTACTGGGGACTTTCTCGGGTTTAGGAAAAATAGTTGTAGTTTAGGTTTTGACCTTGTTCTCTACAACTGAAACTCTGATGCCAATCTGTAACACCCCCATTTTTCAATGATCGCAGCGGATTAAGTGTTTGGGGTATTACTTCATAGTATCACAGTTATAGTAATAGAAAATGACTCGAAAAGAGACGTTTTAGAAATTTAGTTATCATTCATTTAATTATCAGAGTTTTATTAATAAAAGATATACCTTTACTTTTGATGAGGTCCCAAAAATCTAGGTGTTAGGTTATGTTTGAATGATAACCGGGTTGAAAGTCCTCCGAGCTTAGTGCCTCATTCTGCCATATTTCCGTAGAAATAGTATACCTAGAATACATGCTTAAAAAGTCAACACTAAGTGTTGAGTGAAAGTCATAGGTTTAAGTGTTAGTGAATACAAGTTCCCTGGGTTCCGTTGTTACACCCATCTGGGAAAATGTAGTATGTTTGTGATAATTGTGATGCATGCACAATTATCAAGAGTGGGGTATGTTGCACTAAGCTCATGAACCACACATTAATAATCCGGGTCATGGGGGCTGCAGACCCAACCATGAGAGGATGGGAAGGATAACTTGCCAAAGTTAAACCTTCAGTGGGTTCAAATATAGTACTTATTGGTACCATCCAGTAAGATGTTAATACCAACGGGAGTTGTCAAACTCCAATAGATCTATCAACTATATTCGGGTTCGCATGGTTAAAATATCCCAAATGATTAGATTCATGAATTTTGGTTATGTAGTGGTGGCAGTTAGTTTATTCGTGCAACAACCAAAGAAAAATTATTGTATTCGGTTTTAAGTAAAACAAGTAGCATGTATCCCCCTCACAGGGTTTGTAAAGCATTTAGAGTGAAAATTTTTAAAAATAGTATGAGGCTATGAACTCACCTGGGCTTAGGGAAACCTAAGTGATGTAAAAAGTGACTCGGGAACTAGACTGCCTTACTCACGTATCCTAGTGTACGTGTTGTAGGTTTGGATATATGTCAAGCTTTAGTTATCTTGTTTAATTTTCTTAAGTTATTGTTCTTAGGTTCATTAATGTTTTAGATATAATATAACACCGTTCGGGCCATCACAATCCAGAAGTATATGACTCCTCACATGAAGCTCCCTACTATTGTATTATGTTATCAACATAATACCGTTCAGGCCATCATAATTCAGAAGTTAATACTCCTCACATGAAGCTCCCTAATATTGAGCTATATTGTCATTAAGTTAATTTATAATCATAATATCGTTCGGGCTATCATAATCCAGAAGTACATGCAATAATCGTTTGAGAAGCCAGGGCACTTTAATTCGTAAACCCAGCAAACTCGTCAAAACGAAATATCCACATGGTACTCCTCACATGAAGCTCCCTACTATTATATTATGCTTCTAACTTTTATTATGTTTTATATTTTTATGATATTTTCATTTTATACCCTTATAGTTTATATATTTACATTTTCTACCCTAAACTTATAATACTTATGTTATTTATACTTATAACTATCTATACTTGACACAACTAGTCCCTAGACTTCTATATTTTTAGAAAATGACATAATTAACCCTTAGACTCATAAGTTTTCTATATTTACCATTTAGACCTTTAACTTTATAATATTTGTATAACTAGTCCTTTTTAGTTTATAACTTATTTTAGTTTCTATCCTAAGGTTTTAATACTTTGCAAAATGAGTCCTTAAACTTATAACTTCTAGGAAATGTCAAAAATAGTCCCTAGACTTTATAGCTTTAGGAATTTATGATATATACCCTTATGCAGGTAAAGTTTTGCAAAACTAGTCCTAAATGCATGTAAACTATATTTTTATGTAACAACTAAGTTTTCTAGCTCATGTTTAACTAATATTAGCTTATTTAAGTTATCTAAATCAGATTATAGATCATGTAAAGGGTATATAGCATGCAAACATGTATTCGACTCATATTAGGGTTTTAAAAAGAAAACTAGTAAATGAAATGGTTCAAGGCTTAGGCAAGGGTTCCTATGGGATCTAAGGCATCCTAATACTATCCTAAGACTAAACTAAAGCTAATAGAACTAGAAATGAAGGCTTACTTGGTTAGCTATGGTTTAAAGACGGTTAAGCTAGGGTTAGGGATTTAGCGATGGAAAAACAACTCGACAAGGGTCCTTGGCTTGCTTTGCTCGACTCCTAGGCCTACTATAGCTCGTACACTACTACTACAGAATGTTTAAGGTGAAAATAAGAGAAGAGGTGTGCTTATGAAATGGAGGAGGGATCGGGGTATTTATAGGGTACGAGAGGAGTAGCGAGCAAGCATGGGAAGGAGGAGGTGTCGAGGGGGGTGAGTAAGCAAAGCTAGTGGATGACTAAGGGATGCTATGGGATAGGGAGGGGCTGTTTGGCGGTTTGGGTAGTGTTTGTGGTGGAGATGAAGCCGCGAGGTGAAGGTGGTGATGCACCACCTTTCTTGCTAGCTTAGAGGTGCTTATAAGCTGCTTGCGTGGTTTAGTGGTGGTTTAGGGTGATTAGTGGTGGTTTAGTGGTGGTTTTGGGTGGTTTAGGGGAGGTTTAGTTAAGTAGGTGACAAGTAGGTGATGCACCTACTTGTGTGGGTGCTTATAAGGTGTTAGGGTTCTGGCTTAACTAGAGGGAGGTGCTAGGGTGCTTGGTTGAGGTGCTTATGTTTAGGTTTTACTAGTTTAGGTTAAGTTTAGACCTAGTTTTACTTAGTAAGAATTTAAGGTTTTACCTAAGGTTTAGTGCCTAGGTTAGGTTCCTAAGGGTGTTTAGTGACTAATCCTAAGTCCTAAGGGGTTTATACTAAGTGATGGTAAGTTATGGGAAAGATTTAGGAAGGTTTGACCTAGTTTTGTAATCTAAATGACCTATTTGTGTTTAGTGGGAGATTAGGGTTTATCCTACGGTTTAGTGCCTATATTAGTGTCCTATGAGTGTCTAATAACTAATCCTAGGTCCTAAGAGGCTTATACTGAGTGGTGGTAAGTGGTAACCTATGATGAAGTTTTGGGATAGTCTAGACCTAATTCTAGGAAGTTATGACTTAGTTATGGTTTTGTGCTTAAGGGACTTGTACCTAAGTTCTAAAGGGTTGTACTAATGCCTAATGGCCCTAAGGTATCCTAATATTCCTAAAGTAACTCATACTTAAGCCTTGGACACTTTCAAACAAGTTAAGTTAAGCATATAGGGTTTAGTAAGCACATAGACCTAATTAGGGTTTAGTTAAGGTTTATTAGGGTTTTGTGATATATTTAGTGTGTTAGATTCGTAGATTACTTATTATGGTGTTGTGGTGATCTTAAGCTTGACATACCAGGGGTTTATAGGATGTGAGTGTTGAGTTTATTTGGCTTGTGTGGGTACGTGAGCAGGTCTAGTGAGTCATGAAAGTAATAAATGTATGATGAGTGTGTAAATACTCATCATTTTTACCTAATCTGAGCTGCCAAAACATCCAAAAACACTCAAATATGCATCATAATATTGAAATTATCCCAGAAGTGTGTTTTATATGTTTCATATGCAAAAATAATCAAAAATAAATGAAAAATGAACAAAGTTTGCATAATTGGCAGTTTTAGTCCCTCAGCTTTCAAAAGTTGTCAAAACTAGTCCCTGGTTATTCTAAAAACATGAAAAAGTCACCAAAGGTCCTTTTAAATCACAAATGAACGTAATTAGTCCTTTGGTGTAAAGTTTCACAAAATTACAAGTTTAGTCCCTCAAATTTGCAAAATTGACAGAAATGGTCCCTGGGATATTAAAAACTTTGAGAAAATCAACTTTTATCCTTGTGCTACTCATCTATGGCAGGAATGGTCCTTGGTTGCAAAGTTTGGTGAAATTACAAGATTGGTCCCTGAGGTTTCAAATTTGGCAGAAATAATCCCTGGAAATTCAAAAGTGGAAAAAGTCAACTATGGTCCTTAGATTATTGAACCTTGGCAAGTTTAACCCTTGCAAGAACTTTTGGGAAGTTGTCAAACCTAACCCTCAAAAATCCAGAAATTACACTTTTGGTCCTTGTGATATTTACTAAACCATACGGACCCTTTTTATTATATAAAGCCCCAACACCAAATCCAACCCAAACAACAAACACCACCCAGCCTACTCCCTTACCCCAAGCCCATCCATTAGCCCAAACTCCCTCAAAACCGTTTTAAATAACACCCCGGTCAAACCCCGTTTGACCAAACCACCCTTCCCCCAAAACCACCCCTTATTCTGCAATACCACCTTCCCCCACCACCACCACTTGCAATCCCTCATCATCACCTCCCCACACCCCTCTGCACCTAACATCACCTCCCCAATTAATGCCTCTCCTCCCCACACACGCAATACAGATAAAATGCCAAAACGGCATTTCTCACCAAAAACCAATTTAATGGTTGAGATCAAATGAAGCCAATCCAATGGCTAGAGATTGCTGGGAAATGATCAGAGAGGGTTCAGAAAACCTAATTAAAGCCTATAAAAGGAAGAGAAGCACAATAGAGCAAGTAGTAGTCATTTAGTGTAAAATTAGTCTCGTTTAGTTTGTAACTTTTATTCTCAGTTATATTTCAAGCTTTTAAGCATTGTACTAGTGTGTTTAAGTGTAATCTCAACTTTTCCATTAATCAATTTCAAGTTTTTATCTCAATCTCAGTTATTGCAATTTCTCTTTTATTTCAAAATTACTATTAAGCTTATTTACTGTTTCTGTGTAATGATATGGATTCTTAAGCTCACATAGGCTCCTAGAAAGCTTAATAAAGCTTTTAGAAACCTTAAAACATAATCTAGTTATAAAGAAATCAAAAATACAAAAACAGTCAACAAAAGTCAACATTCAGGTTTCATGGTGATTCAAGCTGGAGCAGGGTAAATATTGGATTGCCCTGGGTTAGTGGTCTTGTGGAAGGCCAATAGGTTGGTCCTTGGTCATTGGTTCTTGGTTAAACAGCTTGGAGGTGCAGAATTGTAAGAAATTTTACTTAAAATTGAGTTTCTTACCATTAGTGCTTATTTGTGCTTAATTATTGACTTTTCTGTTTTAATATAGCTTATGAAATAGTTTGTAGTTCATAGATTAAGTTGTGGTATTAGTTTACTCAGATTTCTTTAAATTCTCTTTATATAAGTAGTGTTTGGATTATACTTTTTCTCTGTGATCAGGCTTGTTCTTGTTGTTGTTTCTTGCTCATTGATTGAGGGAAAAGCAGTCAACTAAATTCAACCACGGATGTGGTCAAACAAGTCAAACTCCTAAGGCTCAATGCTCCGCGGAATATAGTGTTTCCCCGGGTCGTTATGTCCCGACGAGGTGTGGATGGTTATAAAACGAGCTTGTGATCGGGTGAATTTGGACAGGAAAAGGGTTTGAGATTGATCTGATTAAGGAATCTACAACGAAATAGCTTAAATAAGCTATATGAATAAGACGGGAAGCTAAGAAAAACCAGAAACGTTTAAAACTTAAAACGCGTACGTTCACGTTTAAATAAAACGTAAACGTACGAAATAAAAAGTAAAAACGGAAATATGAAAACACCCAGGGGTAAAAATGACTTTTTTACAAACTAAAAGACAAAAGAAAATTTATAGAAAAAGAAAATAAATTTTAACACTAATTAATTATTTAATATTAATTAAAAACTATTTAATACTTATTATTAATATTTAAATAACCTAAATACAATATAATATTAATTAAACACTAAAAAGGCGAAAATAAAATTTCTAAAATTATAAAATAACTAAAAATAAGTTTTAAAATTAAAAATAAGTATTTTTGTCTTTTTGTGTTTTTTCTATTAATTAATTACTAATTAAACATTAATTACCTAATTAAACAATTTTAAATTAAGAAAAATAGCAAATGAACAGTAAAAATTATAAGAAAATTTCTAAAATTACTTTATAACATATAAAAGCTATAAAAAATATAAAAACTAGGTTTCACTTAATAAAAACTAATTATGCTATTTAAAACTAATTATTAATTAATTATTAATTAAACTAAGATTAATTCTAATAAATACTAAATGATAAAATAAAAATCTGAGAAAATTATTATAAATACTTTAATATATGACGAATTTAAAAAAAATATAAAATAGCTAAGTACTTAATAAAAATGAAAATTAAAATTTAAATAAAATTAAATAGAAACTATCACTTAAAATTACTTTGGATTTTCTGGATTTTCTTTTTGGAAAACTATTTTATAACTAAAAACTAACAACTTTTGTGAAAACAAGATTTTTACAACTTAAAAATAAGCAAGGTGGAAGCTAAAAAGAGTGACAGTTGACTTTTATTGACCAAAACTAGAAAATAGCTTGAACCAGCTTGTGTGGGGCCTACTATGGTTGAATCAGGTCTAAATAAGTTAAGGAAACTTGTTTGAACCAGAATAAGCAATAGGTGACCATAAATTAAGCAAATAAGCCAATGAAAAGCACTTTGACAAACCAAATACAACTCAGACAAGGGACAAAGTTTAAGGCTAAATCCAAGTGGGACCCAGGGGGTTTCAGGTCAAACCAAGGGTGGTGGTGGTCTGATGAGCTGCTGCAGCAGGGGAGTGATGCCCCCTGCTGCTGACTTTGGTGATGAGTGGGACCCACCAAAAAATTTGCAAAAATATAAATGATATGGGACTTTGAAGATGAGGTGGTGTATTACATTCCCTGAAAAGCACAGGCCTTGAATCCCAACTGAAAAATCAATAAAATTCACCCCATTTTTGGCATTTCCATCAAATGGCAATTTTGACTTATTCACTTTTCTTATGCAAGTTGACTTTCTTGAAGTTTGATTTATCCCTACTGACTGAAAGTAACATGGCAAGCTAGAATGAGTCCAGAAATAGCTAAGTAAACCAGTTCCATACCTAAATGATGATCACAAGAATCCTAATCCTAAACAGTCAACAAATGAAAGTCACCAAAGGTGGATTTTGACTATTTTTCCAAAAGGACTATGGTTTTTATGTAATAACTGACCTATATATATCAAGTGTATACTGTCTAAACCATATATACCATCAACAAATGACTAAAACTCAGACAAGCAGCTTCTACCAAACACCCCCTTAAAAACTGATTTTGCAAATTTCTAAAGGAAACAACTGAGTAATCCTATTAAAATGAAAGACTAACACTGGATTAACTATATTATGGTAGGATTAACAGCTTAGGCTCAAAGATAAACTAGAAACAGTGACCAATAACTAATAAGTACTATATAAGTAAAATCTCACAGCTAACTGCAAGCATCCAACAAAAGCTACCAATTAATAATAGAGAACATTTTATATCACTAATGAGCATAAATGAACTAGAAATAACACAAATAAACAAGGTTCAAGCAATGTTGCAGTTAAATGCCATATTTTGAACATAAGACTTACAAAAAGCAAGCAACTGTGTATCACTCCAAATCAAATTTCAAACCAACCTATTGCTTCCCATGAAGCTTTAAACCAGAACATCCATCTCCTTCTTCTCTTCTTCTCTTTTTTTTATTTTTATTTTTATTTTTTATATTTTCTGTATTTTTTTCTATTTTTGAGGAAAACTGAAACTTGAATTAAAATTGGAATTATATAAACTAAAAACTTGCTTTATTCAAATGAAACAGATTACAATTACTGAGTTTGAAAAGAAATTAAAGGTTACAACTAATTGGACATAAATTTAAAATAAGCTAAAAACTAAACTAAAAACTACTACTGGTCTTCACTGCATCTCTCCCCTTTTATGTGGAACCTTTAGGGTTTGTGAGACTTCTTTGGCTTCTTCCCATCACTTTCTGAGGCCATTGGATTGGTCAAAGATGATTTTGGCCGTTTGATTAGTTTAGGCGGGAACTTTGGATTTAGCAATTTGGCAGTTTGCTTGTTGGAAGAGGGTGAGGGTTTGGAGTTTTGTGGAGGAAAGGTAGTGAGGGATTGAGTGTAGGCAGAGGAGGTGATGATGAGAGGGGAGGGAAAGCTTGGCAGGTTTTGCAGGGTTCAAGTGGGGATGTGAGGCGGAAGGTTGACCGGGTCAACGATGGGAGGGAGTAATATTATTAAAACCGGATGGGTTTTGGTTGTGGGCTGAAGGTGGAAATGGAGTGGGCTTGGGGAGATATAAGGGTGGGCTTTTGTTGTTGGGTTTGGTGTGATAAGGAGTTGGTTGGTTTTCGGTTTTGGTAATTAAGGGTCCGTTTGTGGTATATCAAAGCAACAAGGACCATTTTTGCAATTTAACAAAACCAAGGGCTGAAAATGTACATTCTGCCAAAGTATCACAAGGGTCATTCATGCAAAGCTCAATATTCCCAAAATCCATTTTTGCAATTTTTTTTAATTTTCAAAAATTCCCAAGGACTAAATTTGCAAATTTCCAAACTCCAGGGACCAAACATGTAACTTTTCCAAATTTATCACCCAAAGTCCGTTTTTGATAACTTTTGATTTTTTAGGGACTTGGGTTGACTTTTATTTCAAAATAAATGCATAGGGACTATTTTTGACAAATTTTGAAACTTGGGGGACTGAAACTGCCAATATTGCAAACTTTGATCGTTTTTCATTTGTTTTTGCTCGTTTTGCATTTAAAACACATAAAACACAATCCCTGGGATAATTTAAGTATTTTGATTACTTTTCGATTGTTTTTGTATGTTTTGGCAGTTTAAACATGATAAAAATGATGAGTGTTTGCGCACTCATCAATCCCCCACACTAAACTATTGCTAGTCCCTAGCAATATTTTTGGAAAACTTGATGGATTTTAAGCTCTTTACCAAAAGTCATCACTTCTGGAGTAGCCAGGTGTAAGAACTGTGGCACACCTGATAACCGTGTGATTTTGAGCAAACCACCAGCTGTTAACGGATTTGATTTGTCTTTACCAAGAGCCGTTTGCTTCTGGACTAGCCAGCTCTTGATGGAATAGTCAACATCTTGGTGAGCTGATTACCAATTATGGATTTTCCACTGCCTTTACCACAAGCCATAATCTTGCGGGCTAGCCAACTCATTCGCTTTATGGGATATGGCGAGTTGAGGTACCATACAATTTTGGGCAAATTGCAAGCCATAAACGGATTTGAGCTGTCTTTACCAAGAGCCGTTTGCTCCTGGACTAGCCAATCTCTTTTGTCGGTTAGACAAGGCGGACTGATAACCACAAAAATTTTGAAGCACCAGTGAAAAAATTTTTAAAAAATTTTTGAAATTTTGGCTAAAAACGGGGGTATAAGATAGTAAAATGTGATAAAATTCGCTAGAATAGCGAATACCCCCCCCCCCCCCCCCCCACACTTAGCATCAATATTGTCCTAAATATTCAAAGTCCCGGCTATTATGCCGACTTTTTGAACGTAAAAGGGCAACATTACAAGCTAAGCGTGGAAAACACCATTTTGTTTTTCACTTCATTTGTAACCACAGCATGGGGGACTCCCCCACACTTAGGGTGAAAACCCTATAAGCATGCTACTGTTTTTGTTTACCGAGTCGCTAGCTTGACTCGACCCCGAATTCATTTGTCCTTGGGGAATCATGATGTGGAAGAAACAATCTCAATCGGACTTTCATTCAAGATGTTTGGACAAACATTTGAAGCACGTGAAAGTTCCACACCGATGAGATATGTATCCGGCTCAAGATAATGATATATGAAAATGCGGGGATCAAATATAGTGTCCTCACTCCCGAAGGAGTGAAGAAGAGAAGAAGTCGCCTTATAGGTGAAGAAAAGGAAGAAAATCATGATGAAAATCATGAGTTGATCTTCTTCCTCAAGAGGAGGCTCAACAGCCTGAGTTTGGATTTCAAAGGTTAAGCTCTTTGGTTTGGACAACATATCGGGAGGGAGGGTGGGAAAATTTGTTGTAGAAATACAAACTCTCATGATTGAGACTCTATCCCCCCGATCATGGTTTTTCTTGTCATCCAAGTAATCACACTCCGGAGGAGTCATGATATGAGTGAGTTCACTAGAGAACTCATGAAGGATATACGGAGGTGGGACATGTGCGGTACTTTTTGGGCTATGATCATGCACCTTGTCCATTATAGTCTCCGTTTCAGACTCATCACTATCAAAGATTGGATTAACTGAATTTAGAGTAAATTCATAATCGAATTCAAACAAGGGATTTGTGATAGTCGTATTGAATGTTGTGGAAACAAAGTGGTTAACATCCTCTTCTAGGTTGACAATCTCGGAACGGGGAAGTGATGCATCAATAAATTCGATGTCTTTAGGATATAAAGAATCGACATCACTATAATCACTGTCAGAATCGGAGAAAGTCTTAACAATATCATTTGGAAAGACAAGAGGAGGAGGGATATCACACACATGATCAAAAATACCCTCGGACTCACTTGGGATTGGGATAAGGTTCTCAACACTAGACTTTATGGATTCGTCCGATTCCTTATTAGGAACAGTGTCAAGATGCTCATCCCCCATGTTTAGAGAGTGAGTGTGAACTTCGGGTGTGAGCTGAGGGAGATGAGAAGTACTAGCATTCATGGATTGTACGAGTTCCATTTGATCTTCTGCTAGTGACTCTGTTACATTATTTTCTCCCTGTGTTTCCACTGAAGCAGTTTCAACTGAAGTTGAATCAGAAGGCTTCTCAGATACCTTTGGGATTGGAACAAGGTCATTTATTTCCTCAAGAGGATTGACTTGGACTTCCTTGTCCCCCATTATCAAGATATCTGAAGGTTCCTTTGAGATTTCTTCTTCAAAGGGTTCATCCTCATCACTTTCATCCTCAAGATAAAATGAGTTAACAGGAGGATTTTGTCTCATGTGAATCAGATCTTTAAGACAGTTTATTTCCTCTTGAATGTTCCGGTTGAATTGAGTTTGATTGATAATCATTTTATTAATCAATTCAGCTCTAGATAACTCGTCTTGAGGAGGTGGTTGAGGGGTTGTGTATTGTGAAGGCGGGTTAAAACCAAATTCATGATTGTTACAAGGAATCTGTTCATAGACAAACTGATTCCTCGTTTGAAAATCAGAGTTGTAGTGAGGGCCTCCACAATAATCACGTGAATATGTGTTCATCTCGGGGTATGGGGCTGGTTAAAGAAGCTGGTTGTTTCATTGTAGGGATTTTGGTCATAGACAAATCCGTTTCCCGAACTCACAATGCTACAACCGGGGCAATTTCCACCGTTATAAGGACCACCACACCATCGACAAACAAGAAGGTGAGGATGAGACATAGAAAGAATCAAAGGGTTTTGGAGGGTGAGAAATGTAGAATCAAAAATATAGGAGGGTAGAGATGGATATTTTTGAGATTTTGGAAAGACATTTTATATACAAATGATAGAGAAAATCTTTTTAGGTTTTTTGTGAAAAGGTATGAACAAGGATGGTAAATTTACAAAGAAGTGAATTCCAAAATCACTAATTAGAAAAACCGTTTAGAATAGCGCGCACACCTCCCCGGCAGCGGCGCCAAAAATTGATTGAGGGAAAAGCAGTCAACTAAATTCAACCACGGATGTGGTCAAACAAGTCAAACTCCTAAGGCTCAATGCTCCACGGAATATAGTGTTTCCCCGGGTCGTTATGTCCCGACGAGGTGTGGATGGTTATAAAACGGGCTTGTGATC
This sequence comes from Artemisia argyi, assembly GCA_030686995.1. Taxonomy (NCBI): domain Eukaryota; kingdom Viridiplantae; phylum Streptophyta; class Magnoliopsida; order Asterales; family Asteraceae; genus Artemisia; species Artemisia argyi. The sequence continues at coordinate 83,089,337 of CM060699.1, forward strand.
GGGTGAATTTGGACAGAAAAAGGGTTTGAGATTGATCTGATTAAGGAATCTACAATGAAATAGCTTAAATAAGCTATATGAATAAGATGGGAAGCTAAGAAAAACCAGAAACGTTTAAAACTTAAAACGCGTACGTTCACGTTTAAATAAAACGTAAACGTACGAAATAAAAAGTAAAAACGGAAATCTGAAAACACCCAGGGGGTAAAAATGACTTTTTTCAAACTAAAAGACAAAAGAAAATTTATAGAAAAAGAAAATAAATTTTAACACTAATTAATTATTTAATATTAATTAAAAACTATTTAATACTTATTATTAATATTTAAATAACCTAAATACAATATAATATTAATTAAACACTAAAAAGGTGAAAATAAAATTTCTAAAATTATAAAATAACTAAAAATAAGTTTTAAAATTAAAAATAAGTATTTTTGTCTTTTTGTGCTTTTTCTATTAATTAATTACTAATTAAACATTAATTACCTAATTAAACAATTTTAAATTAAGAAAAATAGCAAATGAACAGTAAAAATTATAAGAAAATTTCTAAAATTACTTTATAACATATAAAAGCTATAAAAAATATAAAAACTAGGTTTTACTTAATAAAAACTAATTATGCTATTTAAAACTAATTATTAATTAATTATTAATTAAACTAAGATTAATTCTAATAAATACTAAATGATAAAATAAAAATCTGAGAAAATTATTATAAATACTTTAATATATGAGGAATTTAAGAAAAATATAAAATAGCTAAGTACTTAATAAAAATGAAAATTAAAATTTAAATAAAATTAAATAGAAACTATCACTTAAAATTACTTTGGATTTTCTGGATTTTCTTTTTTGGAAAACTATTTTATAACTAAAAACTAACAACTTTTGTGAAAACAAGATTTTTACAACTTAAAAATAAGCAAGGTAGAAGCTAAAAAGAGTGACAGTTGACTTTTATAGACCAAAACTAGAAAATAGCTTGAACCAGCTTGTGTGGGGCCCACTATGGTTGAATCAGGTCTAAATAAGTTAAGGAAACTTTTTTGAACCAGAATAAGCAATAGGTGACCATAAATTAAGCAAATAAGCCAATGAAAAGCACTTTGACAAACCAAATACAACTCAGACAAGGGACAAAGTTTAAGGCTAAATCCAAGTGGGACCCAGGGGGTTTCAGGTCAAACCAAGGGTCAATGGAGGAACCATACTAGGAGGGGGATTGAAAGGAGCCAAGTTGGTGGTTTGGGGCCCACTGAGATGGTCAGAAACCACCACCAAAGTGGTGGTGGTGGTCTGATGAGCTGCTGCAGCAGGGGAGTGATGCCCCCTGCAGCTGACTTTGGTGATGAGTGGGACCCACCAAAAAATTTGCAAAAATATAAATGATATGGGACTTTGAAGATGAGGTGGTGTATTACATTCCCTGAAAAGCACATGCCTTGAATCCCAACTGAAAAATCAATAAAATTCACCCCATTTTTGGCATTTCCATCAAATGGCAATTTTGACTTATTCACTTTTCTTATACAAGTTGACTTTCTTGAAGTTTGATTTATCCCTACTGACTGAAAGAAACATGGCAAGCTAGAATGAGTCCAGAAATAGCTAAGTAAACCAGTTCCATACCTAAATGATGATCACAAGAATCCTAATCCTAAACAGTCAACAAATGAAAGTCACCAAAGGTGGATTTTGACTATTTTTCCAAAAGGACTATGGTTTTTATGCAATAACTGACCTATATATATCAAGTGTATACTGTCTAAACCACATATACCATCAACAAATGACTAAAACTCAGACAAGCAGCTTCTACCAAACACCCCCTTAAAAACTGATTTTGCAAATTTCTAAAGGAAACAACTGAGTAATCCTATTAAAATGAAAGACTAACACTGGATTAACTATATTATGGTAGGATTAACAGCTTAGGCTCAAAGATAAACTAGAAACAGTGACCAATAACTAATAAGCACTATATGAGTAAAATCTCACAGCTAACTTCAAGCATCCAACAAAAGCTACCAATTAATAATAGAGAACATTTTATATCACTAATGAGCATAAATGAACTAGAAATAACACAAATAAACAAGGTTCAAGCAATGTTGCAGTTAAATGCCATATTTTGAACATAAGACTTACAAAAAGCAAGCAACTGTGTATCACTCCAAATCAAATTTCAAACCATCCTATTGCTTCCCATGAAGCTTTAAACCAGAACATCCATCTCCTTCTTCTCTTCTTCTCTTTTTTTTATTTTTATTTTTATTTTTTATATTTTCTGTATTTTTTTCTATTTTTGAGGAAAACTGAAACTTGAATTAAAATTGGAATTATATAAACTAAAAACTTGCTTTATTCAAATGAAACAGATTACAATTACTGAGTTTGAAAAGAAATTAAAGGTTACAACTAATTGGACATAAATTTAAAATAAGCTAAAAACTAAACTAAAAACTACTACTGGTCTTCACTGCATCTCTCCCCTTTTATGTGGAACCTTTAGGGTTTGTGAGACTTCTTTGGCTTCTTCCCATCACTTTCTGAGGCCATTGGATTGGTCAAAGATGATTTTGGCCGTTTGATTTGTTTAGGCGTGAACTTTGGATTTAGCAATTTGGCAGTTTGCTTGTTGGAAGAGGGTGAGGGTTTGGAGTTTTGTGGAGGAAAGGTAGTGAGGGATTGAGTGTAGGCAGAGGAGGTGATGATGAGAGGGGAGGGAAAGCTTGGCAGGTTTTGCAGGGTTCAAGTGGGGATGTGAGGTGGAAGGTTGACCGGGTCAACGATGGGAGGGAGTAATATTATTAAAACCGGATGGGTTTTGGTTGTGGGCTGAGGGTGGAAATGGAGTGGGCTTGGGGAGATATAAGGGTGGGCTTTTGTTGTTGGGTTTGGTGTGATAAGGAGTTGGTTGGTTTTGGGTTTTGATAATTAAGGGTCCGTTTGTGGTATATCAAAGCAACAAGGACCATTTTTGCAATTTAACAAAACCAAGGGCTGAAAATGTACATTCTGCCAAAGTATCACAAGGGTCATTCATGCAAAGCTCAATATTCCCAAAATCCATTTTTGCAATTTTTTTAATTTTCAAAAATTCCCAGGGACTAAATTTGCAAATTTCCAAACTCCACGGACCAAACATGTAACTTTTCCAAATTTATCACCCAAAGTCCGTTTTTGATAACTTTTGATTTTTTAGGGACTTGGGTTGACTTTTATTTCAAAATAAATGCATAGGGACTATTTTTGACAAATTTTGAAACTTGGGGGACTAAAACTGCCAATATTGCAAACTTTGATCGTTTTTCATTTGTTTTTGCTCGTTTTGCATTTAAAACACATAAAACACAATCCCTGGGATAATTTAAGTATTTTGATTACTTTTCGATTGTTTTTGTATGTTTTGGCAGTTTAAACATGATAAAAATGATGAGTGTTTGCGCACTCATCACTCATACATGTTCTTTAGTGTCACATTAACTCAGAACATCACTTAAATACAAGCCTTATTCATAAAAAAGTCAAATTCACACACCATTAGGCCTAATTAACCCTCTGTGTTGGATTTAGAGTGGCTTATGCCCCATTTCCATTCACAAGTGAGTGGTGTAGCTTATTTTAGCCTTAATATAGCTTATTAAATCATAATCAGTCATTAAATCTAGGTAGAGTTTCATAAAAGTCAACTTAGCCTTATATCTCAAAAAGTCAAATTGCAAGGTCTTGTCAGAAAACCAAAAATTGGGGGATTTATTGTGATTTTTGTGTTAAGATTTGGACCCTGAGCTTTTCACAAGTTATTGTCTGTCACCTAAGCTACAAGTTCCCATCACCAGCTTATTTTTTTTTATTTTTATTAGAGCTTATACAACAGCTTATTTAGACCTGCAGGGCAAGGTACTGCCCTGCACCAGGGTACTTATGTTATTGGTCAAACTTTCAAACCCCCCTCCAGGGTGCAAACCAAAACCTTAGATCTTGATTTTTAGCTTTTTGAAAAGCTCATCAGTAGTGCTTTTAGGATTAATCATAAAATTGGATCTCAGTACTAAGTAGCATAGCTTATTTGGCCTTGGAAGTTTGCTGATTTTAACTCTTTATACTGATTGCTCAATATAGGTGGCCAATATTCCCAAGACCTTAGCTGATTCATTAGTGGGCCCCACCCTTAGCTTATTGGCTTTTTGGAAATCCAAGCAACCCATCTTGATAGATCTGGGCTTATTTCACCATTTCAAGCTTATTTGATAGGGCTGCAAGTAGCTTTTAAGTTGTCCATTTCCCTGAGTACACTGAGTGACTCAGATTTTGAGCCCAAGTTCCAAGCACCACCCAGTGCTAAAAAATAAGCAATAAGCCCAGCTTATTGGCTTATTTGAAAGTTGACCAGGTCAACTAGGAAGGTCAAGTCCTAGTTTGGACTCCCCTTGACTTCTGTGGACTCCACAGAGGTCCAAAACCCCTTTGTTTGGCCTGTTTAGGCCTAGTGTTTTGATAAGTGCTTATTGGTTCATATACAGCTTTTCCTGAGTGCTTATTTGTTCCCAATTGCTTATTTCAAGTTGTCAATCATCTGTTTATGCTTATTTGTTCATTTCTCAGCTTTTTCAATAATCACAAAGTCCTAATAAGCTATTGAGTCAACTGTTAAGCACATAGGGGGTGCACATAGCTTATTAATAAGCTATTTCAAAAGTGTCTTCATAAAAGTTTTCCATTTTTAGCTTATTATCATCTGTCAAAAAGAAAAACCAACAAAACCCAAATTTAAAAATAGTGATAGCTTCTATTTAATAGGATTTATCTTTTTAATTTTTCTTTTCAGCTTATTATTAAGCACTTCATCATTTTTATATTTTTCTTAATTTACTTTTATCTTCAAGTGTTTTCAGTAATTTTCCTAGAATTTTCTCTTTTCATTTAATAATTATTAGAATTAAAAATTAGTATAATTAAATAATTAAGTAATATTAGTAATTAAATAGTTTTATTAATTTTTAGTTAACAACAGTACCTTTCATATTTTTCCTAAGTTTTATAAATCATTTAGTATTTTTAGAAAATAGTTTCTTAATTTCAACTATTCATTTTCTAATTTTCTCAATTAATTTAGTTAAATTAGATTATAATTAATAAATAAGTAAGTAATTAGTAAATTAGTCTAAACATAATTTTTAGAAACTTTTTATAATTTTTTTATATTCCTGTAATGGTTAATTAGATTTATAAATTTTTCTTTAATTTTCTAAATCACTTTTAGTATCATTAGTAATTTAAATTAGTTAAAATAGTTTAATTAATATAATTTGTATTTAATTAATAGAAAATCCACAAAAAGACAAAAACAAGTATTTCTAGTTTTTAAAATTTATTTTAAGTCATTTTATATTTTTAGGAATTAATTTTGCAATTTTCTAGTTTAAATTTGTATTATTAAGTTTTTTAAGTTAATTAGTTTTAATTAAAAAGTTAAATAGTTTTTATTTAAATAATTAATATTAAATAAATAAAATAATTAAAAAAATAATAATTTTATTTTTAATTTCATTTTCTTTTATAATTAAGTTTGTAAAATTTTCATTTGCACCCCCTGTAGTTTTAAATTGTTTAAAAGTCACCTTTTCTTCAGTATGTATCCTATTCTGATTTCTGATTTGTGCTTATATACATATCTGTTTACTGAGTTTGTTATATATTGTTTCCATAATAACATCATTAGTGTAAAATCAAACCCAATCATCTTTGGTTACTATCCTCAGTGCCACTCATTCCCAAAAACGTTCAAAATACAATTTCAATCTCGTTGGGACTTAACGACCCGGGGATTTCCCTATACTTCCACGGATTTTAATACACTTGACTTTACCCTCCCAGGTGGGCCTATCAACTGCACCCGGTTGACTGGTTGGTTTGGGAGGAGTCAATGCATATAAAAAGCAAAAATTTACCTGTGAAATACCTACTATAGGTATTTGTAATGGGAATGATAGTAATGAGGTTTTGTGGGTTGTTACATGATTGAAAATTTATTTAAATTAATAATAGCATTATTGATTGATGTTGTAAATTATTATGCAAATTCTTTGGTCAGGTGGAACGAAGAAATTCTTTCTTGTATCGATGTGAGAGAGGATTAATTATAGAAAGGATATCCCGTTCAAAAGATACTTATGGGATACCGTATTATGCATGTCCTTTTTCAGTGGTAAATAATTATACGTTTGCTTAGTTATGTGAATATATAAATAATTTGTTTGTTAAGAATACATTTCTTATAATTTTTCTTAACATGTAACAGCCGGCACAAAGGACTATGGGTGTCGATACTTCATGTGGAAAGATGAATTTCAAATGAGGTACTTTAATCAAGCCTTTTCTTCAACGCAGTGCTCAAATTGCGTTGCGAAAGATAATAAGATTGACGAGCTTGAAGCAAGAAACAAGCTGTTGATGACAAGAATAAAAACGCTGGAGATGGAGTTAGAATTGGCAAGGAATCCTGAGTATCACGCTTGTCAGTCGGGTGCAAGGCTCCATGATCTTTTAAATGAAATGAATAATCTTCATATGTCGTAGATGTTATTGTTTTTAAATAATGTGTAACGTTGTTGTTTAATTGAATAATAACAGTTGTTTTTGTAGTTATTTAATGTGGTAATGTTTAACGTGTTATTGTTGTTGTTGTTAATTAAATAAAAACATATTAGAAGTTAATTATATAAACATAGACAACAAAAAACATTACATGAAATAAAATACATTACACAACATAAAAAAAAAAAAAAAAAAAAAAAAAAAAAAAAAAAAAAAGCCTAAAAAAGAAAAAATAAATAAAGTACACCATAAATAATAAGGAGGGCTTAGATAACCATTTAGGGGGTGTGTGTATATCATAGGCCATTTTTTAAACTTGGATCACTTTTCATAGGATTAGTCTAACAACCATAGCATATTTCAATGATTAATAGACTAGTGATTGTACTATGGGGGATTTATCGGACCTTTTCGTAAGTGGTTTTGTGGAGTCTTGTGCATTGCGGGTTTGTATCATTTGCATCACAGTTTGTATATTTTAACAAAAACCTTCGATTGTCACATTACAAGGGGTGTTAATAACATAACATTTGTCCTTTTTCACTTTTAGTTTTTTTCTGTTTTTGTTTTTCTTTTGAATATTTTATGATAGACGGCAAGACATTGGTTCTTATGATGGCAAAGTCATTCGATATCTTTTATCACTTATAGGTTTTAGCCGTTTATTATATCCAAATCGAAACATCATAAAAGTTAAATCCGGGACAAAACCTAATTCCCTCTTGAATGAAAATTATTAAAATAGTGTTTACGATTAGCAATTTTTCTTAGTTAACTTGTTTTCCACATAATGAATCTTCTCTTCTTCTTTAAATTAGGGGCGATAAAAAGATTTAATAAATAACAATGTATTGAGTGTTCTATTTGATTTACGTGCTATGGTGATTTTAACGATCAGCTGTTCGACATGGCATGTTCATTAAGATACAAAGTTACAAATTCTTGTCAGAAATTGTACTACTACGTATTATACAATTTAGGGGAAATTTATGAATAATAACACTATGAATAAGTACATAACAATTTTAAGAAAATAGTCTATTTTGTGTTTTACTACTTTTGACTAGTTAAAGTTTATATTTCTTGTTTTGTATTTTTTTTTTCAAAGTTTCATAATATAAGCAAAATTACAAAAATAAATAAAATAAAATTATGAGGTGGGGGGGTGGGGTGTTGTGGTATCATTTTAAGCTAATGATTTGCACACTTTCAAAATTTATTTTTACATTCAAAATACAAGCAGTTAAAGTAGAATATTTAATATTGTACAAGTATTTAATGCAGAGATGAAGTGTACCAATCAATCTACAAAGTGTGCAAATCAATTCCCATTATTTTAAAAGGATATGGATAATCAATCCCTTTTAACATTCTTATATTACTAGACGAGTACCCGTGCATAGCAACGGGTTTCTAGTTTCAACAAAATTTCGTCGGCAAATAATTGTTTTTTTGCAAATTGTATTTGTAGTGCTAGAGAATCTTTTTTCAAGTTTTTTCTGATAGCATAGTTACATTGGGTTTCAATAATCTCAATCTGTGCGTGATTGTCATTTTTGATAGTATTATTTTAAGATTGTACTAATAAAAAATTAAAAATTGTAATTAAAAATTGTAATTAAAAATTGAGTATTTGCGTCTAGCCGCACGGTGTTTACCTCATAAAAAAGTTTGGTTACATTATTTTGCTTTCGTCAGTTCTTTTTTGAGCTACTTTCGTCAATTAACTTCAAACAAAATAAAGCACATTTACAATACTTAGGTACAAAATTCTCTTATCCTAAAATAACTATGCTCATTTTAGTAGTTCATATTTCTTTTTAATAAGTCAAATCCAATGTTTTGAAAACCGGGTTCGAAATTGACCCGGTCGAGTCATCGGGCACCGGGTCAACCGGGTCGACCGGTTGGACTGCCGGGTCAACCCGGTTTTCAATTTATTATTTTTTTATTTTTTTGACCGGGTCAACCGGTTCGACCGCCGGGTCGACCACCGGGTCAACCCGGGTTTTTATTAAAATATTTTGAAAAAATGAAACCCGGCCGGGTTTTGAGAACTGAGTTGACCCAGGTCACTCAAAACCCTGCGGGTCAAACCGGTTAACCCGGTTTTAGAACCCGGGTTGTTTTGACCCGTTTTTCGGCCAGAACCGGTCAAACTGGTTAACCCGGTCGGGTCAACCCGGGTTTCAAAACCTTGGTCAAATCTCACTTTTTAAGTATTGGAAAGCTGAAAACATGTTTTCTTAAGGGGATAATATCACAACCAAATTTTAGACCACCGAAAACAACTTGGGTTATCCATGGTTTTCATCATCATAAAGACATAATAGCTGATTTGTAACCAACCCAAAAAATGACAGATTGAAACATCATATGTAATTTCTTTGCCACTTCCAAGCTAAGTAAACCAAGTAAACAACCAACACCAAAATAATCCAAACATCTTATTCAAGACTACCAGAAACATTTTGATCCAAGATCAGGGTTTGCTTTTTCACAAATAAAAACATAAAGACAATAAAAAAAAAGCCTCTTTGGATCTAACAAACCATCAAATATATCGAGTAGCATGTCTTATATCTCACAAAAACTATGATAAACACACTAAAAAATAGCATTCTTGGCTACACTGAGGATCAGCCGACTGAATCGCCAAAATCACCACTTACACAACCATCAATTCTCAAAAAATCTACACAACCATCAGATCTGGAAAACCAAAAAAATGGTACAAAAGAAAATAAAAAACAGATCTATAGATCAAAACATCATATCGTTCCATCTATTGATCCAAACATTATACCCTCATCATATCCGACCGAACATCACCAAAACCAAAAAAACACCACCGAGACCACTGAATCGTCAATGAAACCACTGAAACTCAAACACCACCAGATTTTGCAAGAACCAGTGATGTTGGTGGCGGAATCAGTTGATGGTGGTGGCGGCGGCGAATTGGTAGCGGCGAATTGTGTAAATAAGGATTAAAAATAGCAAATAAGATAAAAGAAAAGAACACCATTTCTAACCTCAAGATCATCATCCATATACTTTTGATTTTGCATCTCCATTGTTTTTGGTGGAACAAGAAATGATTTTGCATCTCCATGGTTTTTTGGGTTGTTTATATAGGCAAGGTTTAGGGTTCATTAATTTGAATTTTCCCACTTATATTAATTTGCCTCTTCATTAATTTGAATGATTTTGCATATGGTTTCCTTATTTTTGTTGATGGGCTGTATAAAATAGTCAAAGTAGTAACTGTCAACGTTTTGCATTTTCCTTTTGCATGGTGGTTTCCTGATTTTGCATGGTGCCAACTTTTTATATGGTTTTCTTATTATAGTGACAAGGGCAATTTGGGGATTGACCAAAATTTAAGGATTTCACATTTCACTTTGACTATTTTGACATTATAAGTAGTAAAGATATATATTTTTTTTCCATAAAACCTCATAACGTATAAGTATTCACGAATTTTAAAAATACCCCTTTAAATATAAAACATTTTCATAAAATCACCTAATGTATAAATATTATTAAAAAACCTTTAAAGCTACAAATAATCCTTTAATGAAAGAAACCTCTTAAGCTATACATGTCATAAAACACTTAACTTTATTTTCATAAAATCTCCCTATAAACTTAGAAAAAGATTTGAATAGTAACTAAATTATGAATATTAAGTTTACTATTCATTACAAAATGCTAAACCCGTTTTTATTTCATGTTTTTACGCTACCTTCACTATATTATGCCTTATTTTCGTGTGATTTGAAGTATTATCACCCGTGTGAGGGATTGCTAAACATTTTAAAGACGGTATCAAATAGACGCAATTTTCTTTTGGAGAACTTTTATATACGATTTTAAATCAGTCTTCATAACTTTTGGGTTGTTAGTGATATTTTGTATTGGGCTCAAGCCCGGGTTCTGGAATAATTTTGGTATCATTATATATGTACTCAATCTGTATTATGAATGGACATGAAAAACATTACACAATTACATTAGTTTACAAACAAGAACTGATGATAAATCGTAGAAAAGAAACAAGTAAAGATAGGGTTAACAATTGTGATTTGAAGAACTTGAAGGAAACGGCATATGGGATTGTTTTTAGGGTTTATGGGTAGGGATAATTTTGACGGGGTGGCAGAGGTTAGGGTTTAAAGGGAGCCCTCCGAACCTCCAGCTTGTAGCCGGCGGCCGGCGGCCGGAGGCAGTGGTTGAAGAGTTTTAGATTTAGGGTTAGAGATTTTAAGATTGTATCTCTAATACCGTGTAAACTAATGTAATCGTATAATGTTTTTCATGTCCATGTACATATATAGTGATATCAAGATTATTCAAGAACCCAAGCTTAAGCCCAATACAAAATATCACTAACATTGGTGACAATATGTATGAAACCTATTTAAAATTTTTGTTTTCAAGTTGCGAGTCTGACTCTCCAAAGCATTCTTGCATTCCACTTATTTGGCCTTCAAGTCGTGTCTTAAAAATTGTAAGACTAGATTTTCGGTTGTTACTTGCTAACTTGGATCTCGATTATGGGCCTTTTAGATAAGACTCAATTTGTCTAATCTTTATCTCACAGGACAATGAAAGGCTACCACACAAACAAGGTTCAATACAAAGAATGAAAGACATGGTAAAAAAAAAAAAAAAAAAAAAAAAAAAAAAAAAAAAACCTATCATGATTCATGAATACATTTATGCATGCACAAAGCTACAAACAATATTCAACAATAACCATTCATAATTCGTCTTAAATTCACTTGTAAATCTATTTATTAAATTACGTACCTCGCATGCCAACTAAACTCAGCATCCATCAATCTAAAGTTACATTATTTGATCTTCTACAACAAGCCTTTACAACACACTTGTAACACCTCAAACTACTTCCTCACTGTCCGACTTCAGCGGCAATCCTAAGTTAGAACGCTGCTTGTACATTAGCATCTACCCCCACTAACGATTCCAGCTCTTGCAGTGCCCCGAAAGCTTCATACTCAGGGTTTACATAAGGCCTAACCACGCCCACCACTTCTTTTGTTTTCGATTGCTGCAAAAATATTGGTTAAGAGATTAGCTAGGGCTATCTTTGAACTCATAAAACTAATAGACTCCATCTTAATTGAGAGATGGGGGGTTAAACCTATCCTATTAAACCATTTATAGTTTTCAGCAGACTCTAATGTTGCTAAAGAAATTTACCTATAAAATGACTGAAACAAATGTTGTTATATGAGTTAAAATAATCTAGTGCAAAACAAGAATTAATTTTGTCACAAATTATCAATTATATGTTAACAATTGTATGCAACTCCAAAAGTTTTATTTATTCATTTGGATTTCTGGATTATCAACAATACGAAGGTCGGTAAAACAGAGTAGTCTTAAAGCTACTCAACAATTTGGCATTTGTGGCAACAACGAGTATGACATGATTATCCAAAACTGATTATTGAGCTGATAATCATGGTCGTTTATTTCAACACCGAAGAGAATATCTATTACTCCTATATTTTATTTTACTTTTCAGTGAAAAAGTGAATATATATTAACTCCAAACCAATATTTACTCCAAGCACCCCCTAAGAGTGCTAAGTTTATAATGAATTTTGAGACTGGTAAAATATTTCATATTTCAAAAATACTGACAATTGAAATAGAAAATAATAGGTGTAAATGCTTAACAATCAAGAGATGGCAGTTAAACTTACTAAATGCTCATATTTCGACTTCAATTCTTGGTAAGCTACAAGCTGATGCGGATCTGTCACAATTATCGCGGTTCCTGGTCCAACCTGGGGTTCAGAAAAGCCAAAAAACAAATAATATTAATACTGAATCGATGTTAACCACCTAGTGGAAGTGAGAATCCACTACACGAAACAAATTATGTGCAATCTATAATTCCAAATGGTTGTTTCACCCATGAATATGAACATTAATAATCTTACAATTTAGATACTACCAGAATATCTAATGCAATTTAGAAAAGGCTTCCATGAAGTCCATGTACGTACGTTCACTTCAGCATGCTTGATGTAGGACATCCAACATTTATTATAAGGCATATGTCTATCATTAAGAAACATTAGCGATGGCAATTTTAGCCATTTAACTTGTGAATTAGGCCATTTGAATTGTGTTCTTATCTCTACATAAAAAATGGACATAAACGGATGAGGTTTTTTCTTATTCAGGTTACCCGGGGAGGGCGAAACTTTTTGGCTCAAATGTATACGGCCTCACCTGGTTAATCCGGGACCGTTTCCGACCCTTCCCTGACCACCCCAAATGTACACACCTAGTGAGGTTTGAAAATTTTGACCTCTTGTGAGGAAACCAAGGACCTTTCTGTTAGTGGACTTATTTGTACTAGATTGGTATTAGTATTTGTTTTAGAAGGTATTTGTATTTGTATTGGTTTAGGCCCAAACCCAAGTGTTAAGTTAGGGATTAGTATAAATATTGGGTCTCATGTAAACACTATTATCAATCAATATATCACGTCTTACAAACCAATTATCAAACAAAAAAACAAACCAATTGATCAAACAAATCCTAAATAGCGTATGCAAAACCAAAAACGATTATTCCAAAAACAATCAAACTTCAAAAACAATTCTCTTTTTCTTTTTCTAGTTAAGCAAAAACAATAAATTAAAAATAAACAAACAGGGATCCCTCCGATCACCGGCGCGTAGCCGATGACCGGACGATAGCAAATTTTTGGTGGTGGATCTTACCTAAAGCTCTAATACCATGTAAGACGTGATAATATTGATTGATAATAGTGTTTACATGAGACCCAATATTTATACTATAGAGACCAGTTAATGTCTGTGTATGCCAAAAGCTAATTGTATGTATTAGTATAGTATTATGGGTCAAGGTTTGGGCCAAAGGCCACCAAACCAAACAGTCGTTTATTGACAGTTAGATTGGCGGTTATAGTTAGTTATAAAGTAGTTATGGAAGTTAAGTTAGTTATGTGACAGTTAGTGTCTAAAGGACACAATGGTTCATGTTAACTGTCATGTGTCATTTCATTAAGTATATATAGGTGTCATATGTGTCTGTAAACAATATCCATTCAATGTAATAAAAAGTTCATTGTTTACTATCTTACAATTTCCATACACTGTTTATTCTCAAATCACAATGGTGAATTACAAGCAAGTCATGAGTAGGAAATGGTTTCAATATGAACATGTGCAACATTGGTATCAGAGCAAAGGCTCGGAGACTTGGGGGAAGCCAATTCATAGACAAAGGCAAATGGGACTCACTAGGAAGTACTTGCAAAGAGAATCTCCACAAAGATTGTTACCATGGAAGAGTCAAAAGAGGAAACTGTCTCCTGAAAGTAAGGAGATGTTAAGGCGCAAAGTGAAAGAAATTGAAGCATTTAATGCCTCAAAAGTACCTGGAACTGTCAAAGATCATGGAGAAGGAAGCACAAGTACACAAAAGGAGAAGAGGGCACATTGCTATGTTTGCAAAAAACGTGGCCATGTGTTCTGGAAATGTCCAAACAGAAGAAACAAAATCATGAGTTCATGACTGAAGATCAAAGCAAAGTGGTGAAGCCCACTGTCAAGCAAGTTGATGAAAAATTGAAGTACCGTGAACATGTACATGTAATAACTGATTACATGGTAGAAGGAACAGATTGTGCACATTGGAACAACATATGGTATGTAAGCAGTGCATACAAACAACATATGTGTTCAACCAAAGCACTGTTCAAAAGATTGAAGAATAGGTTTGATGGAAGGAACAACACATGAGAAGAAGTTTATATTTTCGTATGGAATTGGAGAGGCAACAGTGGAAACAGAAGATAGGAGTTTGGTGATTCCTTGTGTGCTATACACACCAGAAACAACCTTAAGTGTAATAAGTATTGATCAGATGAAGGATCAAGGCTATATTGTGAAGTATGGACAAAATAAATGTAGTATAAACTACATGTTTGAAGAACAAAGGTGTGACAAAGCAATTTCAGAGGAAGCACAAGTAGAAACTGCCAAGAAAAATGAGAAAAATCACTCTCATGATGACACAGAGAGTATGGTTGGAAGGCACAACAAGTATCTTGAGGAATACTTTGAATCAATAGATCAAAAGGAAGAATATTCACTGGTTAGAGGGTTAGAAGAACTCAAGTGGGACAGAAATGATGTACAAGATTACTTAGATGAAGAATACATAAGTATGAATGGAACCTTGTATGCCATAAAGGTAAACTCATTCCCTAGGTTTATATCTTTCTTAAATTTGATCAAGAAAGACAGTGTGGTGAACAAGAATTGGGAGGTACTCAGGAAGAGGTTTTTGGATATGATAAAATGGTTTTATCTGGTATACTTGAATCAAGATGTGTTAGAGCAAATACCACCAGTCATAGGAGTGGTAGAGATTGATTTGCTAGGTCTGTAGGAGGTTATCTAAGTGTCACTTTTGGTGATAAATGGAAGAAGGTTGCTATGTTACTTGGTTTGACAGAGGAAGATGAGGATGCAGCGAAGAAATGTTACAAACAATTCATTGAGATGGTGCAGGTTTACTATGAGACAACAGAGAAGCCCTGGTTTAGAAAAGAGCCTGAGAAGAAAGTGGTTGAAAGTGGCATTGGTTATGCCAAGGAAAAAGGTCCACAAGGCTGTGAAGGACCCGAAGTTGAAGTAGGAAAAGCACATGAAGAATTTGAGAACAGACAAGGCAAGAGTACTCATTTTGGTGTCAACTTGGAAGGCAACATGAATAGGACTGCAGATGATGAAGAAAGTGCAAGCACATCATGGAGTAATGACTTTATTGCCATTACTTAAAGATTAGAATAACCTGCTAAAGAGGATGTTGGCATCAAGACATTAGGGGTGTATGCCAAAAGCTAATTGTATGTATTAGTATAGTATTATGGGTCAAGGTTTGGGCCAAAGGCCACCAAACCAAACAGTCGTTTATTGACAGTTAGATTGGCAGTTATAGCTAGTTATAAAGTAGTTATGGAAGTTAAGTTAGTTATGTGACAGTTAGTGTCTAAAGGACACAATGGTTCATGTTAACTGTCATGTGTCGTTTCATTAAGTATATATAGGTGTCATATGTGTCTGTAAACAATAACCATTCACTGTAATAGAAAGTTCATTGTTTACTATCTTACAATTTCCATACACTGTTTATTCTCAAATCACAATGGTACAAGCATGTCATGAGTAGGAATTGGTTTCAATATGAACATGTGCAACATACTAATGACTAATTTAACACTTGGGGTTGAGCTTGGACTTGGGCTTTGACCTAAACAAATACAAATACAAATACCAATCTAAAACAAATATTAATACCAATCCCATACAAATAAGTCACCAACACTTTCCACTAGGTCATTTGGTAAAATGGGCATAATAAATCAAAAGCTTAAAAAAGATGGGTTGATGGCCACTGAACTGTATGCCTTAGATTATAAATGATAATAATATAGTTTGTGAACTCATGTTTAATACATTAACCATTTCAAGAAAGACCTGGACAGAAGCTTCTCATGTCTACCCAGCCTGACCTGCCCTGTTTTGACCCGAAACTGTACCATCAAACTTGCACATTTGACCGCCTTAAATAAACATTGAAATACAGTTCTTCAAGGCCATGGACTTCAATTTGGCAGATGGCATTCATGAAGGTCAAATAATCTAATGTGATGATTAAATGCTATTTAAATTATCCATTTAAACCTAAGCAAACTATAGAATACATCATAAATGGCTCTGTTAATTTGCAAAGTCGAACTAAAAGAATTTTTCATTTTTATTTTAAATATATCAATTTGAAGCGTGAATGAGATGGTCCGGTCTCATATCTCATAACTAACTGGATTCACTTTGCAACAAATGTTATAACTGTCCAAATTTGAAGATTACATATGTAACAACAAAAGCACGAAGAATTCCGCTCATAGTTAAAGCTTGGGATTTTTTATTTATTTTTTTGGTAAAGGCTTTTACCCCCGGTAAACTTTTATAGAAATTGAAGTTTATGTACAAAACTATGTGGCTTATGTACCACATACAGGTACAAACCAATAGTCTCAGCTAAAGCAAGTACTTGGGACTAAAATCTACATGTTCACCACCTGTTAATGCAATGATATGGATCACTCCGATATGACCAAATAGTTCCTTAAAGATTTACGCAATTTAGCTCAGTTTAAGATGGTCACGGACTCACCGCCAGCATTATTTAGGGCAAGAGGTGCACAGGTGCATCAGCATCCACGTCACACCATAAAACAGTTTCAGCAGAAGATGTAATGTTTTTACCTAGATTTTTTGAACAATTATGATCTAAGCAATCAAAAACCCGAGTGACCACCCTAGCATTCTTCTTAATCAATAATATCATACTGATGCTTAAATTGTAGCAAGTCTTCTCTTTCTTTAAGGATGAGCGGATAAAACAAAAGAAACATAGACCAGATTACATAAAACTAGTTTTCGAGTATCTTTAAGATTGCAATTCAAAGACAGCCATTTCCATTTATATATATTTTAATAACATATGGTATTCCCCTTGGATGATTTTATTAGCAAAGATCACAATCTACAGTTTTACATAGCTTGAATAATAAGCAAAGGGCTTAGCCCTTAATGCTAATAAGCAATACTAATGGGCTAAGAGACATAATCAGCTAATAACTATCTCGACCAATATATCATTCATATTCCATATTGCATCCTCATCTACAGGCTAAAGTTCTACATGATTAACCGAATTTGTGTCTGGGGGCAAAAATTCATTTCCTTAAAGTTGACCTAAACCTCAATAAGGACGAAACCGCGAAAGTAAGCCTACAAGCTAGGGAGCAACTTTTATGCAGAGCATTTATGCTATCTAGTTTAACTGAAAGCAGAGTAAGAATAAAAGTGTGAGGATCTTCTAATATTTGTTAGTGACATTAACTAGATGGAGCACAAACAATAGATATTGTGATTTGTCCAAATATTAACAAAAGAACGAACATCTGTCCGCCATTCAATAAACTCTACTACGGACAAGTTGTTCTCATATTTGACACAAAATAAATCACATGCCACAAAAAAAGAGTTGAAATGCAAGGCAATTGTGGATAAAAAAGATGACGGTAAAGATAAGCAACATGGATTAGTGAATACAAATACTATCAGAAAAAAATTATCGCATTGAAAAAGATAAGAATGTTTGACCTTGGGTGGGCGGCCAAATGATTGCGAACTCAATTTTCTGAACTTGCTTTTGGGAGGACGACCACCGCCTCTTGAAACCGAACCAGTCTCAACACCACCATTAAAAACAGATACAGTTTGTGGCTTTCTTACAGACCTCTTAGGCCTTCCTCTTGAAACCGAACCAGTCTCAACACCACCATTAACAACAGATACAGCTTGTGGCTTGGTCACAGACCCCTTCGGCCTTCCAGGTTTCTTCTTTTCTAGTTCCACCACTTCACCCGAACCACCAACATCCCCAGCACCAGCACCAGAAGCAAAAGCAACTGTCTTTCGTGGACGCCCTCGACCCCTCTTTGCAGAAGAAACAGCTGCAACATTCTCATTCTCAGTAGGTGGGAATGGAGCAACACCCTCATCAGCGAGACCTAACGAAGCAAAAACAGGCTCAGCAGCCTCCTGCTGCTGCGGTGCACCATCATCAGATTGTTGACCCAAGTGCGTTTCGGGCTGGAAATCCTGAACCCCAAAATCCTGTCTGGGTTTAGGAGGACGCCCGGGCTTCCTTCTAGGCGTTAAAAACACAGAGTTCTCACCACCAATATTGGTATTCACATTAGCACCAACATCAACATTCACATTAACATCAGCATTAGCATTAGCAAAGGAGCTGTTATCAATACTAGTGACAGTATAACCAGTGAAATGATGGTCCTGAAGAGGCGAAACACTAGGGAGCATATAAG
This sequence comes from Artemisia argyi, assembly GCA_030686995.1. NCBI lineage: Eukaryota > Viridiplantae > Streptophyta > Magnoliopsida > Asterales > Asteraceae > Artemisia > Artemisia argyi. Next base: position 83,107,923 of record CM060699.1, read on the forward strand.
AATGCTTAACCATAATTAACTCGCCCTCGTTTTTCATACGTTTCAAATGGTTGGTCAACAAAGTAGGATGAGTAGGTGGTAAATTTGTATACTCTTTTTCTATGTATTTAGCTATGGCTTGTCTACTTGAACCCTCTTTGTCTTTTAAGGCACTTATTGCTGCTAGTATCATCTGCCAAAAAAAAAACAAAAAAAAAAACAAAACAAATCAGTACAAGCAAAGTGTTTGTTTATTTATATAAGATGAAACAAAAGGGTTTCAGTGTTACCTCGGAATAAGGAGGGTGGAGGTTACCGGAGAACTGTGGTGGTGCTGGTGGGTTGACATCATGTTGATGATGCTGATATTCATTCAGAGTTTGTAGATCAGCAAATGAGTCCATCTAGCTAGATGAGTTTAAAGTAATGACTTTTTCTTTTTCTATGATATATGATGAAAGAGAAGATTTTTGATGGATGAGGATGGAAGTTGAGGTGTGGGTGGATGTCACTCACTAGATGGAGTACTGTTATTTTTGGCCTCTTGGACTTTACTACTGTATTATCTTTTGTTTTTTATTTTTCTTTTAGAGTAAATTTCATAAATCGTCCCTGTGGTTTAACGGGTTTAACGGATTTGGTCCCTCGAAAGATTTTTTCTCGGATCCTCTCCCTGTGGTTTATACCTGTAACGGGTTTGGTCCCTCTGGCTAACGCTCGTTAGTTTTTTCCGTTAGCTAACGACCGTTAGCAACAAACATTTGCACCGTTAGTCCTTTATACTAACGGCCGTTTATACTTAACAATTTTTTTTTCTTTTTTTAATTAAAAAAAATAAAAATTAAAAAAATTAAAAATTAAAAAATTGGTTTTCTTATAATTTTTTTTTTCTAAATATTTTTAAAATTTATACACGTTTTTACACACGTTTTTATACACACGTTTTTTTTTTCTAAATATTAAATGTTAATCGTTCTATCGTTCTATAATTTTTAGTCTATAATTTTTTTAAAATATCAATTGGAGGCTAACAAATGTAGAACGATTTTAGTAACCAATCTAATAGTTAACGTATGTTTAAAAATATTCTAGTTTTGTTCAACGTCGTACCAAAAATAGTTAACGTATGTTTAAAAAATAGTTGTCAAATATATGTTGTTTCATGTAGCTAGAACCATGTTAATAAAAAGTAGTTTCCATTTTCTATTTCACTAAATATTTTTATATGTTTTTTATACATTTTAAAATTGTTTTTTAGTTGAATTATCATATGTTACATCATTTTCCAATTAAAACTTGATTATTTACATTATATTTTAAAATCGTTTTTATACACTCATTTTTACACACGTTTTTATACACACGTTTTTATACACGCGTTTTTACACACGTTTTTATACACAAGTTTTTACACACGTTTTTATACACTCGTTTTTATACACGTTTTTATACACACGTTTTTACACACGTTTTCATACACAAGTTTTTACACGCATTTTTATACACATATTTTTACACATTTGAACACACGTACACATTTATACACGTTGTTACACATGTACACATTCATACACACATTCTTATACACGTTTTAAAAAGCATGTGTATAAAAACGTGTGTATAAAAAAGTGTGTATAAAAATGTGTATATAAAAACACGTGTATAAAAATGTGTGTAAAAACGTGTGTATAAAAATGAGTATATAAAAACATGTGTAAAAACGTGTATATAAAAACGTGTGTATAAAAACGTGTGTATAAAGTGTGTATAAAAACGTGTGTATAAAAGTGTGTGTATAAAAGTGTGTGTAAAAACGTGTGTATAAAAACGTGTGTAAAAACGTGTGTAAAAATGTGTGTATAAAAATGAGTGTAAAAACGTGTGTGTAAAAATGAGTGTATAAAAACGTGTGTAAAAACGTGTGTATAAAAACGTGTGTAAAAACGTGTATAAAAACGTGTGTAAAAACGTGTGTATGAAACGTGTATAAAAACGTGTGTAAAAACGTGTGTATGAAACGTGTATAAATTTTAAAGATATTTAGAAAAAAAAAATTATAAGAAAACCAATTTTTTAATTTTTAATTTTTTTAATAAAAAAAAAAAAAAAAAAAAAAAAAAAAAAAAAAACAAAAAACAAATTTTTTGTTAAGTATAAACGGCCGTTAGTATAAAGGACTAACGGTGCAAATGTTTGTTGCTAACGGTCGTTAGCTAACGGAAAAAACTAACGAGCGTTAGCCAGAGGGACCAAACCCGTTACAGATATAAACCATGGGGAGAGGATCCGAGAAAAAATCTTTCGAGGGACCAAATCCGTTAAACCCGTTAAACCACAGGGACGATTTATGAAATTTACTCTTTCTTTTATTACATTATACGTAGTATATCTTTTATATAATAAAATAAAAAATAATTTTGAGGATTTTTATATTTTAAAAAAATTAAATCATTCCTTAAGTAATAATTTTTTATTTTAATTTTTCTTTTTTAAGATATTTAATTAAAAAAAGTCTAAATATTTTCTCATTTAACCAAAACTTTAAAAAAAAAATCGTTTTTGTATTAGATGGTGAAGAAAAATAAAAAATACATATGCCCTTAAAATTCATTAGTTTTGGGCTAAAATTATAAATAAAAATGCTAGAACTCCAAAATAACAATATCATAATATCATGCTCTATGTTCCATACGCTTCTTCTATAGCCTAACGAACCAAAAAAAAAAACCCTAATAATCGAAACTAACAAAATCGATGAAGATGATCTGTCGATTATATAAACCAAAACAAGCACCCTAAGATTTGATCTTTATGAAGCAATGTCAAGAGAAGTAAGATTATATCTATGTTTTGCCAGATTAGTTGTTAGTTATAATGTGTTGAGTATTTATTTTATATAAAAAGGTACATACTTCTTATTTCTACTTAGGGTTTTATTAAATTTTTTATTATGTACTTTGTTCTAATTGTTTATGTTTTTTAAGGTTCTTTAAATATGTCTGAATTTGTTGTGATTTGATTATGTTACAGAAGTGAGTGATGCATAATTAAGGAGGTGTAGTTTGGGTTTTAAGTAAGTTTTAAGGTAATATCACATAAAGGTGAAAGTATGAGTGAGGTAGATAAGGGTGTGAATCTGCAACTGTGGCACGTGTGCGCAGGTAGGATGGTTCAAATGCCGTTGTTGAATACTATAGCCGCGGTAAGGCGGTTTGGGGTGAAATGGGGTGTTTAGTTGTCGAGCAAGGGGAGGGGTGAGCAAGCAAGGCTAGGGGATTTGTGGCAGGTCTAGTGGTGTCGAGGAGGAGCTAGGGCAGTAGCTAGGGGGCTGCCTAGGCCGGTTGTGGTGGAGGAGAAGCCGTGGAGGCGGTTTAGGGAAAGGTGGTGACAAGTAGGTGATGCACCTACTTGTGTGCTAGCTTAGAGGTGCTTGTAAGCTGCTTAGGGTGTATAGGGGTGGTTTAGGGTGATTAGGGGTGATTAGTGGTGGTTTAGTGGTGGATTAGTGGTGGTTTAGGGTGGATTAGTGGTGATTAGTGGTGGATTAGTCAAGTAGGTGATGCACCTACTTGTGTGTGTGCTTAGAGGTGTTAGGGTGTGTGCTTGGGTACGACTAAGGTGTTAAGGTACTAGGTTGAGGTGTTTGAGGTGCTTATGTTTAGGTTTTACTTGTTTTAGTTAAGTTTAGACCTAGTTCTACTTATTAAGTGTTTAAGGTTTCACCTAAGGTTTAGTGCCTAAGTTATGTTCCTAAGTGTGTTTAATAACTAATCCTAAGACCTAAAGGGTTTATTCTAAGTGAGGGTGATTGATGCTAAACAGTCAGCTATTATTGACCAAGGTAAATGGTCAACAAGTCAAAAACAGCCTAGACCAATGCTCCTTGGAATACAGTGTTTCCCCGGGTTGTTATGTCCCGACGAGGTGTGGATGGTATCAAACGGGTTTGTGATCGGGTAATTTGGACAGAAAAGGGTTGTGAATGATTACACTACTGATTTATACAAGGAAATAGCTTAAATAAGCTATATTAACAAGACTATAAATTTAGAAAACCCAGAAACGTGTAAAACCTAAAAACGCGTACGTTCAGTTTAAGTTTACGTGAACGTACAAAATAAAACGCGACTTTTGGTGAAATAAAATACTTACAGATATGAAAATTACATTTTTGCAATCCTAATAATAAAAGAAAATTTTTAGAAAATTAAAATTAATTTTTACACTATTTATATAATTATTATTAATTAATTACTAATTTCCTATTTACTTTTAATTATTTAAATTATACTAAAATACAAATAATTATGAAATTAACTTAGAAAAATAAAATTTAAACTTGGAAAAATCTAAAATAATATAAAACTAATTTTCAAACTGAAAAAATATTTTTAAGACTTTTTAAATAATTATTATTAATTATTAACTAATTATTAATTAATAAAAACTAAACTAAATTATAAAAAATACTAAATGAAAAGAGAAAAATATGGAAAAGTTACGAAAATTATTTTATTATATCAGGAACCTAGGAAAATTATAAAAATGAGATTTGCTTTTTGAAAAAGCTGAAAATAAGCCAATTGGCTTAAATAGAAGCTATCACTATTTTTATTTTTGGCTTTTTTGGAATTTTCTTTTACAATACTATTTAAATACTCAAAATAATAAACTTTAAAAAAGACAAAGTGATCAGAACTTAAAAATAAGCAGTTTGGAACCTAAATAGCTTAACAGCTTGATATTTGAAGCTTATTAGAACTTGTGATATATGAAAAAGCTACTCAACAAGCTACCACAATGATAAACAATCTAAAACAGAATAAGATGAACTTGGAATAAGCTAGATGGAATAGAAAAGCACAACCAATAAGCTGATAATGGCCAATAAGCACTTAGCCAAAAGCCCAAGTCAACACAAGTCAAATGAGCAACCTTTGCAGGCCTGTGGGGTCCACTAGGGAAGTTGGAAACCCAAACTTAAGGTTGATCCTAAAAGCTACCAAGATAAGCTTTCTAAAAAGCCCAAGTTCAGCCCCTAACTCCCACTAATAAGCACTAGGGGAGGGCATGAACTTGGGTGTTTGAGACTGAGAAGGCAGTGTACATATGGAATGGGACAAAGTGAATGGAGCATGAAGCCCTGGCAAATAAGCCAAAAACCTCAACATAAGCCCTGAGCCCTAAAGTATAGCTTATTGGCTTTCTAAAAAGCCAAAGACCATTGGGTGGGGCCCACTAGGGAACAAGATATGAACATTGGAAGTTGGGCTGATGAAACATGAAAGCTGATGCAGGGGAGATACTTCCCCTGCAGGTCCAAATCAGCAACCAAATAAGCTAAGAAAAAAAATCATAAAAATAAACTAAGAGTGGGATTCCAAAGATAAGTTGGTAGGTTACAACATATAAAAAGCTCAGGGCCTAATTCCAAGTACAAAATTCTCAATAATTCCTAGAAAATTTAGGATTCTGCCTAAACTTGCAATTTTGACTTTTTATATGAACAATAAAGGTTGACTAAATTGAACTTTGAAAGATCCTAGATGATTAAAAATGAATTAATAACCTGAAATGATGCTAATTTATGCTAAGTTAACAACAAATGCAGCTAAATGATGAGAACTTGGAACCTAATCTATGACAGTTAACCAATGACAGAGATGACAAAGAGATTTTGACTTTGGTCCAAAAGACCAACTGTTTTTATGCTTAAAATGCCTTACTAAGACCTAATGAATACTGCATAGACCAAATTCAACAACTGAAACTCAAGAAACAGTGTTGACATCCACTAATCCAAACACTCCCTTATGAGCCTTGATTTTTTATTTTGGGAACAAATGAGTGATTGGAACTATGAAATTGAGTTCCAATAATCTATTATGATGTAATAAGCTAAATCAGGCTTAGAAACAATAAGCTAAACACTAAATGCCTAGAATCCTAAGTAATGCTAATAATGGCAGTTGAGTAGAGATTATGAACACAGGTAGTTTTATTAGGTAATTAACCAAACTTAAGTTATAATACGACTAGGCTATACTTAATAAGCACAGAAAACTAAAAGATAAGCTAGAATAAGCAAAGCTACAGTGTTTTACAAGAAAATTAGAAAAAAGGCTTACAAATGCTTCCTGTGAGATCAAGAACCAAGGTCCATGGTATAACACCTATCCTAACACCTCCCTGAGGCTTCTTAAACCTTTGAAATCCAAAATCACCCTTAATCCTTGCTTCAATTCATCTCCAAACTGAATTTTCCATTTATGGACTATTTTCTATGATTCTTGATAAACTGAGCCACACTAATTTATTCACCTTAAAAACTTTGAAAAACTTTTAACTGAGCTTAAATAAGCTTAAACAAACAGAATTCAACAACTTTTAACCACATAAAACTAAATTGAGAATTTTCAAAGTAAAATGGTAAAAACTAAATTCAACTGAAACAACTGAAATTAAGGATTACAATGAGTTTCAAATACTCTGAAATTACTTACTACATCATTTTTAAGCTAAAAATTACATTTGAAAAGGAAAAATGGACTAAGACGACATTCAGACTAAACTAAGCTACACTACAGCTAAAACTAATGCTCCATTCTTCATTTCTTTTGACTTAAATAAGCCCTGGGGTCCTTTCTTGACTTTCCCACGTCACTAAGAGCCATTGGATGAGCTCAATTTGATCCTGACCCTTTGATTGGTTTTGGCGGGAAAAACAATTTTGACAGGTAATGGTGGGTTTGGTGAGGTAGTTGGGGTATTAAATGAAGGGGAGGGTTGTAGGGGACAGGAGGGAGTGTTGGTGAGAAATTGGTGAAAAAGTAGGGGACATGGAAGCAGGAAAGGTGGGAAGAAGATGGGTGATGGTGGTGTTTGACTAGTCATTTGACCAGGGGTGTGTTTTTTATTTATTTTGGTTTGGGCTGGGATATATGGGCTTAAGGGTTTAGGATGGACTGGATTTTGGTAAAGGGTTTGGTGGGTTGTGTTTAATAATCAAAAGGGTCCGTTTGGTTTATAACTATAATATCACAAGGACCAATTTTGCAAAAAGCTGAAATTGTGGGACTGGATTTGTAATATTTCCAAAGTCATCAAAAAGGGTCATTCCTGCCAAATATGAATAATCCAAGGATAAAAATTGCGATTTTTCACTTCTGGTCCTTCAGGGACTAAAACTGCCAATAGGTGAAACTTCAGGGACTAAATTGCAAATTTCTTCAAACTTTCATTTTAAGGACTAAATTTGACACTTGTGACTTTCCAGAGACTAATAATGATTTTTCTTTCCAAAAATTTCCCACCAGGGACCAAATCTGCCAAAAGTGAAACTCCAGGGACTAAACTTGTAATTTCTCAAAACTTTTGAAATTTTTCACCAAAATACTAAATATGACAACTTATGATTTCAAAATGACCTTTGGTGACTTTTCTTTTAAAATAAGTGCTCAGGGACTATTTTTGCCAATTTTTGAAAGTTAGGGGACTGAAACTGCCAATTATGCAAACTTTGATCGTTTTTCATCTGTTTTTACTCATTTTGCATCTAAAACATATAAAACACAATTTTGGAATATTTTCAGTATTTTGATGCGTTTTTTAGTGTTTTTAAATGTTTTGCAACTCAGATTTGACAAAAAATGATGAGTGTTTGAGCACTCATCAAAGGGTAACTTATGGGAAAGGTTTGACCTAGTTTTGTAATCTAAATGACCTAAGTGTGTGTAGTGAGAGACTAGGGTTTATCCTAAGGTTTAGTGCCTAGACTAGTGTCCTATGAGTGTCTAATAACTATTACTAAGTTCTAAAAGGCTTATACTAAGCGGTAGTGACCTATGTGGAAGTTTTGGGATGGTTTAGACCTAATTCTAGTTATCTATGACCTAGTTATGGTTTAGGGCTTAGGGGGTTTGTATCTTGATACGTGGGAATCGCACCAGGTTTTACCTCTCGAGGGATCTCGAGAAGCTTACAACCCCTACCTGGCAGTGTACCTGATCGTTATAGTATAGTATAGTGACAAGTACCGGGGGATTGATCGTTCAACTCAAGAATAGTATCGCTAGGATTAGAAAGCCTAAAAACTAGGTCTAGAGGTGAGGGATGATTCTTTTTGTATATTTAGATTTTATGAAAAGCAAGTAAAAATCTCGGGTTTTGGTAGAGTGGGCGGAATTAGTTGCTAGCCAACTAACCCAAATAACTAAGATGCAATCAAAATAAAATAACAGAAATGAAAATAAAGCTAATTATACTAGTGGTGTAAACAATGATGGGGAAAATTGTGTTTACTTAGGTTTCATTACTCCCTAGATATCTTTTACAGGTTGATAGCTTGTTACAATTGCATGGATGACGGGTCATATTCCTTAATACTAGTCATAGGGCCGTGTACAATATTCCCTAACTCTATAGGATCCTACTTCACTCCTATGTCGAGCCGTTAGAAGCTCCTAACATAGGATCATTAGAATTCTCCTACGCATTAAATACAACCAAAAATCATAGTACACCTCTGATCATGTTTCTTAAGACGTTCAAGCATGTTACCAATGGAAGTCTGCCCAGTTTTCTTAAGCCTAACATCGAATACAATTTTCCGTAACAATTATAAACAAACAATCAACCCATAATTAACATCTAGGTTTCACTACATCTAAGCAAACACAAAAGAAATCTAGCCTAGCATGTTAAATTGAAGACAAGCGTAAGATATATTCAAACAACACATAGACATATTGATTGAATTGAAAGAGTACTTATCTCAAATTGAACATGAAAGTTTCAAATGGTTGAAACCCTTGAAAAAGCAGTAAAAATCGGCCTAGGGTTTTTCCCTCCAAGTTGCACACTAATGAATGAAATTTGGAAAACTATATATAGATTTTACAGGGTGACGGCGTCAAGAAGGAATTTCTGACGCCGTCAACTCATCGCCAAAATAGACATCGTATTGCCTAGATCCAATTGTGACGCCGTCATGTGTAAATTTCTTCTGGGCCGTCAGTAATACTTGGACCATGACGGCCTTGAGTGACGCCGTCATCTCCAATGCACAAAACACTCTGGACGGTCACGTGTATCATCCATTTCCACCTCTTTTGTTACTCTTGACGCCGTCACTTGGAAACTCTTGACGCCGTCAGGTATTGTTCCCAACAAGGAAAATTGAGACTTTGCCGTTTCTTCGCTTTTATGCTCCAAAAACGTCCAAAATACTTCCTTTTCCAGATTTCTCTCCAAAAGTACCTAAAATGATAAAAGGAATGATTTAGGGCAATATTTGATCAAATAATCTCGAATCCGGGCTTAAATGACCCCTTAAAAATGGTTCATTTTTCGCCTCATCAAATACCCTTACACTTGAGATTTGCTTGTCCTCAAGCAAATGCGCTTTTATTCTAATCAAAATACAAGTTAGGGGTCATTTAACACTAATATAAAAGTAACTACAACAAATAATCGTTCCACTAAAGACCAAAGACAAGCACGGAGGTCATACACTAGCACCTCACAAATAGTGTTTAGATACTCACATCTCTCGGGTGTAATAAAGTATATATCACAACTAGAATGACAATAATCCGCCGCGTTGCGGGCGAGCCTGTTTTTTTGGCGAGATAGTTTTCTATAAATAAGAACGTTGTAATATGAAGTCGAGAGGACCTCAATACATTCAAAGTTTTCACATCAAGGGCCATGTATAGAACAATCAATTTTTTTGAGGTAGCTGTAATATACTCTTATGTTTTGCCCTCCGATGCTTCATTCATTCTGAAAACTCAATTCCTATGCTTTTAGGAACATCAGTTCATTTACATGAATTTGGACTCACACATGGTGGAGCATCATCAAGCATACTACATGTTCAACTAAACTAACCTAGGTATCAGCCTTCATCTTAACAGGACTATCTTAATATCCACAACACTATTCTCAGTTGCGGGGGTGTCTTGACATCAGATACACGTCATGCTTTGAGGTGGCCCAAACCAAGATCCCAAGCTGTACAACACAAACATGGTGACAGTTACAACATTACCACGGCTTACATAAGTTCATTTACTACATTAACACGGGTCACAAACATGAGTAAGCTACATACACCTTATTCACAGCTTATAACCAATGGTTAGTCATTTGAATATCAAGCAAGCAATTGTACAATCATATGAGTTTAGGATATGCAAAGGATTTGCTACACACACCTTATTTACAATTGGAGCGATAACAAAATCTTGACAAAACTTACTGTGAATTTGGTAATCTGAATCTTGTCTGCAGGATTACTAAAGAGTCGTGCCTCTTTGCAAAAGTCAAAAATAAGTGCGACACAGGAAGCTGATTTTCCTGTGCTGAATAGGATAAAAAAACACTTAAATATAGGCAAAAATTAGAGATTGTTGCCTCCGGTTTGTTCCGAAGGTGTAGGTAATGCAATAATAAGCAAAATTAAGCTAAAAAGCACTTAAAATCTAAACTGATCCTAAAGGGTGCAATGGTAAAATAGGCTGAGGTGGGCAACTTATGGACCTAGAAAAGCTATGAAGAAAAATTAGGAAAAATGAGATAAAAACATAAGCAAGAAGATGAGCTGCCAAATTATTTGAGAACCAATTTTCTGAGCAAATGAGTTAATAATGAATAAATTAAAAATAAGAGCCTAAGTGACTGTGGGCTAAAGTTGTGACAGTGGAGCAGCGGGTGAAAATGGGCAGCAATGTGATCTTTGACTAAGAAAAGGCCTAATACCAGATGTCAAGAACTTGTACTATCCTAGTTCTGCCAATCATTAGGAGCACAATCCATTCTGACCAAATATTTCAACCTGCACCAAATCTTCATAGGGAAATCACAAAAGAAGAATAAGTGGTCATGACTATCTGGACCAACCTTGCAGAAAGCACACACCATAGTGTCATTTCTTTCCCACACCTTTAATAAATCCTGAGTTTTGAGTCTTCTATGAATAGCAAGCCAGACCATCAATGAGTGCCTATGAATGCATTGGCTATACCAAATCAGCTTAGACCAAGCAAACTGACTACCATACTCTCTAATATCATTCCAAACTTCAGATACAGAAAAATCTACATTCCTACCACTTCTGTTTCTCCAAATAACCTTGTCTTTTTTTATTAGGGTCTAAAATAGGAGGAGGTTTCATGGACAAAGCATCAAAATCCTTAACCATCTCAACAGGCCAACACAATTTACCATCAACAATCAAGTATGCAATTTTGCAGTTGAGATTAAGACCTGAACTATATATTTTCCTCTTAGTGATAAAATCACTTAAAGGATAGATAGCATTCCAATTATAAAACCAAACAGAGGTGTCACAGCCATTACCAATTTTATGGACAATATGATTTCTAAATAAAGATAAAAAAGTGACCAGTATCATACTAATATGTTCACGTCTTCTGAATCGATTACTTGAATTCAAAACAACGGACCTTGATTTTATATAAATATACGAAGGTAAGATGTAAAAAGCTAAATCCTATAATCTCATACTGTTCCTGCTGAAGACTTATTTCTACAAATATAATGAATCATCTATAGCTTCAGCAAAATCCTGTCAGCAGAAATAAGTCTTCAGCAGGAACACTATGTCAGCAAAAACCATCTATAGATTCAGCTTAGATACAAGATTTTGGAAATTTAAGCATAACCTAAAAAAGTCAACAAATCACTTTATCAAAAACATCTTAACATACTATAATCAACTTGTACTATCCTATCAACTCATCATGTGCATAAAACATTCATGAAAAGTGAGCTTATAAAATGATAAAGTTACTACAAAAGAAAGAAAGAAACAGCTTATCTCAAACTGTTTATCAAAAACAGCTTATGATACTTGCTGAGCAACATTTAAGTGGCAGAGGTAACATTAGATCATATGAAAAAGTCACTGCTCCTACCTAAAAAAATGACACACATAACAGATTAATTGCATTACAACAAACGTTTGACCAATAGTACCTGAAGTCCCACAACGATCAGTTTGTCTATTTATTAATCACTTGTTGTTAGGATTCAATTTCCATTGCAAAACGACATTGTTGCTAGACCTTGTCCAGCACAGTGGTAGCTTAAGAGTGCTGAGCTGCAATGACATTAAACATGATCAGAACCATGTGCAAGGTATAAGTTGGAGAATAAACGTGGAGGAAGAAACAGTAAATGCAAGGTATAATGACAATGCTGGTGTAACTCACCTATGACATGCAAAACTGGATCGCTGCGAGAAACATGGACGTTCAAATAATCTAAGAAGCATTTACTGTACGGGTATTGGTATGTTGTCTTGTACATTTCCTTCGTGACTCTCCATAGGCGAATAACTGGGTGTAATTTGAGGTTGTCGTTTGCGTTTTCACATTTGAGGGTTCAGTAAAGTTGGATAAAGGAGACATGTTTACTTGCGTTGTTTGCACGCCGAAACCTTCTGCAGTAGCACCTAAAGAATAAGAAGGTGTTACAATAGTATAAACACATTTAAAGTGATAGGTGATCATAAGTAAACATGTGTCCAATAATCACAAAACCTATTAAAGATAACCATAAAAAATAGTGATGGTAACGGCACCAATGATACCTCTGTTGGGTTGCGCGCGGACACCGGCTGTAGTATCTGGCCATGTTCGTTTTGCCCGTGACGCATTCCGTCGAGCTACAACCAAAGAAAATGGCAACACAAATCTGTTTGCAACTTCAGTGTGCCGGTGAACACTAAATATCAGGATAAAAAAAATAGCAATGATAAAACATTATTAATACGTCGGTGAGTGCTTGTAGATGCGCCTGCAGATGTACCCGTCGTAGCACCATGAATGGAAGGGGCTGGCGGGTGCGAGCACAGAACCATAGACCAATGGTCACTTTCAGAAGCACGTGTTACATCTGTAGAAAAAGTAGTCGCAAGTTTAATCAGCTGCGCCAACACGAAGTAAACCATAAAAGAGTCTAAGGTGAAAGGCGGAGGTTTAAATGAAACATTGATAAATATATAAGCAACTGACTGTTATTAAAAGTACCAACCATCCCGCTGCTGGGCACGACTCCAACTTCAGCTGAAACAATGACGGCGAAAGAGAGATTAGCATCTCCAATGATAGAAGCAGTGACCACCCAAAAATGAGACCGAGACTTGGAATGAGACATTGATAGACATATGGCAACTGAACGTGGTTAACAGTAGCAGCCATGCCTCTGCTGCTCCAGACTCCAACTTCAGCTGAAACAACAACGATAAAAAACGAACTAGCATATCCGATTGCAGAAATAGTGACACCCAAAAAGTGAGAACCACGTAAGAAAGTACCGACAATATCATACATCCACAGCCCGGTGCACATCCGTGAAAGTGAGTAGGGCCTCTTTCTCGTTCATTAGCTCGCCTTCTGTGATTTAGCCCCTATAAAATTAGAATAGGTTGATGGTCGTTAGGAATATATTTAATTACCTGACAATATATGGACATAAAATATGGATGCTATACAAATATATTCCGCACTAATAACTTAATTTACCTTGACACAGCGAAGTCTTGCTCCTTCATTCACATCTCATCTGTGCGCCTTCATTAACACCTAAAACGACAGTAAGCATCAGCATATTAGTATAAGCTTAGTCGCGGTTCATATGTTGTTCGATCAATGAAAGTTGTTAAATATTTATGAGATACAACCTAATTGTATCCGTTTCTATCATTTAAGGCACCTATAGCCAATAAAGCTTAACCTTAAGATAACAAAACATGGTGGTAATATGGTGGTTAAACAGCTATGGACTCTAAAAACTTTAATTTAAGTTAACTATACAAAACCATTACCGTAGTATTTCACTGTCAAATATAGAAAAACATGGAGTAATAACTTACCTGGTATATCGGGTTTATTCGAGAAGAGTTTCTTCCTGAATTTGCCATTCCAGTCAAACAACTGAAGAAATCCTGCCTTTGAACTTCGCTTCTCGACTTCCGTTTTCTCATATATGATTCAAATCACAATTTCTCAAACAATAAACAGAAATGAAGCAAACCAAAACCCACCTGTAAATATAACCATAACAATCAATCAATAAAATAAATCCAACAATGAAATTGTATAAAGTATCAATCTAAGAAGCTGCTTATTTTCCGTGCTTAAGATTCCGCCGATAAATAAGCACTTATAAGCTGCTAAAAAATAAGCAATTCAGAAAAAAAAAAAAAAAAAAAAAAAAAAAAAAAAAAAAAATCAATCAAACTCATTTATAAAAGGTTTTATGCTAATTTGATTTGTTATAATTTCATCTCAAATAAGCAGCTACCTAGACACTTGTAAAGCATAAGATGCAAAACTGATTTTTTTTCTTAAAAATAAGCAGAAAAGATAAGCAATCCCTAACTGCAAGTAAAAATGAATCAAGGATAACCGGCAACCTAAAACCCCAAAATCGAATCCCTAACCCTCGCGTTTCTTGTAAATAAAAACAATAATCCCAAGATTAGGGTTTATAAACTTACAAAAAAATATGGATCTTCTTCTTCCACAATCTTTGAGCTACGATCATCATCAGCAACGGTAAATAGTTGTGTGAAGATTCTAGGTTTGTCTGGATCTATATTTGTGCGTTTATCTACTGAACATCTTATCTAGGGTTACAACGATCATTATTATGGTTTGGGTTGGGTTACCGGCAAGCAAAGCAGGCCAAAAGCGGCCCATAAGGTTTTGGCAGGAAAAATGCTACAGGGTAGCTACAGGGGGAAACGACAGCGTTTTAATCCCAGTTTAAATAAACTTATAATAAGGAAATGGAAAACATCTCTCACTACATGTCATAGCAAAATAGATTACCACAGGCTTGGGAAATGATCAAACCTCCACCACTTGGCGTAAGCACCTAGGATAAACTATCAAAGAGGTCTTTTTTAAAAGGGTTATAACGTTAGGTGTAGGGATATGAAATACACGGTTTTGTTGGATAAAGGCAATATTTACTGGTGGCGAGTTAATCATCTTGGTTAATTAAATGTACAATATGGCGTTGCTAAGCCAAGACTAGACTCGACTTAAGCTAATAAATCAAAAATAACAAAAACATAAAACAAACATAAAATGAAACGGGATAGTAGTCCGTATGTTTTTTTTCTATATTTTTTTTCTTTTTTTTCGATTTCTTGTTTTTTTTTTCTTATTTTTTTTGTTTTTTTTTTGTTGCATACACTCTTACCCTACCATCCAAAATAATACATCATAGGGAATGCACATTCCCCTTACACTTGAATTTTTACATACTTTACAATAAACTATTCTAATGACTCGAATCAAGATAATCAAAACACTTGGAGTACTTTTAAGATTAACGCACATATGGGGGTAATATATGATGTTCTTCCCCATTACTCCATAACACAAGTACTTTACCCATGAGTCCCAATCGTCCCAAAACAATATGTACACGATATGACTCGACTTAGCAACCATGTAATCAATTAGATAATTAACTAAGGGTTTAAACATATAATAATAATGCACTAAAGATGAGTGCATACACGGAAGGCTAAGGCGATTTGGTTGCACATTTGGGTGGGTTGTAACAAATTCTTCCTTTAAGTAAGATGCTTAAAGTTAGAAACGAAATGATAGGCTCGGAGGGGTGTACTAGGGGTTTCGTGTATTAAAAATGAGTACAACGCTAAGGTGTGAGAAAATTAATTGACTTTACTAGCCAAGTAATGTGACTTAAACGTTCAAGTAGTTATGATACGGGTTTAAACACAAGGGTGATCCTAATGCCTCTTATCATGTAATAAATCCTACCACACGAATGTAGTCTCACTAGCGGTCTCGGGATGCATCACTAACGCAAGTTCTAGAATCTAAATGCTACCGGTACACTCATAAGCACTAATAATGAATGCTTTTCCTATCAAATCTAAAGGCGAACCTCTCATATTTGGGTGGAAAATTTTTCTGAATGGTACGGTTTTGTGCTAGTCATACAACTCCTATCCATGAGATGCTTGCTAAAGCTAAAGTTTCACTCCTAACTATTGTAAAAAATTTTAAATTTGGCGCTAAAATTACACTAACAAGTATTTCTCTTAGTTTTAGTACACACCTACCATCGAACAAACAAACTCAAGTGCAATAGTATCCTATAAGGTATCATCATTTACCTTCCCCTTACACTTAGGATGAACATTGTCCCCAATGTTCAATTCAAGGATGTAAAAGCGAAATAGGTAAAAGAATGAAAGCAAATACTCCCCTGATTCATTCGGTGTGGATAGTGTGGTAACAAGGTTAGATCTTCCTATAAGAAAATGAATATTCAAAGCTTCCCTTCCAGAAAAATAAATCATCTTCTTGTCATATATAACCTGTTAAACCTGAGAAAACAAACAAGACAACCTCGCATAAAATCGGCGGCAATCTATATATACTAACAAGTCCTAGAAAGCAAATTAAGATATAATGCTTGTGGAATGAATGTTTGCAGATTTCCTGGAGTTTATGAAACTAAAGAATTATCAAAAATTTGAAGACTCCGTTAGAAAAACAAAACTCGCAAAATTTCCAGAATTTTACACATGACGCCATCAGAAATTAATTCATGACGCCATCAGAGGTGACCTGCAGAAATTTTTACGTTAAGTTTCTGAAAAATTTCTGGAAAAACTTATGTCCTACTTCTTGGAAAATCCTGCAAAACATCATTATGACTCAATACAAGCATTTGACTCTAACAAATACTAATACACATGTTTATTTAATATTGTGGAGAATCATGATCAATTTCGTTCTTAAAAACAAATTTGGGGTTTCCCCCTTACACTTAGCTTTTGCAAAATACCTTTATATGAAGTTAAGACGAAGTTAAACAACAAAATAAAGCATTTTCACAATTTTAGTTTGAAACATGATCTACCAACAATAAAAATAAAGCATGCATACGGAATCAAATAACATCAAACAAATAAAAGTCAAACAAAAACACGCAAAACATGGGTTGCCTCCCAAGAAGCGCTTGTTTTTGTTCGAGTCACGAGCCTGACTCTACCCTTATTTAACGGGAATAGGGGAGGTTTTCCCTACACTTAGGATTAAGTGCGGGTGGAAGTTGCGATACACACCCTTAGGGTGGAAATATGCCTCGTGAGGAAAGAGTGGTGGATGAATTATATGCTTAAAGGGGTGTGCTCCAATCATCATAACCTTACCTAGTTCACTTTGGTCAATGGGTGAGTTGAAGTTTTCTCCAAAAAGGAATCATCTTCTATCAACTTTGAGAGACTCCTAGTTGGGAATCCATCTTGACCTAATAAACCCGGTTTAAACCCATAATGTGTCTTGTGATCAATCATGAATGGGTGATGTAAGTATGTAAGGTCATGGTCCACTCCTATGATAGCTTCCTCTCTATAAGACTTAGAGTCTACTACCTTCAACGTAAAACTACCCGGACTATATGGTTTTATGGGTGGATCGGGACCTTTTTCAATTCCTAAAATCACATGTAACGATGGAAAATTAGATAATGGTTTTGGTTGAGGCTCCGGTTCATCAAAACTAGGAACTTCCTTAGAACTAAAAGAAAGGTCATCACCACAAGTGTTAAAACCTATATTCTCTAGTTGTGCTTGGTCAAAGGGTTCTACCTCAATCGGGGTTCCTAAAATCTCTTCTACTTCTTCCGGGTAAGTCACGGGCGGTGTGTGTGCCTCAAATAATGGTGGGACTTGTGGGGTACTTAGTGGGCTTGGATTGTCCGCCTCATTCTCCATTGTATCTAGATTACCTATGTGTTCATCTTGTATTATGGTGGAATCAAACCACTCCATGTACCTAGGTATCCCATCTATAGGCTTATTATCCCCAAACAAACTTCTTGCTTGTTCCCTCAAACTTGCGATCAATTGATCTGTAACAACGTTTGTTGGGTTGTCCATTTTTTGGCAAGTATGGCACAATTCTCTATGGTTTCTCATGCTTCATCAGCACTTAATCCCCAAAGGTCCCCATCTGCGGCATGGTCAATGTCCATTTTGGTATAGTGGTCGACACGATGGTAAAATATTTCAGTTTGGGACCACAGATCGATATTATGATGAGGGACTTTTCGGAGTAAATATTTAAAACGAGCCCATGCATCATAGATAGGTTCTTCTTCATGTTGTTTAAACATCAAGATGTCATTTGGAGTGGGTGAATTTTGTGGTCGGTAGTATGGTGGATTCGCGTTCTCCATAATGGCAAATGGAATAGTCAACGAACTTAATTTACTAACAAAGGCACAAAGAAAAAATAGACTAAAGAAAACCTAAAAATAAAAATAAAAATCTTACTAGAAAGGAATCTAGCAAGTAGACCTAATAAAAAGAAATTCTAACCTAGACAATAACTATTCCCCGGCAACGGCGCCAAAAACTTGATACGTGGGAATCTCACCAGGCTTTACCTCTCGAGGGATCTCGAGATGCTTACAACCCCCACCAGGCAGTGTACCTGATCGTTGTAGTATAGTATAGTGACAAGTACCGGGGGATTGATCGTTCAACTCAGGAATAGTATCGCTAGGATTAGAAAGCCTAAAAACTAGGTCTAGAGGTGAGGGATGATTCTTTTTGTATTTTTAGATTTTATGAAAAGCAAGTAAAAATCTCGGGTTTTAGTAGAGTGGGCGAAATTAGTTGCTAGCCAACTAACCCAAATAACTAAGATGCAATCAAAATAAAATAACAGAAATGAAAATAAAGCTAATTATACTAGTGGTGTAAACAATGATGGGAAAAATTGTGTTTACTTAGGTTTCATTACTCCCTAGATATCTTTTACAGGTTGATAGCTTGTTACAATTGCATGGATGACGGGTCATATTCCTTAATACTAGTCGTTGGGCCGTGTACAATATTCCCTAACTCTATAGGATCCTACTTCACTCCTATGTCGAGCCATTAGAAGCTTCTAACATAGGATCATTAGAATTCTCCTACGCATTAAATACAACCAAAAATCATAGTACACCTCTGATCATGTTTCTTAAGACGTTCAAGCATGTTACCAATGGAAGTCTGCCAGTTTTCTTAAGCCTAACATCGAATACAATCATCCGTAACAATTATAAGCAAACAATCAACCCATAATTAACATCTAGGTTTCACTACATCTAAGCAAACACAAAAGAAATCTAGCCTAGCATGTTAAATTGAAGACAAGCGTAAGATATATTCAAACAACACATAGACATATTGATTGAATTGAAAGAGTACTTATCTCAAATTGAACATGAAAGTTTCAAAGGGTTGAAACCCTTGAAAAAGCTGTAAAAATCGGCCTAGGGTTTTTCCCTCAAAATTGCACACTAATGAATGAAATTTGGAAAACTATATATAGATTTTACAGGGTGACGGTGTCAAGAAGGAATTTCTAACGCCGTCAACTCGCCGCCAAAATAGAAATCGTATTGCCTAGATCCAATTGTGACGCCGTCATGTGTAAATTTCTTCTGGGCCGTTACTAATACTTGGACCATGACGGCCTTGAGTGACGCCGTCATCTCCACTGCACAAAACACTCTTGACCGTCACGTGCATCATCCACTTCCACCTCTTTTGTTACTCTTGACGCCGTCACTTGGAAACTCTTGACGCCGTCAGGTACTGTTCCCAGCAAGGAAAATTGAGACTTTGCCGTTTTCTTCACTTTTATGCTCCAAGAACGTCCAAAATGCTTTTTTTTTTTCCAGATTTCTCTCCAAAAGTACCTAAAATGACAAAAGGAACGATTTAGGGCAATATTTGATCAAATAATCTCGAATCCGGGCTTAAATGACCCCTTAAAAACGGTTCATTTTTCGCCTTGTCATATCTAAGTTCTAAAGGGTTTATTCTATGGCATAATAGTTCTAATATATCCTAATATTCCTAAGGAAACTCATACTTAAGCCTTGGACACATTCATACTAGTTAAACTAAGCATATAGGTTCAGATAAGCACATAATCCTACTTAAGTTTTAGTTTAGTGTTTATTAGGGTTTTGTGTTATGTTTAGTGTTTTAGATTGGTGAATTACTTATTATGGTGTTGTTATGATTTTATGCTTGACATACCTGGGGTTTATAGGATGTGAATGTTGAGTTATTTGGCTTGTGTAGATACGTGAGAAGGTCTAGTGAGTCATGCAAGTAATAATGTATATAAAAAGCAAAAATTTACCTGTGGAATACCTACTATAGGTATTCGTAATGGGAATGATAGTAATGGGTGTTTGTGGGTTGTTATATGTAAATTTTATCCATATACTTATCATTTTCATGTCATTTAAGAATCAACAACAAAAATGGCTCAAGAACAAGTTCATGATCAACCACAAAACATTCAAAAGGATGCTTCAGCTGTACAACTCCCCACAAATGAAGAACTTGTACCTACAGCTGAATACATAAGAATTGGTGAATGCAATCATCAATTCCGCATCTCCTTATTTGAATGTGATCACCCCGTTATTCCCGAAATCCTACTAAATCACCCCACTTATCCTATACTATCATTATCCTACTCTACCACTCTAATGATATACTTACAACAATTCTAGCGTCATGTTGTGTTCCTAAAAGAAACAAAACCTGACACAATCCAAAGTATCGTTGAAACACAACAGATAACATTGACGTCAGAAGATCTCCATACCGCACTAAATCTTCCTGCTATAGAACATGGTAAACTTACAGCTTATGAACAACCACCTATAGTAAATCAGCTCAAGGAATTCTTCATTAAGCTAGGTTGTGATAAAGATGCTGAAGGTCCAACCACGTTCAAAGTCTTGTCAGCATTTAAGAGGAAATATCTTCCTGCGAGATGGGCTACGCTCTTCTCAATTCTGAACCAGTGCATTACCGGTAAAGAAACGGGAATGGATAGAGGCACTACAACACTATATCTAATCATTTATGGTATAGTGAAGCAGTGTCACTATGATTATGCGAAGATGCTATAGACAGATGTTGTGGATCATGTCCGAAGAATAGAGAAGAAGAAGAATGTATGCATTCCTTTTGTTAGATACTTCAAATGATGATTGCCCAATTCATGAGGCAACATCCAACTATCTCAAGAAGACAAGCAGATCCAAAAGCAAAAGTGCCATATATGCACAACACGACTGGTGATTATATTGTTACCACAAATGCACCAATGTGAATACCATAAGGCTTGTGGAACTTGCAAACAAGGAATCAAATGCATACAAGGCGTATATGGAGTTAGTAAACGCTCCTATGGAAAGCTCAAAACCCAGCAAACCTACCCCGGGAGCACCTAGGGTCAAAATAGAGTCTAGCGCCAAAGTAGGAACCCCTAGGACTGTAAGAAAGATAACTGCTAGGAAAAGAACAAAACCAAGTAGTAAATTATTGCAGTTAAAAGAAGAAAAGGATGATGATGAGGAGTCTAGGAAAATAAACGAAGGCGAAGATGATGTGGAGAAGGATAAGGAGACAAGTGAACCTTCTAAAGAGAATAAGGATAGTGAGGAGTTTAGGTATAGTGATGACTGCTATGATGACGATGATGGAGATCATAAGGGGGACGGGGATGACACCCATAGACCGGAGATTAGGACAAAGACGAAGATTGACACCAGTAGGTCTAGGTCCACTGAGCAACACCAGCTCAACCCTACCATCATCATTGATGTCGAACCTCCATTACCATCATCACCACTACCACCACCACCAACAACAACAACATACAAAAACAACCCCAACTCCAACTCACATTCCACAACAATCAACAACATCTCATCTCAAACACATACCAACAATGTCAACATCCACATTGTTTCAAAGAATCCAAGCTGAACCAGTACCACTTGTTACAACATAACATTTTAGTGAAATAATGGCAAAGCTCAGAGCTGACATGGAGTCAAGATTCATAGCTCAAAGACAAAGTGAATCTCAAGCTGGACCGTCATCATCAACACGAACCTTATCTTTGGAACGAATCTCTAAACTCATATTAGATAAGTTCTTAAATGATGGTTCACTAATGGAAGCTCATCCCAACATTTACAATGGTTAACTGGATCCCGAGTCTCAACCAGCGGCACCAACACAAACTGACAATCAAATTCAAAACCTCCAAAATCAAATGAACAAGCTGAACTCTGAGGCAATCAAACTTGTAAAAAGGTTGTCATCAAGGATCGTCGAATTAGAGCGTCAATGTCATCCTCAGTCATGTAGGCGCGATCAGGATGATCCCGATCAAGTGATCCTGAGGGGGAGACAAGCGCCAAAAGACCAAGAACAACAACCACTACAACCTTCTCAACACACAAACAAGCTTCATCTCAACAACAACAACACAAACATAAATCAGGTTCACAAGAACAAATTGATGAAGAAGAAGATGTGAACTTAAACAATGATGCAGTTGAGGTTGAGACTCAGAACGAAGGTGTAGATGGTGACAAGGACTTTTGGAACGACATGACTTATCGGGAAGGAGAAATACCTCCAGAGCTCAGGGGATTTGATGTTTTTGATGAAGATAACGATGATGTGTTCGAAGATGTATTAAAGGATCCAATACAAACGGAAGAACAAATTAGAGATCCTACAATAGAAAGACTTGACAGTATGTTCTCCAATCTGCATGAAAGTTTTGGGATTAACATACGGGATGATGATCCTTTGGAATAAAGATTTAAGAGCGTCTATGATTCAGTTATATACAAGTTCAAAAGCGAAATAGAGATTTTAATACAAGACTTGTCGATCAAGAAGTCTCGAAAGCTCTTGGCGTGTGTAGTTCTTCAACAATTGAAAGAAATGTTACTGAGAAGAAAAGAAGAGAATGCTCTCCATTGTGGAAACAGATTCCCAGTTCTTATCGGTCCAAAAGAATACCAACCATCGACAAAGGAAGTTGCAACTTATGAGGAGATTCCCGAACCATTTCTGGAAGAAGAAAGATATTTGGATGTATTCTATGAGTAGAAGGAAGTTGCAACTACTTCACATAAGCCGACTACATAAATCTTCATCCTCATGATCTTGAAGATACTCTTAAGAGAAGAAGAGGCTGCTTCAACAAGAAAGCTATTGATCAAGATGTGATTGAATCTGTTTTGATATTTATGAAAGCTTATGTTGTAGTGGCTCATATTGAAGACTTCCAAATGGGAATTGAAAGCTATCAAAAGAAAGTCAACTTGACTTCCAATGTTAGCTTGCATCGGTATTCAGAAGGTCAAGAGCTGGGCATGCTTCACAAGACCCGACCTTGGACTTTGTGTTGTTATGTGACCGATAAGAAGCAGAAAAGATTGTTCAGAGTCGTTGAAGTAGCCAAGTTCTCCTCTGGTACCTTGAAGTGGATTATAAGGAAACTTGAGTGAATTAAGAGAAGGTTGGAGAAGCTGCAGATTGAGATGACTGCAAGCAATCATCGTATGTTGACAAGGGTTGTGAATATGATTAGAGAAAAACTAACGCTTCAAGCATCATGGAGAAGAATGGAACAAAGAATCGGATGTCGAAGCTGACCCAACAGAATGCCCATAAATAGAAGAACCGAATGATCTACCCTTAGAGGGAGATTGTTAGAACATGAAAAGTGTAAATCATTAGTTAGGGACTTCTATTTATCTTTTGTAATAGATTAGGGAATGTTGTGTAAGTTGTATCCTGCGACAGCATGTTACTATCGCAGAACTTGTATATTTGTGATAGTATGCTTGGCTAGACGTTGGGTATAAATACCCCTTACCTCATGGGTTATGAGGTGTGTGTTCCTCTCATTATCAATACGAGACTTTCATGTTATTCTCTGGTTTCTCTCTACTCTAAAGTGCTCACACTCACTTTATCTCTTATAGATTAGTTAAAATAGATGTGATATTATTGGAACAACATCATATTCATCACAATCAAAACAAAGAACATAACATGAACAAACTAAAAGATAGACAAAAAAAAAAAAAAAAAAAAAAAAAAAAAAAAAAACCATTTCCCCATTATCTAAACCCTAACCCAGTTACAAATTCCTCAACATCTCATGCTTTCGAAGATGTGATCCCGTAACCATTATCAGCATCGACGTTGCCTTTTCAACCACAACATTTCTAACCCGCTTGAGGAATTCCGCACTTTTGACAGCCACCACCAATCCATGCAACCTTTCAAGTTTAATAATCAGTTCCTCCCTCTCCTTAGCCTTCTTAGTAACCTCCTGACAAAGGATGTTCAAATCCTTTGCAAACTTATCTCTCTAGTAGACTCTCTTTCAAAATATACAAGCATCTAATCTCTCATCATAGTAGAGTTAGCAGTAATCACAAGTTCATGGGGACGAGCCATTTGTATAGCTTTTTTGGATTTTTTTCCCCTTGATTAAGAACTGCTAAGATTTAGTAGATTATGAGTCCATTAAATAGAAAACCAGTCATACATTGGAGCGGTCAAGAACTAACCAAGAAGTCAAGCACTTCATGATTGCACATAGGCGTCTGGAAAGACGATTGATAGACTTCCTAAGATTCCATGCAGCCATAAACCTCATAATTACTATGAAATCAAGTGCAAAACATTAAATGAGAAGGTTATGTGTAAACTATATAAAAGATGGTTATATGTAAACTATATAAAAGATGGATTTTTCACACTTATGGATTCAATGGGCTTTGTTGAACAATTGATCACTACTAAAAACAAGTACTAAAGTCAGGACATATCTTTAAAGTATATTTATAGAACCAACAAATTTAACACAAAAATTAATATTCACATCATAACGAATTTACGCCGGACATTGAAGCAACAACTCTCAAAAAAATTTAATCAGATATCACATTAAAGATATTTTAGAACAAATAATGCTTCATCAAACAAACAAAAAATAGTTTACAACAAAAAATAGACTTAAATCGACTCGCTACGCCTCAACGCACCATATAACCTGAAATAATTTAAACTTAAATTGGCTCCGCTGCAACGCGCGATAGCCTAATTCCACGTTTAATTACTAAGAGGTGTATACTTTTATATTGTATATATGAAATGAACTGATATTGTCTTACGACTATAAGCTAATGTCAACTAAGAAGGTGTTTGTTTAAGCTTATATAACATAATTTGTGTTCGACTTATATAACATAAGCCACAATTGTGGCTTATGTTATATAAACCGAACTCATATAAGCTAATGAGTCCATATATAAGCCGAAACAAACACCCCCTAATTTGATCTCATACCTCAATAATATTAAGAGCTACTGTCTTTATATTACTGCACCATCACGAAGTCATCTACACCTTTAAGATAAGTTAGTTTGGAACTGCTTAAAATTATCCCAACCTATAATTGTCATTATCTATAAAGTTAACCTACCACAAAATATAAAATCGAAAAATATTTTTTGCCGAAAATTTTAATCGTAGGGTACGCTTTTCTGGTTCAACAATATCTATAAACTCTAATAAACGAGAATAGTTTACAACCCCTTTGATGCATCCCCTGCAATCAATTCGCTGACCTGTCTCTGTTCCAATTGGTTGTGCATTAATGCCGTACAACTCCTTGATTGAGGCTAAACCGTCAACCAAAGTCAACCACGGATGTGGTCAAGATGGTCAAACAGCCTAGAGTCAATGCTCCGTGGAATATAGTGTTTTCCCCGGGTCGTTATGTCCCGACGAGGTGTGGATGGTTATAAAACGGTTTCGTGATCGGGTGAATCTGGACAGAAAAGGGTTGTGATTGATTATACTAAGGAAAGATAAATGAAAATAGCTTAAATAAACTAAATTGATGAAAACGTAAAACCAAATTATCTAAAAACGTTTAAAAACTAAAAACGCGTACGTTTAATTTAAATTTACGTAAACGTACAAGATAAAACGTGAATTCTATCAAATATAAATCCCACAGATGTGAAAATTATATTTTCGGAATCCAAATGATAAAAGAAAATTATGGGAAAAAGAAAAATATTTTTTTACACTATTATATTATTTATTATTAATTAAAAACTAATTTATAACTATTTAAACTAATTTAAATTATAAAAAATATCAAATGAACAGTAAAAATTTCAAAACTTTTTATAAAAACACTTAGTGGCATAAGAAAGCTGGGAAAAATATAAAAATGGTACAGAGCTTATTTATTAAGCACACAATAAGCTAATAAGTTTGTATAAGCTTAAAAGAACTAGCACTACTATATAAATAACCCAAGAGACTTTAAACACTAAGATATCACCAGCCTAGATGGTGCACGTGTGTGGGTTGGTGGTCTGGGTAGCCTGAAGGTCAGGGGTTCAAGTCCCACTTGCCTCAACTTTTTACAAACATTTTTCTTTTTGGTTTTTCTTGTACAAAACTACTTAAACACTAAAAACAACAAACTTTTATAAAAGCAAACCTTTTAAAACACCACAATAAGCACTGTGCAAGCTTATAAGCTTGACAGTGGACTTATTTATTTGAAAATGAAAATTTTAAACTTGAAAGGCTTCTAAAATGCTACAAGCTAAACACCAAAAGAAGTAAAAAGCTAAAATGAACTGAGGGTGACCCAAATAAGCTGAAATAACTGAATAAGCAACCTGGAATAAGCTAGAAACAACAAATAAGCAAATCCTATTTTATGGCTGCAGAAAAAAAAATGGTTAAGGGGCAACTTTGGAGGCCTAATAAGCTATTAAGAAAAATTACAAAAAACAAAATAAAAATTCTAGCAACTAGCCTAATTACCAAAGAAGCTCTGTAACAAATTTTAGGTCATTTGGATTAAAAACAAAGAAATTAAAAATCAAAATCAAAATCTGTTTTGGACAAAATAGAATAAAATGTGCAGGTCTGCTGGTTGTGGAGGTGTTTACGCCATCTTAAAACTCTTAAAAAAATTCATAAAAATCAAAGGTAACTAGGAAATCAACCCATTTACATGCATACCAAATTTCAAGTAAAACGGGCTTATAACGAAGAAATGAAAAATCAAAAACTAATTTGCTGTTTAGGCTCTTTTTCGGCTAGTGCAGAATTTTTGCAAAATGGGGCAAAAACAAGATTTTTGACTTAAAAAATCAAAGACCATGTTATGGAAAGGTGCACTAACCTAATTGGGACTAAAGTGAAGCAATGACAACACCTAATGAAGGCCTAAACTAGTTTTGCTAATTAGAGATTATTTAAATAGTTATAAATCTAAGAACTTAAGAAACTCATTCAAAACCTTTAAACCTTGATGCAAATACTTAAAAACTACTTGTAATTACTCCTAATATGGTTTTAAAGCAAGTTCAAATTCAGAAAATTGCCAACACTCTTTTAAACCAAAAAATGATCCACTATGCCAAACACTAGTTTATGCTAAAACGGTTTTTGGAATTTGTTGTTTTATGATGAACCAAACTATACTACTGATGCAAACTATTTTTATAAGCTATAAGAGAGATATGTAAACTAAAATGATGCAGAAATAAGCAGTTTATTAAGCTAAAATAGTTAATGCTAAATTATGACTAAAGTGAGTAAAATGAGCAATTCTAAGAACTAGCAAATAACATTTAGCAAATGAGGAACAAATAGTCTCAAATACACTACATAAGCAGGAAAATACTGAATAAGCACTAATTTAAGCGTGCAATAAGCAGATTCAAATAAGCATTTTTGAATAAGCTAAATTAGAAACTTGACTTACAAACAAAGGCAGTTGAATGATATCCAAATTACTTTCTAAACAATCCTAATGCTCCCCAAAGAGCTCTAAACCAAGCCTTTCAGCTTTCTTCTTCTTCTTTCTTGAATTTTTTATTTTTTCAACTATTTTTTCTATTTTTTTGGTATTTTTGATATTTTAAAGTAAGACATGTAAAGATGAAATACAAAGGTTGAAATCAACTTATAATGATCAAAAATGGCTTATGAAACAGTAAGGAAACTAGTTTAACAACTTTGGCTAAAAATGAGAAATTTAAGAATTTTTAATAAAAACTAAATTGAGTAACGAACTTGGAATCTTGATTAATTAAACTTGAATTACATCAATGAAACTGAAAATACACTAAGAAAACTGAAATCCACACTTAAAAGGCTAAATTGATATTAAAACTAAACTAAGAACTACTAACTACTACTAACTATATTAGCTGCCACCCAAGCTCTGTCTTCTCTCTTGCTTTTATATTCATCTTCTAGGGTTTATGTGACCCACAAGTACTTTCCCACTTCTGAAATTGACCATTGGATTTGTATAATTAATCTTGGCCTTTGGATTTGTTTTGGCGGGAAAGACAATTTTGGCAGTTGGGGTGGTTTGGTGAGGGCAATTAATGGGGGTTGGTTTATTAATGGAGGAGGGGGATAGGTTGGTGAAAAGGTGAGTAGTTAGAGGGGGGGACATGGAAGCTGGAAACCTGGGAAAGGAGAAGGTGAATAGTGGTTTTGACTGATGTTTGACCCTGGGTGGGATTTTATTATTAAAATGGGAAATGGGTTAAGGGTTGGGCCTGGGGTGTTAGTGGATCAGGGGGATGGATTTGGGTGAAATAATATCATAGGGTCCATTTGGTTTATTTAAATTTCACAAGGACCAAGCATGTAATTTTCTAAAACTTGGGGACTGAAAATGTAATACTCTCCAAACTTGATTCATTGTCCTTTCCTGCCAAGCTTTAATAACCCAATGATGATGGTGCACTTTTCCACTTTTGAAATATTCCAGGGACCAAAAATGCCAAATTGCCAAACTTGAGAGACCAAAACTGACAATTCTCCAAACTTCACATCAAGGACCAAAATTTACACTTGTGACTTTCCAGGGACCAAAATTGAATGATTTTCCAAAAATATCCCACCAGGGACCAATTCTGCCAATTTATGAAGTTCAGGGACCAATCTTGTAAATTCTCAAAACTTTTTTAACTTTTTCACCAAAGGACTAAATATGACAATTTATGATTTCAAAAGGACCTTTGGTGACTTTTCTTTTAAAATAGGTGCTCAGGGACTATTTTTGCCAAATTTTGAAAGTTGGGGGACTGAAACTGCCAATTATGCAAACTTTGTACGTTTTTCATCTGTTTTTACTCATTTTGCATCTGAAACATATAAAACACAATTTTAGAATATTTTCAGTATTTTGATGCATTTCTGAGTGTTTTTGTATGTTTTTGCAGCTCAGATTTGACCGAAAATGATGAGTGTTTGAGCACTCATCACTCCTCTACTGCGTATTGCTTCCACGGATCTTGATTTGGTAAGTAATCAATTCGCAAGTCTTGATTTGGTAAGTAATTAATTCGAAAGTTTAAATCATTTAAGCAAATCAATTCACTTTAATACATGTTCTGTAACCGAATCTCAAGCCGATTGAAAACAAAATGAAAAGTCAAACGATTGCACACACACAGAAAACCTAATTTTGGGATCGATGGTAAGTTTTTTTTTTTTTTTTTTTTTTTTTTTTTTTTTTTTTTTTTATAGTTTTGATTTTGTTAAATTGATTTGATTTGGTTCAATTGTTATTCAGGGTTTTTATTGAGCTTATTTTATGAAGCATTTGATTTGGGTTTTTCTTTTATTGAATTGGCTATAGGTTTCTTCATTTGATTTCGACCACTGAAAGCACACCAACAGTTTGATGAAATGCTGACCAAACCTTCAAATCGGTAATTATCTCTTATTTTTGTGAATATGATATAGGGTTTGAAATTTCAATGTTTTTCGTGTCCTGCTTTTTGTTGTTCCTTTCATACTTAAGGTTTAAATTGGAACAGGTAAGTTTTAATTGTATTGAATCAATTTGGTTTAAATTATTATGATATCAACGTTTTATATGTTTGGAGAAGATGATTTAGATGGAAAATCAAAAACTCAAATGTTATATCTTAATCCATTGAATTTTTCTTATTTTAGATATGTGTTTTTGTTGTTGTTGTTGTTGTTGTTTTGATTCATATCTGATTCTTGTGTTGGATCCTGATTCGAATTACTACACCTAGAAAAGAAACGGACACAGCCACCATATATTCTGGTGTTGCAGAAGGTTAGCTTTTAGTTCTGTTCTACACTTCTTCATCAGGTTTTTCTGTGTTATCTTCATTTTTAGTGTTGGTGATTAGATCCTCAAGACTCATTTATGCCAATTTAATGTAGGATATACTACCGGATATCCAATCATGGTCATGGTACCCAATACAGACCAAAGGGGAAAACTAAGTAAATTCGGACATTATAATTGCTTAACAAGCTAACAATACATAGAAGTAATGTCAAACAACTTTGAATAGTATCACCTGTTGGCGTTTCATCTATATGCATGTCTGTTGCTCAATTGTGTTTGTAAGGGTTTGCAATATATTAACTCTTTTACTTAACAGGATTATAGTGAAGTGTCAATGGCGTATATACATTCTCATGCTGATGCGACTTATGACTTCAAGTATGGAACGAGATCGGTGGAGGTACCCGTTTTTCTAATAGTATATGAAATGTGTCAAGTAAATGTCTTTCTCTTGGATAGTTGAATGTTCCAAGCTAAAACTTGTCAATGGATCATAGGGTGGTGGTCGATCATCAGCAAGAGACAATTGGGAGAGTTGGAGCTGGCGTGGTTGCTAAGAAACTTCTCAAGGCATATTTAGGAACTGAGGTGTGTTGAGTAACATTTATATATATGGATATCCGGCCACATAATTCTTACATTAAAATGTATATGAAGCTAAATTCGTCATCAACTGATTTTTTTTTATCAATTGTTAATCGAATTATCTATCTTTATTTTCTTCATTGCAGGAGCTTCATCTAACGGTCACTAATTTTGAATTCATGCTTGGATTCTTGATCAAAGGTTAGTTTGGTTGGATTTGGAATAACCTGTCAAGTTTGAAAGTTTTACTGCAATTTATAATGTGTCTCTTTTTTACAATGTTTTCTTATATTATGTCAATGTTATATGCAGACGTCCACACAACATTACAGTTACTACATAATGCAAAGTGAGTTTCAGTAACATTTTTTTTTCACTGAACTGAGAATGGAGAATGGGTTAATATTTTGTTACCATTGTATTTTTTTTGTTAATGATGGATGCAGGTAAAAATCAGTGGGTGTCGCAAGTTCCAAAAGATTAAAACGGGTCAGCTTGAGTAATGTTTAGTTTAGGTCACTTGACGAGGCTATGGATTATATACTACAACATAGATGCTCTATTAGCCACTAAGGGCACTACAAGAAACCCATTTGATCTTTTGATTGGTTGCTTGAGTCTACTCTTTAAAGGTCACAATATGCCTTAAACCGCAATTACTGTAAGTTAGGAGACATCAATAACGACTTTTATTATTCGTTTATTTTAAGTTTAGTGTGCGTATGTATAACAACCATTACAGTAATGGAATTCTTCTTTTGTATGTATCGCCAAGGAATAAATATGGATAACATTCGAAGAGATTATTTCCTTTAATATAAACTAGGATAGACAACACATGCTCCAGTCATAAAGCTGCATTATACATAAGTCCACAATATGTAATTAGGTCCAGATGTGTAGCAGGTCCTTAAATGGGAAAAATGAAGTGAAAAATGACCCTTATGATATCCGTATTAGGTCACACGTCCTTAAATTGGAGGACGATGAGGAGACCCGAAATATGGGGAGGTTTAGGTGAGGAACAAGGGCATCGGATTGAACTTTTGTGATGTTTATATCCGTAGATGTATTATATTCAAGGCACCTTCGATGCCATTCACACCAGGTTTGATGCTTATAGCGTCTCTTCTTAGAAAAGATTTTGATTATGAGATAATGGTGTACGTATATGTACTATTCTTTCCCTTCTTATATAGACCCAATTGTAGCAGCTTCTATGATACTTAAGGGAATGACTGCTCAGTTCCTACTCTACTATTACTTAAAGGTAAAATTTAGATAAATCTTCTTTTCATTTATGTTTGTGTTTTTTTTCTTCTTATATTTTCGTTCTTTTCTTGACCTTATATAATTTGGCCATCAATGATAACTATGATAAGAATATACAATACTGTCAATAGATGAGAAAATGATAAGACCTTAAAGCTTGCAGAATTTGTCGAGTTGGTTCAATTGGTACCAATTATGTAAACATCGAAATTAAATAAAATAAATAATAAAAATAAAAAAATAAAAACCTTTTTGCCATTTGTATAATAACTATAGTTTCATGCTTTTTTTCATGAGTTGTGACAGGAATTGGCAGCATTTATAGTGATTAAGCTACATCTGACTTTGATTAACCTCTTATTGAATTTACTTTTGATGAACTTTGACGTCTTGCCAAAATTAAGCCATAACTTTGGCCCCTGTCATTACGAGTAAGATAATATGGAAGAGTCTGTAATATTTTTAGTTGAAGCTCTTATAAGGCACATGTGTTTTAGAAAAACTTTCTTGAGTTTCATTTCATTTTGGTAGAATATGTTATACCTATATATGTAGCAGTAGTTACCTATGGTTGCATACGTTGCCTCTTATTACTTGCATAAAATAATCGAATTTTTTCTGCAGAATTGGTGCAAAAGTATATTCACTTGAAAACTGTATTAAAAAGGTTGTGTAAGCTTTTCATAGTTGAAAACCAAAAAGGGGTTAGCAGATCCTGTTACATTTTAATATTCATTGAAATATGGAGACTTTGTATTCCAGCTCCTTCTTAAGTTATAAAGTATCAGCTCATGGTTCTTTTATGTGAACTGATTTTTGGATGTATGTTGATTGGCAAACCAGTTACAAGAATGATCAACTATTTAACTCATAGCATCATCATTACAATGCTATTCACATACATGTGAATTGATTAGGCCATCAAAACATGTTTATCTCTTAAACTCACTAAACAAGTGATCAACTCCTTAAAGTAATTAGTGTATGCCTCTTTTATGATTCCCCCAGTAATATAATGGAGGTAGCCTATCATTTTCATACCTATGCCATGTGCGGTTTCTTAAAACTTGAACTGGATCGTTAGTTTTTGGATGGTTGAGTAATGACACTTTTCGAATATTGTCAAATGTGTAATGATAGTTTAATGTGAAGCATCACTTATGAATATGCTATTTCATTTCTTAACTGAAATTTAGGTTGCTATAACCTGTATAGATGCATGTCCAAACACCCCATTATTCGTAATAACCAAATTATGTTACAACCCCGTCCAAGGTATCTTCAGATTTGATGTCGGATGGCTAAGTCTTTGTAAAATCAAATGCAGATTAGATGATCGTCAAAGGATTTTCGTCGGGTAAGTAGCCCCCAGATTTCGAAGATGTTTGTTGTGACTTTGAAACTATATTGGTGGCTAACTATGTGAGGTATTATGTAGCAGAAGCACGTTATTTTTTATTGAATATAACAATTATACTTATATATTAATGTTGTTTTCCATTCTTCGCAGCAATGATATTATTGAATAAAATTCAGAAGCACAAAAGAGACAAACTTTGGCGGAAAAGAAACCGACGACACATTGGTGAAATACTTGCCGGGGTAGTACCTATATTACAAGCTCTGGTATTTATTTTTATTGCTTACAATCTGTTTTCTAAGTGTTAAAGGGTGTTAAAGCAGGTCAAATGTGGTTGGATTAGTTTAAAACAAAACTTTTTCTATTTTGAATTAAAACGGGCTTGGTCGGGTTGACCCACAAAATGTTTGTTCATTAAAAATAAATGAAATGTTAATTGTGAGTTTAATAATAATATAATATCTTTTTTAACCATTCATGGTACTCTCATCAAATCATGTTCACATATTGAATAAGTAGAATGCTAATATGTTTGTTGTTTATAGCTTTGTTCTCTTCGTGAGCATTCGTGAGATTCTGGTACGTCGTGTCTACACCATAGAATATGAAATTCTACATATAGAAGAAGCAATTTCCATTCAAGAAAACAATGATATTTTGGTGAGTATACATATTTCAATATATCATCTGTTACCCAATTATTATTATTGTTATTGTTATTATTATTATTATTATTATTATTATTATTATTATTATTAGACTCATTATTATCTTAACTCAAGTTGTTTACCATGGCAACAGATAGAAGACCAACATATAAAGCCTGTGGCAAGCAGTGAAGAAGGTATAGAGGTGACTTGGATCATTTGGTGTTTCCAGTTCGATTAATTTATAATCTTATGGTATTAAATTCATTCTACAGCTTTGGGAAGGAAACAAACATGCATGCGATGCTGATGAGGGCAATGCAATTGTCTTTTACAAGGTAACAAGTCATCGTGTATTCTTATCGTCCCGTGTGCGTGTTTTATCTCCTTATTAATCTGCTTTTTCTTTCTTTTAGCAGCTTGGTGTCCATGAGACTAACTATTCTGGTGCTGCGGATGGTATTTTACAACAACGAATCTGCGTTGAATGTTGGTGAAAGCGAAGATGATGATGGGTGTGTTAATACGATAATGTAGGAGGAGATTCAGTACCATTTTACAGCCGAATTGATAATGTACTAATGCATCTTGTCATTTGTCCCCCTTCTTGATATCCACAGTGAAAACCTCTTCATATCTTAACCAAACTACAACAAAAAGTCTTGGTTTGTTCACACACTTTGGCTAGAACATTGTTGTTGTATGGAAGAACCCAATGTTGTAGTATGGCTTCTCCCTTGAAGTTTACCATTTGAAAATTCAAACGAGGCCCAAGCTAACCTACTTAGCACACATGAAATAAGCTTCTGGTATTTTTGACATTGAACTTGCTTATAGCTTATTGACTTGCAAAAATAAATGGTTATGATCTCATGTTATTAGCTTGCTAAAGTCGAATTGTAAATTGGTTATCACATTAGAATTACATTATCACTTATATTGTATTCCATCTATTATTAATTTTCAACATTTTTTTTCCTTGAAGGTTATCATTGAAACATTTGGAGACTGATTAGCATATTAACACATTGAGATTTATTTTATATTTGTAATTACGTAAGGTTACATAGCTACTTTTGCTTTTCAAGACCATCAAGATTCGAGCACGCGTGCGTGGCTGTTTATTACATCATCAAAATCATATGCTATAATCCATGACGTTTATTACATTAATAGTTACAAGCATTGTACTTTTTCATATCATTGACTTTTATTTACTATTCGTTTCAAATATGTGAATTGTTTGATTTTGGGTATTTTTGCTCTTTTTTTTACACGCTTAAATTTTTATTTGCATAATCTCTTTTAAAAACCCGTCAATTTGACAGGTCTATAAGCTAGTATAGTTATATACTCGCGATCTAATTAAAGCTCTGACTCTCTAATTTTGAAAAGAAAAACAGCTATCGTAATCGGAGACTAATCAACCAAAAACTGAATGATTAAGCTATAATGAAATTAAAAAATAGGCACGACTAGGGTTAGAGGCGGGCGGTGGGACCCACAGTTGGAAGTAAGAAATGCGGGTATGTATGTTGACGCAACGCGGCTACAGACAGACAGCTTTATTTATCCCATCTCCCACTCCACTTTCTTTCCCATTGGATACACCTGTCTTTTGACCTTTTTCATAAGTACAACCATCGTATCTTCTTCCTATAAAACACTTCAACTACATTTATTAGTGCGTTTTAAGTCATTTGTGTTTTTATAACTTATAACATGGGGAGTGGAACACTTGTGGACGGGGTTCTTCGTTGGTTTCACAATCATAATCATCGTACTAGATCATCATCAACTTCATCTAATAATAATACTAATGATGATAATAGTAATGAGAATAATGTGAACATTGATTCATCATCATCTTCAGCATCATCAGATACTAAACAAGATTTTGATCTTTCTCAACTTAAGGTTATCAGAGTTCCTAAACGTATTGGGTTTCATCCACCTGCTGTCCCTGTGCCTATCGATCATAACGCCAATAAAAAGGTTTGACTTCTTTTTTTTTTTGAATCTAGATCTTTGTTTCTGATTGATGGTTTATATATTTTTTCTGTTGGATCTTAATGTTAATGTATATTAGTGGTGACCCTTTTCTGGAACTAGTGTATTGTGACCCCCGAGGCTACTCATTTATTGATTGGTTTATAAGGTTTTCTGTGTTATTTGGTTGGGTGATGTTGTTTTCGCGTAAGATGTTATCTGTTTTGTGGGTCAGATCATTCTATCAATTCAAATATACGTAGTATGTATGTAGTGTTTGACTTACTAAGGTTTACCCTAAGTACTGTACTTTATATTGATTGATGTTGCATTTTATGTTTTTGCTGCTGTTGCCATCAAAACATCTCATTGGCCCCGGGAAAATGTTTTGCCTTTTAATCCACTAGTACTGAAATTTACAACAGTTATTTCATATTACCTTTCAATGTGAAATTACATAGTCCGTGATTTTGTATAATGGATAGTTCACTGTACTTTATATCAATCTTTTTTTTTTCTTGTTCAGTACACCAAGTGTTTAATCTTCCTATTGCGTGTACCACACGTAATCGGAAGATTAGGCAGTTTGGTGTATTTAGTAGCAAAAAGTAGATTGATACACGCCAAAGAATTTTTTTGTTAAGTTAGATACATTTTGAACTAAGTATCCCTCTTGTATAAGGTGCAAACGTGTTTCCTTTTTTGTTCTATAAGATAAATGTGCATTTTTCATCTAGACCTATGTGCTTGGCTATTAAGAGTCACTGTACTTTTATAGACATATCAAATGTGATTACTTATTATCGAAACCAAGATCAAATGCTTGTATTTTATTCATCTTATTTTCGCAGCTTGAAGCAGAATTCTTTACAGAATATGGAGAGGCAAGTAGGTACCAAGTACAAGAAGTTATTGGGAAAGGAAGCTATGGTGTTGTCGGTTCTGCTATTGATACTCACACGGGAGAAAAGGTTGCAATTAAGAAGATTAATGATGTTTTTGAACATGTGTCTGATGCCACCAGAATTCTTCGAGAAATTAAGCTTCTGCGGTTGCTCAAGCATCCTGATATTGTAGAAATTAAACATATTATGCTTCCTCCTTCAAGAAGAGAGTTTAAGGATATTTATGTTGTTTTTGAATTGATGGAATGTGACCTTCACCAAGTTATCAAGGCTAATGATGATTTGACACCTCAACATTATCAATATTTTTTGTACCAGCTTCTTCGTGGCCTAAAATATATTCATACAGGTTTGTTCTATCCTCTTTTTTCGTGTAAGATCATATGTTATATTATTGTGTTTTATGTAAGTTGCCAGAAATTTTCTTACACTTGTAATCTGTCATTAACTTTTTTGCAGCAAATGTGTTTCATCGAGATTTGAAACCAAAAAACATTCTTGCTAATTCTGACTGTAATTTGAAGCTTTGTGATTTTGGGCTTGCTCGTGTATCATTTAATGATGCACCATCAGCCATATTCTGGACGGTATGTATCTTCACTTGTTTTTTCCCCTGCCCCTGCGGGATGGGGTTTTGTTGCTGTTGTTGTTGCTGTTGCTGTTGCTGTTGCTGTTGCTGTTGTTGTTGTGTTGTTGTTGTGGTGGTGGTGTTGTCTGACAGTTTTTTTGTTGTCTGTTCAACTTAGATTTGAAGCTTATGGTCTCTTTACTTATTTCATATGGTAATTTATTGCAGGATTATGTTGCGACTCGTTGGTATCGTGCTCCTGAACTTTGTGGCTCGTTTTTCTCTAAAGTATGACGCTTCCATCCTTGTTTCTTCCTTCTGAATCTGTGTTATGACTGTTTATTTTTTTTCTCCTGAAAATTTTAATTCTTTTTTGCAACTTCCAAAGATGGAAGTACTTGTTTACCAGATGCATTTTTGTACAAAAAGTGCGGAAGCAATTATCAACTAGTGATTAAATTGGTAGTAGGATAAATCTAATGGAATCTTATACATCCTTGCTCAAACTCAACACAAAGGTTAAATTCACGTACCTCAGTACCTCTCGGTGCGGATTTTGAGGGAACAACAATATATGATTATATTAAGGATTCCATTTCTAATTATCATTTGAAATTAGCCAATTTAGTAGCATAATTGCAACAGCAGGATGGTCATGGAAGTTTGTTACTTTGAAAAATTGATTACTGTGTGCATTGTTGGATTTCTAAACATCAAGGGAGTTAGTGTCACTCTTACTTCGTTATTGCATACAACCTCCAAAATCTGTTTATTAAAAATTTGATTACTATTTCAATAATATAGTATTCTAATCATATTTGCTGCGTCAATTCTTTCCTAGAAAATAAAATAAAAAATGGGCATATAATGTGTTAGCGTGTCAACCAACCCAACTGACCCAATTGGTAATAAAAGTTCCTACCTTCACCCGTTCACCCTTTTTTTGCCAACTTTACTTTTAGGTTCATAGAGGCCGGTAATCAGTTATGATTTATTTATATATCAAACTATATAGACACACGGAAATAAGACATGGTGTATTTGCAGTATACTCCTGGCATTGATATCTGGGGGGTTGGATGCATATTTGCTGAGATGCTTACAGGGAGACCGTTATTCCCTGGAAAGAATGTTGTGCACCAGTTGGATCTAATGACTGATCTGCTTGGCACTCCTTCTTCTGAAGCTCTTGCGAGGGTTGGTTTTCTTATTTCTTAAATTCAATGATTCGTTTATTGCAAATGCTTTTTCTTATCTCTTTAGACTCTAAAATGCAGATTCGGAATGAAAAAGCCAGAAGGTATCTAAGTAACATGCGCAAGAAACCGGCAATTCCTTTTTCACTTAAATTTCCTAATGTAGATCCTTTGGCTCTTCGTTTATTGGAGCGTCTTCTTTCGTTTGATCCAAAAGATCGACCATCAGCTGAAGAAGTATGTTACAAATTCTTTCATGTGACTTTATATTATTTTTAAAGGTAATAAGAAAGAAATCCTAATTTTTCATATGATTGTGCAGGCACTAGCAGATCCTTACTTTCAAGGGTTAGCCAATGTGGAGCGAGAACCTTCAAGAACTGCCATATCAAAGCTTGAGTTCGAGTTTGAGAGAAAGAAATTGGCAAAAGATGATGTTAGAGAGTTGATCTATCGAGAGGTTTGTATTTCACTTCATTATATGCCCTTGGTTTAGAGGTGGCAAAACGGGTGGGTTGGGTAACGAGATAACTTGTATTTGGTATATATCAAAAACCTCAGTTCACCCTAAACATTTTTTTTTTTTTTTAAATGAGTAACCACTGTTTCACTTACAGTTACGAAGATCATAACATTAGAGTAATAATCTATTTTCTGGATAAAATAAATCATTGAGATTGTTTTTGGTTCGAACCCACAACCTTGTGGTTAATGGGACTGACTTGGTGATTACGTTTTTTTATGAAGCAAAAACATACTTGGTGCGACTTTAAACCCATTTGATCCGGTAGAGAAAAGAATAGTAAATCGGTTGAAATTTCCACCTCTACTGTAGCTCCATGTTAATTGTTTTAAGACTTTCAAACCAAACTTTTGTTTATTAATGCCCATTTCTAGAATATGCTGGTGGCTCTAATCAATCGAGCTTTTGTAATGATGGAAAATACGTAATTTTTTAGCAAAAAGAACTTGACGGAAAATAGTTTTGCAACTTTCACAGGATAGTTAACATGGTTATACAATACTTGCTGACACTGGTGTTATTTATAACAGATTTTAGAGTATCATCCTCAGATGCTTCAGGAATATTTAAAGGGTGGAGAACAAACTAGCTTCATGTACCCGAGGTGATCTACTTTCTGCACTTCTAGTAACATATCAATCAGTTCTACCATCTTTTTGGGCATATTTACATGTAGGAAAGGTTTAGTTATAAACCCGCATGAAGAAATGTGTGCTAATAAATTGCTCGTGAATCTTTACCTTATAAACTGTGGAGAATGTGGTTAAAACTCCAGAACTGAAAACATGGGCACATAAAGGTGGCAAAATAGGTGGGTCGGATCGGATCACAGGTCTAAATCGGTTTTGGGGTTTAAACATGTCTCCGGTCAGGTTGACCCGACCGGTTTCACCATTTTTTTTATTAATTTTGATTTAAAATGAAAAAAAAAAAAAAAAAAAAAAAAAAAATTTGTGTGAAAAAAGTTATTTTGACCCACTAGACCCGCCATAAATCAGTTGGATATTTTTTATACAATTAAGCTTTACATCATATAACCAGTTAGACCCATCTTCAATATTTAGTAATACCAAACCAAACCCATCACATAATAAATATTTACCCAACTTGTCCTATAATTAACCAACGGGTCTTAAATTGCCACCTATAGACATATTACATGTGTATATGACTATATGTACTTTTAAGAGGTCTCAAAGTTTCTCATCTACAGGACCTTTCTTTATATCCACATCCACTGCTATCTTTGCATGTTTTTAAAGTGTTCATATTATTTTGCCAAAGTTATAATTTTAAACTATTTTGCCCATTTATATTAATTTATTTTAGAGGTTGTTTTTTCATCTTTTGAAGTTTGTCTGAAAACGTATTATTTTCCTCATGTGTAAAGTTGTGCTTTTTTGAATTCTGACCCATCAACATGTTCTCTTCATAATTTACAATAGTGGTGTGGATCGATTTAAGCGACAATTCGCACATCTTGAGGAGAATTATAGTAGCGGCGGGAGAAGTAGCACACCGCCACTGCAACGTCAGCATGCCTCTCTGCCTAGGCAAGTTGCTATACAAACCTTGTTTTTAAACTGTAAGATTTTATCAATATTGTAGTTATGTTACTGAAAATTAAATATTTTTTCTTGATGTCTGCAGAGAAAGAGTTCCTGCACCGAAGGTGGAAACATCTGCCCTACAAGGAAACGATACTGAGAAGACGACTGAAACATCGGCTGGGACAACACAAGATAGTCCTCGAGGGCAATACCAAGGATCAGAAAATGCAGCTGAACCAACTAGTGCTCGTAGCATGTTAAAGAGTGCCAGTATCAGTGCCTCCAAATGCATAGGTAGCCAAGGAACAAGAGATCCAGAGGTAACTTTATCTATAGACTTTCATTTACTTTTATCTTTGGTAAATGTGCCAATTTCAACTCATTTAGTAATGAATTGTCAATTTGGGTTGTATCTTATATAAAATAGAATGAAAAATAAAATAAAATTGCAACAGTGAAACGGGTCAAAAGTATATCTAAAGCATATGACCTTGTATATTGTTTATAAAGATTTAGACTATTAATGTAATAAAATTGTAAATTAACTTCAGAAAATGTAGCAATATAAATATTCAGTCACATTAAAAAATTATTAATTAACTTTTAAAAATGAACAATAGAAGGTTGTGGGGCAACACAAGCCGGCCATGGTTGCAGTTTCAGATGGCCCATTTTGACCCATTACACAACCGATCCGTCCATCTTGCCACCCATTAATCTCTAACCAAGAGTTGGTGACACCTTGAATCTCTGCCACGAGCCTTTTTAAACTTGTGGTCTTGAATGAGCAAGCTCTACCAGTTGTGGAAAGGTTATAAGGTTCAATAACTGCTTACAATATGGTATCCGGACTGGTGTAAAGGGTTCAAATAAAATAGATTCGACCCATGGAGACAGCAAATAGTGCAATTTCAATTTGTTTCTATTTTTTCAGAGCCAAATAATGTTGATTATAACTAATAAGATCCGATTTCACGTGTGTTAAATAATATTAAAATAACTTATTTTCGTAAAGAATTTCAGTCTTTCCCTCCTTTAATAGAAGGAGCAGCTGAACTAATATTGGTAAAATCAGACCCTCAAAGCTTATAGACGGAAACTTTGAAGTAATAATTTACTTTGTTAAATGGTGCAGGAAGAAAGTACAAGTGAGCAACAAGAGGGCGTTGATGAGTTAACCCAGAAAGTTTCAGTTTTGAAAGCATGAATGAGGTTGCTGTAGAAAAGCTAACTATACACTTTATGCTTTGAAGTTAGCTTCTTTATCTGGTTAGGGCTCTCTTTGTGTTGATATTTTGTTAATTTATGCACTGCAGATGAAAGGGAAAGGGATTGTATCATTGTTTCATACTATAAACACTAAAAAGTTGCAATTTTTCACATCTTTTGGATTCATAGATGGTTTGGATTTTGTTATACTGTAAACTCTCTTTAGCAAATATCATTTGGCAGTGTATTGTACAAGTTATAGTGTCTTCCTTTATTTACTTGGTTGCATACTATTAAAAACTAATTTATACATTGTTCAACACTTTTTGAATTCATACTTTTATTTTTATATGAAAAATCAACACCTGAAACTATGTTTAGCAAGAAACTTGTACCCTGATGCCACGTGACATACGGATTGACATTATATCTGTCTGCAGTAGTGCGAAAGTGGTAATGCATATATAATGACATGCAAATGATCAGTCGTGCTTGTTGGTTACAGATCTCCTTTCTTGTTTGATATGTGGAAGAGTGTTAGCCATAAATCATGTATGCTAGAACTTAATCTGGGCTAAGTATAGCGAGGGCAAAAACTAATAAACTTATGAGATTTAACCAATACAACTAAATATGCAAATTTATTCAGGGCATCTGCAATGCTCCTAGCTTTTTATAGTTATGTTTCATATGCAAATTTATCTAGATTTCAAACCTCAAGATTGAGTTTGGTTTATGGTTTCTAATACTTAACCAAGCCAAACTTGATCGAACAACCTTTTT
Source organism: Artemisia argyi (assembly GCA_030686995.1). Lineage (NCBI taxonomy): Eukaryota > Viridiplantae > Streptophyta > Magnoliopsida > Asterales > Asteraceae > Artemisia > Artemisia argyi. Next base: position 83,150,575 of record CM060699.1, read on the forward strand.
ATGGTTGCATTTCATATAGAACTTTCCATACATGCTGCCATATATGTTATGTTTAGCTTGAAACATGATTCCTATGTTAGCTTCCACTCGTTGCCTTGTATAAAATTTGTCACAGAATATGAGTCAACATGAGCTTCGGGAATCTGACTGCTCCAATTGGCTCTTGCTGACGTATCAGAGCCCAACCCTGAATTACGAAACTCCCAAAGTAAAGCGTGGTCAGGGCGAAATCACCATCCCAAGGTAACCACCCAAGTGGTGAAAAAATTTCGTCCAATTTACATTTCACAAACACACACCTCGAGAACTCTTTCCATGGCCTCCCTAGGAACGCAGTCTTGTGCAATTTTGGGTCTTTCCGAAACATTTTCATGATTCTTTGGTCCCAGTGATGACACATTCCTGGAAAACATATCCAGCTGTTTGAGCAGGATCCTTTCGACCAAGTGCTGAGATAATACTGTTTCCTCCTTTCATTGGATCAAGCTGACGAGGACATATAAGGATTGTGCAGTTATGGAAGACTGCGGCGGAGTTGCCAAATATGAAGTCAACGTTGCCTTGGATGATGCATGATTTGTAAAATTGGCGTAGGGAATGAGCGTAAAGTGTATCTTGATGACCGAGGAATTCACAGTTTTCGACTACCGATAAATCACTCTCTGACCGAAAAGCAACTGCCTGATGAGCACCGGCACCGGCTGTGTTTTGAATAGTTAGATCTCGCGCCATAAAACCATCTCTGAGAACTCCTGTACACATAACATGCATATAAATACTAAATAATTCTTGACTACGTGGTTATAATGTTACACGATTCATCTCTTTACCATGAGACGACCCAAAAGTAGGAGCTTGGTTGCTTCTTTTTTTTTTTTTTTTTTTTTTTTTTTTTTTTTTTTATAATTATTATTATTATTTTTTTTTAATATGATATTTGGAAAATCTGTTTTAAAAGTAAGTTTGATTATAGTGAAATATAAGATAGGACATGAGTATGCAATGTTTGGCTCACCAACAGTGGCTGTGTTGTAAGTATTAATTCCAAGGAGACCGAAATTCAGTGACCCGGTAATTACTATTTATCAATACCCTCTCCTATGAACATCACATTACTCTTTGCTAATGGGATACGGACAATCTCGTCATAAACACCTTCCTTAATCAGAATCACAAAAGGTTCTTTACCACCAAGATTATCGGGTGTGGCATTCACAGATTCACTGCACTCTGCACCAATTCAAATGTACAAACGCCAATGCCTTTACACACAGTTACATTGGGTTTTAAATCTGTAGGAATCCTGGGTTCGAGACCAGGCTTATATCCACCATCGACTTTCTCCCAGAACCCCTCCCTCTTGGTCATTGGACTTTGCGACAAAGTTGTTTGGTTTCCATGTAGTTGGTACGACACCATCATGTTTAAGGCGTTACTTGTGGATGTCACCAATGTGATGTTCATGAAAGACACCGTGTTAGAAGCAAAAGCGTCTGTGTTGTTGTTGGTCTTATTTAACCCTGATAAGCAGCCGAGCTGGTGACTAAGGGCCACGCTTGTCCATGCACGTGCATCCTTTATTCTGCTATCTTGCAAAGCCTTCTCGGATTATCTAAGATGGTATGCTGAGTTGCCAAGGATCTCGAGACATATATTAGCTGAGGTGGTGAGGTTCTTATTACCAGCTGCTGATGAGGATTTCGCGATATCTTGGACCATCAACGTAGCTGCCTCAAGGTTCTTAGAAGAGAGGGACAATGCAGAATTTAGGATATGATAAGGGATTGAATCTGGTGGGATGAGGTTGGATTTCGTGAGTGATTCTTGACATGCTACCGGGAATATGGTGGCCTTGCAAGCTTATTGGATCGGAATATCTGAAGATTTGAGGTCCTTGGATGCCGCAGTGCAAATGAAGAAGAAAACATACACGAGGAAATGGGAGGCCATGAAAGTAGCAAAAGGAAATGGCAGTGAGATATACATTTGAACAGAAACCTGATTGGGTACCGAATCACATAGACAAGATTAAATTCAGCAGATAGAGTTTTGACGGATAGATCATAGAATGTAAAGCAATACATACATATGAATATGCTGTTTTTTTGTTTGGTTGGTGGTGGAGGTAACAAACATTACATGGAAGGATTAATTACTCTAATGTTTTCACATGACAAGGAGAATAACCACTCAAATCAGATCAATGATAGCCCTTAGAAATCCTTCAATCTTTCCCTTTCTATATTCTTTTATGTTTATAGAGCACCATCTCCATCATCCCAAATCTTTTACATACTTATAGCAATTAGCAACTCAGTTTGTTTTTCACAAATTTGCAATACTATCTAGCATATATCTTTCACATAATGTCAAAAACATAACGATTCAATTTTATGGGTGAAGTGTTTATAGTTAGCAAACAATTTGGGTGTTTAAATTAATCACTTAAAAAATTTGAAAGCTTTTATTTAAAACAGTCAACAACATATGCCGCTGAGACGACCTTCCCGCCCATAAAACACTGTCAGGGAGTCATCACCGGCCCTCATCTTCAAGCGAGCAACGCTGTCACTTTGTCTTCATCTTCTCACTAGAAACCACCATCCCAACTTCGATCACTCCTTCCGTGATACCTTTGCCACCTTGTATATTATTTCATGAAGATTTAAAGTATTATTGTAGAAAGATTGTATATCCAATCACGTTAAAACATTATAAATTAACTTCAAAAAGATGAACAATAGATGTTTTGTGGGTCAACCCAAGCAGGCCATGGTTACAGTTTCAGATGACCCATTTTGACCCATTACCTAAACGATCTGCCAATCTATCCCCCTTTAATCTCTAACCAAGAGTTCGTGACACCTTGAATCTTTGCCAAGAGCCTTTTGAGCTAGTGGTCTTGAATGAGTAAGCTCTACCAGTTGTGGAAAGGTTTTAGTTTTCTGCTTCGATAACTGTTCACGATATGGTATCCAAACTGGCATCAAGCACCTAAAAAAAAAATAGATTCGACCACAGAACCAAAAAATAGTACATGTCCAATTTATTAGTACTATTTTGGTTGCGTCAAGAAAGCAAAATAATGATAGTAAAAGTAAAATTAAATCAGACCCTCAAAGGTTATAGTCGGACACTTATTTACTTTGTTAAATAAGGTATTGTATCATTATTTGATGCTATAAACACGTAAAAGTTGCAATAGTTCACATCTTTTGGATTCATGTATGGTTTGTAATTTATTATCCTCTACTCTAAGCTCTCTTAGCGAATATCATTTTGCAGTATACGTACAAGTACTTGTATACTACTAATAAAAACTAGTTTATACATTGTTTTACCTAGTTAGAGTGTTAGTTTCGGTCGTACAAGTACTTTTATACTACTAATAAAAACTAGTTTATACATTGTTTTACCTAGTTAGAGTGTTAGTTTCGGGGTTTAGAAAGATGGTTCTGTAAAACGAAGTTTAATGCTACTACTTTTTACTTCAAGGCGAGTTCTCTTGGTCCTTGAAACAATTTTGTCGCCACCGTTCTTTCGAACAATCGTGTTTTGGGTTACCGACGAATTGCCTCTCAAGATACAATGAAGCAACGTATGTAGCAATTATCAACACTACACGATTGTGGTGATAATCCGGATGAACTACCGAGTTATCAGGGGCTTCAAGACACTACAAATAATAGTTCTATAGCACTATTATTTATAGCAATTGGGTATATTGGAAGAAATGTTATGTATGTGTTTGTTTTTGGTTTTGGATGATGAAAAATGCTAGAATAATGGCCTTATATATAGGCATGCTCGTGACCATTCAAAGTCACAATGGTTCACCAAAAGGTGCAATTAGCGACGACTTAGCGACAGAACAATTGTCGCTAACTATAACATTTTCTAACAGTCGCGATGGTTCGTTCAGTGACACCTTTTAATAGATATAACCGTCATCAATGTGAAAAGATATGTCTTTACTATAGTGATGGTTCATTAGCAACGGTTTTGTGACAGAAAACTGTCACTATTTGCCTTTTCATGGATTATCAACAATACACAACAAAACTCTTGATTTCATTCCTAAGACTCAATCCCAAAATGATTTTAACATAATATATTTTAAAATTTTCCCAAAAATCCCCCACCATTTTCAAAATAGGCATAGGTTTTGAAAGATACACACGACCTAACCCAATTCAAAAATCCCCGGGGGTGTTATGCATAAGTAAAGATGGAATATTACACCGTGAATCCTTACGTAGTGAAAGCGCTCAAGCTTAACTAGGGAAAGAATGGTTGGAGCACAGCTATTCAACCATCTTCCTTTATATGTTAAGCGGAAACGCTTCACACATATCCTTCCTCACGTTCATTCAATCCACTTTATGCCGACCCATTGAAACTGGCCATGGGTCTATATCTCGGTTTCTCAGAATGCTTTAGAGCCAAGCCCTTTAGCTCATAGGAAGCGGCCTCACTTCCACATTCAGATAGGTGGAAATTATCAAGGATGTTACCGTATCTTAAACATCCCAACACAACATATGTTTATAATTCCATTAAGAATTTTAAATTCATCTTTTACATATACTACGATCAAAGTTCTACTAACCTTGGGATGATGATGAAATTCACAGAACTTCTAGTCATGTTCGAATGATGTACTTTTGCTTCTCTAGAGACTTGGTGTATTACCAAGCGTCAAGACAAGGTTCCATCATGGGTGACTACTTGTACTTTGGACTTGAGTACCATCCCTTGCGAAGTGCTTTCAATCAGTTTTCTTGGCAAACCTTTCGTGAAAGGATCTGCTAAGTTCTTACTGGATCGTAAGAAGCTAACGGTGATCACCCCATAATTTATCAACTGATTGACTTGTCTGTACCTAAGTCCAATATGCCTGGACTTACCATTTTACACTTGATTGTATGCTCGTGATAGTGTAGATTGACTATCACAATGTACAGAAATTGGTGGCATAGGTTTTGGCCATATGGGTATGTTTATTAACAAATCTCGTAGTCATTCTGCTTCTTTGCAGCATGAAGCCAATGCTACAAATTCCGCTGCCATAATAGAGTCTGTTAAACAACTCTGTTTCTTTGATCCCCAAGACACTGCATCCCCACCAAGAGTGAATATCCATCCACTCGTGGATGTGTAGTCTTTTTGATCAGTTATCCAACTTGCATTAGTATAACCTTCTAGTATTGATGGCTCTCCGCTGTATTCCAAACCATAATCCATGGTTTTCTTCAAGTATTTAAATACTCGATCTACAGCATCCCAATGTTCCTTACCAGGACTACTTGTATGCCTACTTAATCTTCCTACGGTATATGTAATATCAGGTCTAGTACATGTCATGGCAAACATAAGACTACCAATAACCTTAGCGTACTTGTTTTGGGGTAAGATTCTACCAGTGTTGTAAGTTAATTTGGAACCTACTTCGAATAGAGTGCTAACAAGCAAGCAATCAAAGCTGTCAAAAATCTTTAAGATCTTTTCGATATAGTGAGACTGTGTGAACATCAGTCTATTTTCGTTTTAAAGAATCTTGGTGCCTAGGATAACATCAGCTTCTCCTAAATCTTTCATATCAAAGTTTTCAGACACAAATTTCTTTTTCATTTGCACTTGGTCTATGTCGGTTTCAAAGATTAACATATCATCTACATATAAGCAGATTATAACTCCTTTTCTGTAATGAATTTATTGTATACACACTTGTCTAATTCATTAAATTTAAAGCCATTAGATAAGATCGCTTGATCAAATTTTTGATGCCATTGTTTTGAAGCTTGCTTAAGTCCATACAAGGATTTAACAAGCTAATTACAGACTTTGTTTTCTTGTCCTTGTATTATGAAACCTTCTGGTTGTTCCATGTACACTTCCTCCTCTAATTCACCATTCAAGAAAACATTCTTAACATCCATTTGGTGAATTATGAGTTTATTGATGGAAGCTAAGGCAATCAAAATTCTAATGGTTATAGTCCGTGCAACTGGGGCGTATGTGTCAAAGTAATCAAGTTGTTCTTATTGAGTGAAACCCTTGGTAACTAATCGTGCCTTAAACTTTTCAATACTTCCATCAATTCTTAATTTTCTTTTGAAAACCCATTTGCTCTTGATGGCTTTTGATCCAGGGGGTAAGTCTACAAGAATCCAAGTATTATTTCCTATGATGAAATCCATTTCATCATTCACGACTTCTTTCCAGAAGCTGGAATCTTTAGATTTCATTGCTTCAAAGTATGTTTGTGGATCTTCATCCAAATTATAAATTATTGGATATTCCCTTATCAAACTTTGTTTGTCTCCTTCAACTAGATACATTTCAAAATCAGGACTGAATGTTCTTTGCCTTCGTTGACGAGTGCTCCTTTTAGGTTCAACTTGTTGATGATCTTGGAAAGAATCATCATCATTCCTTGCAGTAGTTATAGGAATTTCTGTAGACAGAATTTCCTTGGAAATTTCATGTTCCTTAGGAATAGTTTTGAACCTGTGTTCGTCGAAGCGAGCATATCTAGATTCAATAATAGTGTTAACAGAAATTAGATAATTCGGTTCCACCACTATGAATCTATAGACTTTACTATTTTGGGCATAACCTAAAAATATGCATTCAATGCCTTTATCTCTTAATTTTCTTTTCTTCGATTCTAGGAGTCGGACTATGGCCCTACAACCCCATATCCGAAGGTAATCTAGCTTTGGAGTTCTTCTTTTCCATAACTCATATGGAGTCTTATTACTCCTTTTACTTGGTACTCTGTTAATTATGTAACAAGCTTTAAGCAATGTCTCACCCCAATATCCTGAACTTAATCCAGAATAGGACATCATGGAATTAACCATATCAGTCAAGGTGTGATTCTTTCTTTCCACAATACCATTATGTTATGGTGTATACGGAGCTATAACTTGGTGAACAATTCCCGTAGATTGGAAATATCTAGGGTCGTAGTATTCACCACCCCAGTTCGTAAACATTTGACTTTAGTATCGCACTTAAGTTCTACTTCATTTTTGTAGATCTTAAAATTTTCAAGGACTTCATCCTTTGAATGTAAAAGATAGACATATCAATATCGTGAATAATCATCGATAAAAGTAGCAAAGTACTTTTTCCCACCAAGTGTTGGAGCATGCAACTCACATACGTCACTATGCACTAATTCTAAGATTTTAGAAGATCTTTGAATTGTAGGAAAAGGCAGTCTAGTATTCTTAGTATGCATGAATGTTTGACATTTATCATTTTTAGAATGTAACTTGTGAATTAGATTTGTATTAGCCATATTTCTCATGCATTTAAAATAAACGTGACCTAGTCTAGCATGCCATTATAAAGAAGAGCCAAAGTAAGCAGGACTAGTAGGTATTTCATTTATAACATCATTCTTAGTTACAGTACCAAGAGACGCATTATCAGAGTCACTTACATTAGTCATGTTTACATCATTCACACTATTGTTTACAACATCTTTAATGTTCAACTTGAACATTCCACCGGTGTGATAACCTTTGCCAACGAACTTTCCACCTTTATAGAGTATGAACTTGTCAGATGCGAAGACAAGTTTGAACCTGAATTTGTTCAAGAGTGACCGAGATACCAAATTCTTGCGGACATCGGGAACATGAAGGACATCTTTAAGGGTTAAGGTGTTGCCAGAGGTAAACACCAAATCGATTTTACCATTTCCTTTCACTTGTGTAGTTGAGTGGTTTCCCTTGTAGAGCAGAGAGTCCAAAGACTCATATGTTTTAAACATGGCCTGGTCATTGTACACGTGTCGGGTGGCTCCAGAATCCACCCACCAAGATTTCTCTTCTGCGAGGGAGAACGCCTTGGATATCATTGCAACAAAGTTTTTATCTTTGTTTTTGTCTCCATCTTGTTTCTTCTTTAAGGTGCGGCAATCCCCCTTGATATGTCTCGGCTTTTTATAGTTGTAGCAGATGACATTGTTTTTGTTCTTTTTGAACTTCTTTTTATCCTTGTCATTGTTCTTATGTTTCTTTCCACCCGCTTTAGAAGATTCTTCCTTTTCCTCCATGACATGTACCTTGGACGTGTCATCGTTTGCTTTGTTTTCCAAACGATATTGTTCTTCAATAAGAAGATGCTTACCAAGGTCTTTCAAGGATAAATCATCCTTACGATGTTTAAGATTTTTCTTAACATCTTTCCAAGTGGATGGGAGTTTATCAATGATGGATGCCACTTGTATGGATTCATCCATGTTCATGTTGTTTTGTGTAAACATACTAAGAATGTGCTCAAGTTCATCCATTTGGTCCATTATAGGACGTAAATCTACCATTTTGTAAGAATTAAATTTAGAAACAATAAATTTCCTTGTTGCGTCCTCCGTGAAATATTTTTCCTCGAGAGTATTCTAGAGTTCCCTAGCCGTAGGATAGTTCTGATACACGTCGAAGAGTGGATCCGACATAGCATTGAGGATATGGCCACGCAGATGAAATCGTCATTTTCAAACTTGAGACGTTCACGGGATGCGGTCAAGGTCTCATTTTTAGATTCTTCGGGGTACGGGTTGGTCAAGACATATGCGACTTTCAATGTGGCTAAAAGAAATTACATTTTCTTTTGCCAATGCTTAAAACTTCCACCATCGAAATGATCCAACTTCACGATGTCGGTCAACATCTGCATGAGGTTCTTGGACGCCATCTTGACACGAATTGCTTTAAGATTGTTAGTTTCGGGGTTTAAAAAGATGGTTTTGTAAAACGAAGTTTAATGCTACTACTTGTTTCTTCAAGGGGAGTTCTCTCTATTCTTAAAGTAATTTCGTCCCCACCGTTCTTTTGACTAATCGTGTTTTGGGTCGACGAATTACCTCTCAAGATATAATGAAGAAATGTATGTAGCAATTATCAACACTACACGATGGTGATGATAATCTGGATGAACTACCGAGTTATCGGGGGTTTCAAGATACTACAAATAATAGTTTTATAGCACTATTATTCATAGCAATCAGGTATATTGGAAGAAAGGTTTTGTATGTGTTTGGTTTTGGTTTTGGATGATGAAAAGCGCTGGAATAATGGCCTTATATATAGGCATGCTCGTGATCATTCAAAGTCATAATGGTTCACCAAAAGTTGCAATTAGCGACGACTTGCGATAGAAAAATTATCGCTACTGTAACATTTTCTAAATGTCGAAATGGTTCTCTTGGTGATGTAACATTTTCTAACAGTCGCAATGGTTCTCTCGATGATCTAACAGTCGTGATGGTTCTCTTGGTACTTGTCGCTACTGTAACATTTCTAACCGTCACCAATTCGAAAAGATGTGTCTTTACAATAGTGGTGGTTCATTAGCAACGGTTTGGTGACAGAAAAACTGTCACTAATTGCCTTTTCGTGAGTAATCAACAATATACAACAAAACTCTTAATTTTCTTCCGAAGACTCAATCCCAAAATGATTTTATCAAAATGTATTCTTTTTAAACTTTCCCAAACATAGTGTCTCCCTTGGTTGCATGCTAATAAAAACTATTTATTCATCAACACTTTTTGAATTCATACTTTTATTTATATATGAAAAATCTTCACCTGAAACTAGGGCTGTAAACGAACTGAACGTTCAGTGAACATTTCATGAACCGTTCGGTAAAAAGTTCGTTTATGTTTGTTCGTTTATTAATTGAACGAACATGAACAATATTTTACGTTCGTTTAGTTAAATGAACGAACATGAACAAAAGTCTCGTTCGTTCATTTATGTCCGTGAACGTCCGATTAAGCGTTCATTAAAGTTCGTTTATGTTTATTTATCTATTTATGTTTATATATCATATATTTTAATTTTATAATTTAAAAATTGGTTTGTTTAAACAAAGCAACTACTTATAAAACAATATATCGTGAAGAATTCAATAAAGTTTATGTTTGTTTGTCTATTTTCATTTATGTTCGATCGTTTATGCTCGTTTAGCGTTCGTTTAGTGTCTTAATGAACGGACATAAACGAACATGAACAATTCATTTTCTTAATAAACGAACATGAACAAGAAAATTCGTCCGTTTAAACGTCCGTATCCGTTTATTTGTTCGGTTAAAATTAAATGAACGAACATAAACAGGGCTCCATTCATGTTCGTCCGGTTCGTTTACAGCACTATCTGAAACCATGTTTGCAAGAAACTTGTATACTTACACCACGCGGCATAAGTATTGACATTATTTGTCTCCTAGCTAGTAGTGCCAAAGTGGTAATAAATGTATAATGTATATATAACCGCATGCATATGATCGATCAGTCGATCTTGTTGGTTAGAGAAAGTCAAAAGACTTAATCATCTAGTTTCTTGTTTTGAGATATGTGAGAGTGTTAGTCATAAGCCATGCATGTATGCTAACTCAACTTGCACAGTGTGGGCCAAAACTAATGAGATTAAACCAAATCATACTTAATATGCAAATTCATTGAGGGCATCTGCAATGCTCCTAGCTTTTTTTTGGTTAGGTTTCATACGCAGATTTCAGATTGACTTTGTTTCATACTTAACCAAGCCAATTAGCCAAACTTGATCGAGCAACCTTTTATATGGAACTTCCCATACATGCTGCTATATATGTTTAACTTGAAACTTGATTCCTATGTTAGCCTCCACTCGTCACCTTGTATGAAATTTTTCATAGAATACACATCAACATGAGTGGAGGGAATCTGACTGCTCCAAGTGACTCTTGCTGACAAATTAGAGCCCAGTCCTGTATTACCAAACTCCCCAAAGTAAAGCGTGCTCAAGGCAAAATCACCGTCCCAAGGTAACCAACCAAGTGGCGAAACAATTGCATCCAATTTACACCTCACAAACACACACCTCGAGAACTCTTTCCATGGCCTCCCTAGGAACGCAGTCTTGTGCAATTTTGGGTCTTTCCGAAACATGTCCATGTATTCTTTGGTCCCAGAGATGACACATTCCTGGAAAACAAACCCAGCTGTTTGAGCAGGATCCATTCGACCATTTGCTGAGATAACACTGTTGCCTCCTTTCATTGGATCAAGCTGGCGAGGTCTGATAAGGATTGTGCAGGTATGGAACACGGATGCAGAGCTGCCAAATATGAAGTCAACGTTGCCTTGGATGATGCAAGATTTATAAAGTTGTCGTAGAGAATGAGCGTAAAGTGTATCTTGATTGCCGATAAATTCACAGTTTTCGAGTACTGATAAATCACTCCCTGACCGAAATGCAACTGCCTGGTTAGCACCGGGACCGGCTGTGTTTTGAATAGTCAGATCTCGTGCCATAAAACCATCACCGACAACACCTGTACATATAACATTATACCAACTCTTCATTAAAATCGCCCTTTTAACTATGCACATGCTGGCATGCTCCTAGCACATATATTGACTTTTCAAAGATAGTACTTAATAGTACTCCGTATTACTTATTCATTAAAATCACCCTTTTAATGAAATTATCGTAATATAAGATGCTAACTGTATATATGATTCGGACATCAAATAATATTAATATTACTTATTCTTTTGTGCATATAATTTTACGGACTTAATTAAGTTATACCATTTACATTTCTAATCATGATTATCTATGAATTTTAGATGTTTTTAATCCTAAAACTACATGTACCTTTCATTTCGTATATTAAACAAAAGTATCAAAATTTAGCCTGTGGAAGTGCAATTTTGACAACATAAACAGTGTTCTAAAATCAATTTTGGAGAAAAAAAATAATCACTTATAGAAAAATAAATACTGTAAATGATGTCGACATAAAAAAGGACATGCACATGGCTGGAATGCATGTAAGTAGATGTAATAAGTAATAACATTTGACTCACCAACAGTGGCTGTGTTATAAGTTGTGATTCCAAGCTGACCGACATTCAATGACCCGGTAATTACTGTTTTACCAATACCTTGTCCTATCAACATCACATTCCTCTTTGCTAACCCAATCCGAACAATTTCCTTATAAACACCTTCCTTTATCAGAATCACGAAACGTTGTTTACCACTAAGATTATCCGGTGCTGCATTTATCGCATTTTGCACCTTCTCATACGTACAAACGCCTACGCCTTTACACACGGTTACATTAGGTTTTAAATCTGTAGGAACCCCGGGTTCGAGACCAGTCTTAGATCCTCTACCGACACTCTCCCAGAACCCGTCCCTCTCAGTCTTTGGACTTCGCCACAAACTTGTTTGGTTTCCGTATAGTTGGTACGACATCATCATGCTTAAGGCGTAACTCGTGGATGTTACCAAGGTCTTGTTCATGAAAGATAAAGTATTAGTAACGAAAGCGTGTGTGTTGTTGTTGGTCCTATTTAACCCTGACAAGCAGTCTAACTGGTAACTCAGGGCCGCGCTTGTCCATGCACGGGCGTCCTTTAATCTGCTACGCGGCAAAGCTTTCTCGGATGATCTAATGCGATATGCTGAGTAGCCAAGGATCTCGAAACATAGTTGAGCTGTGGTGGTGAGGTTATGATCACCGGCTGCTGATGAGGATCTCGAGATAGCTCGGACCATTAACCTAGCTGTGTCAAGGTTCTTAGAAGAGAGGGACAAAGCAGAACGTAGGATGTGATAAGGGCTTGCATTTTGTAGGGTGTGATCAGATTCAGTGAGTGAAACTTGACATGCTACTGGGAATCTAGTGGCTTTGCAAGCTTCTTGGATCAAAAAATGTGAAGATTTGGGTTCGTTGTAGGCCGCGGTGCAGATGAAGAAGATAAAGAAAAATAGGAAATGAGAGGCCATGGAAGTAACAAGAGGAAATGGCAGTGAGATGAACATTTAAATAGAAGGCAGACAGGGTACGGAATCACATGATCAACTAGCTAGATTAAATTCGATAGAGATAGAAAGGGTTTTCAGACTTTTGTGAATCACGGGTTAGATCCATTTGATCATATATAAGATGTAAAGCAAAGCAGTACATACATATGAATATGATGTTTGTCTATTTGGTTGGTTGTGGAGGAAACAAACATCACATGGTAGAATTAATTACTTTAGGACGCGTACAAATGCATACATTATAATTTACTAGCTAAAATATCCACAAATTTTACGGGGAAAAAAAAAAAAAAAAAAACTCCCATTACCGTCTTCTACGATATATGAGAGAGGTTGAAATATAGAAAAGACCCCGGGCCTTTTTGTAGGGAGAGATGATCGAATTCTTGACCTCTAAGTTAAGAGGTAATGGGTTTTCCAACTGATCCACCTACTATTTTTCATAAATTTTACGAGTATATAAAAAGACTTTATAATTATAAACTGAGATTAGTTCATTGGATTTAGTATACTTGGAGTTTTCAAGTATAATAGCCTAGTTATCACTTATATACTACGTTATATGATAGGGACTAAAAGTATAATATGTTGTAAGTCACCATGGATTGACAAATTATAAATCTCTAATTTCATATAATATGTTGTAAGTCGATCCAATCGTTTAATAAAGATTATCTGTCACAATGTTTAGCCATCGTTCTTTATGTCTTTACACAATGTCATCCACCATTCATTCTTTTTGTCGTCATATTGTCATCCTACATAGTAAGTTCACAACCAGCCAACTTATTTAGTCCACCAAAAGTCACCCCACTAAGTAATAGATCGAGCTGATAGACATAATATATGAGATTTACAATTGGAATCGAAGCCTCTAATAAATCCATCAAAAAGAAAAAAAAATTAATAGATCAACGCAAAAAGAAAAAAGGAAAATCAATTGCACCATCACTGGTACAAAAAGTTGTATTGGTCACGCCAAAAATGTGTGACGATATGCATATAGTCACACACATTTTTTTCGTTGTGTGTCACCATATGTCCCGCCACCGTAGGTGGCATATGGTCACATTGTTGAGTTCGTGGCCTTTTCCATCGAAAAAGAGTGACCAAAACCCCGAATGTGTGACAAATTAGGCACAAGTTTTGTTGGATTAGTCATTATCAGTGACCGTAAACACTTTATAGTCACGCGAATATTTTTTGAGAGTAACTATTTTTCAACCTTTGGCCACATAAATATATAATATATGTGACATTGATGATTCTTTCTAGTAAATGTGTATTTTGTGTGACTATTTCCCGTCCTGTGGCCACATGAATATACAATAAATGTGACGTTTGTGATGATTTAGTCACACAATAGGTGTTACTTTTTTGGAGTTAGTCACATACAATTTAAAACAAAGTGGCCAAAAGTGTTAATAAGTGTGACCATATGCTCTTTAAAGTGAACAAATATGTATTTTGTGTGACTATTGTTCATCCCACGGTCACATGAATTTTTAGTTTGTGTGGCCTTTTGTAATATGTAGTCACACAAAGCATTTTTGTTTTGGGTATTTAGTCACATATAATTAAGCATCAAGTGGCCAAAAGTGTTAATAAGTGTGACCATATGCTCTTTAAAGTGAAGAAATGCGTATTTTGTGTGACTATTGATCATCCAATGGCCACATTAATTTTATGTTTGTGTGGCCTTTTGTAATATTTAGTCACGCAAAGCATCTTTGTTTTGGGTATTTAGTCATATACAATTAAGCATCAAGTGGCCAAAAATGTTAATAAGTGTAACCATATGCTGTTTAAAAGGAAAAAATGTGTATTTTGTGTGACTATTGATCATCCAATAGCCACATTAATTTTATGTTTGTGTGGCCTTTTGTAATATTTAGTCACACAAAGCATCTTTGTTTTGGGTATTTAGTCACATACAATTAAGCAAACAGTGGCCAAAAGTGTTAATAAGTGTGAACATATGATGTTTAAAGTGCAGACATGTGTGTTTTGTGTGACTAATGTTCATCCAATGGTCACATGAATTTTTAGTTTGTGTGGCATTTTGTAATATTTAGTCACACCTCGAATTAAACAAAGAGTGACCAATAATATTAGTACTACTAGTATTACGTTAGTACTGCTAGTACTTCGTTCGTACTGCTGGAGCAGAGTTACAACTACTAGTATATATATAAAACAGAATGTATACAAATGAAGCAAATATATGCACAATTGTATTTCAAATTGAATAAAACTCGAATGTATATAAATGAACCAAATATATATACAATTGCATCATTGCCATCATCAACATTCAAGGTTCCTTACTTGATCTTTTCATCAGCTTCTTTCTGCAAAAAAAATATTAGAAATGTTGGTATTACAAGTTAGTACGTCTAGTACACAGTCAATATTGCAGGTATATAAGCATGATAATAGAATTTGAAGTAACATTTACAAGTTTATCTGCCAATGAACTAATCTCAGCATCTGGAGATTCTCCGTCTTTGTTTTCCCTTCCTTTGATCCACAATACACTACGCCATTAGTTTTACCTATGAATAATAATCGTCCATTTCTTAGTCCACCTGTTGAAAATCAAGTCATCCTATAAACAGATGCTATGAACTGTAAGAAACCAAGGCACTAATAATGCTGCATAATATAATATAAGATCTGCCAACCATGAAACCGTAAAAATATACTACGTGGGTTAGCTTTTGGTGACTGGGATGGAGCATACCCACGCCTCAATTTAATTCTAGTCCCCCGAAAATGAAGTGTGCCAGAAAATCCAGATGAGGGAATTTTTAGCCAGGCATCCCATGTATCATCCTCACCCGTGAATACAAGATGTAACCCCTGCAATAAACAAGTAACGTGCTTAATGCTAACATAAAAGACGACAAAATTAGATGTCCCAAATATAAGTTTAGCATCAAAAACCAACATACCGGGGTAGACCCTTGCATATCAACTCGGGCAACAAATAATCCAGATGGTTGAAGTGTTCTGCCGTGCCAAATTACCTGGAACGAATAAATGTCAAACATATTACCAAGCAAGCAAATCACTCACATCTGGTACAAATGAAACAGTATGACAAAAAGTAACCATATTTGAGTTAATTTCCTATATAACAGATGTTATGTTAATCTTTTGATAGATCACTTACGCGACTGCGATAAGCAAACTCCAACTGTTCAGCAACATCCTCCCGGAGTGAAACCAATCAAGACTCCCTTTACGAGCAAAACAGTGGCCTCTTAGAATACGTCGATTGTCTCCATTGCAATAAACATGAAAACTATTTCGTCTTCATAAGTCTACCTGCAACGATTACCACCACACGAATTTATAATCAAAAACATGTTTTAGGCTAGTTTTAATCCACTAAAATCAATATAAATCGTTTTATATTCGATTACACATTTAAGAAAATATAAATTAAATATGTGTTTGAGCATACCCATGAACAGAGTAGGATAGGTGAGATGAGGATGATGGTGGCTCGACTGTGATGGTGGTCAATATGGTGGTTATCTCGAACCAAACATCCGAAGCAAACAAACTCTCCCATACAGTTCCCTTGTCCTGATGACGGTGATGGCGTGGAGGAGTGATGGTTGGTGGAACCACGACGAGATAAGGCGGTGAAGTTTGGCGGTGGTGTGAGTCAGTTCTAGAGAGAAGGAGAATAGATGAATAAATAGAAGATAGATCTGACTAAGCTAGTAGTGTTAATGTTTTGATTTTGGGTGAAAGGGCGCCATATAAGCGGAGCGGGAGATTGAAATTTTGGGGAAATTTAAGGGGCGGGATCTTGAGCGCTATATTGAAAATTTGGAGATTGAAAGCCTATCAAATGAGCTCAAAATGTTTAATGAGTTGAGCTCAACCTTATATAAGTTCGACTCGAGTTATTGTTGAGTTCTCAAGCTTGTAAGTGATATAAAATATGTGCTTTTTTTTTTTTAATATATAAGTGTACTAAGTGTAAATACTTATTTATGAATGTATCAAGCTTTTCGAGCTGAAGTCGAACCAAATTCAATTCTTAGGTTATATTTCAAATTTAATTTTTGTAATAAAACACATCTTTACAGATAAATCGAGCTTTTCGAGTCAACTCAATCCGAGTTCAAACTTTCTTGATCCCGGATAACATATGATCAGGAGGTCCCTGGATACTTGCTTCTTAGTGTCTGTAACAAATGGTATACACCTACCAAGCCGGTGCAACCCATGCATGACCAGTGACAATGGCTAATTAACATGAGTCATGGGTCATGTGCATTAGGTTATCACTGATCACATTCATTAATTAATGGGTATTTGACATCGATCATATGGGTCATATGCATTGGGTGGATAGTTGCTTAGAGTGTCATGTTACGATTAACATGGGTCATGGGTCATGTGCATTGGGTTATAGTGGCTTTTAGTGTAATGGAAACCATGCATGACCGGTGATAATGGCTAATTCACATGGGTCATGGGTCATGTGCATTAGGTTATTACTGGTCACATTCATTAATTAATGGGTATTTGACATTGATCATATGGGTCATATGCATTGGGTGGATAGTTGCTTAGAGTGTCATGTTACGACCCATCCATGACTGTTGACAATTGGTAATTAACATAGGTAATGGGTCATGTGTATTGGGTTGTAGTGGCTTATATTGTCATGTTATCAACCAATACATTCCTGGTGATTGACAATATAATGGGTAATTAACATGGGTCATGGGTCATGTGCATTGGGTTGTAGTCGCTTATAGTGTAATGGAAACCATGCATGACCGGTGATAATGGCTAATTCACATGGGTGACTTTTTAAATACAAAATACACTAAAGGCCGGGTGCACTTGGTTCAAACTTGGGAAAGGGAAAGGGAAAGTGTAAGCTAATGGTCGGGAAAGGGAAATGTAAAGAAGATCAATCCCCCTAATTTATTGGGTAATGATCCATTACCCACTATTAGGTAATGGGTTATTGCATTATGCTTTGCCAAGCATATTTTTTCACTACCTTTCCCATTCTTCACCCCCTATAACCCCCTACCAAGCATTAGGGGTGTTCAAAAAACCCGAGAAACTGACAAACCAAGCATTCGGTTTCGGTTTTTACTTTTAGATATCCGTGGTTAACCGAACCGAACCGTTTGTAATTGATTTAGTTGTTTTGATAGTATAGGTTTATTTTTCCGAAGAAATGCTTAGGAAAGTATTTCCCCGGGTCGTGTCCCAACGAAGGTGTGAATGGAATTTTGAATTCCCGGTTTGTGAAACGTGTCGTGAAAGTGGTAAAAAGTGATTTTGATGAGATTACACTATTGAATATGAAAATGAAGTAAATCAAGTAATTAAACCAAAAACGTAACGTAAACTTAAAACCGTAAGCTAAAACGCGAATTAAACGTAAACGTACGAAATAAAACGCGAATTTTAAGCTACACTACTCATACGGACTTGAAAATAATTTTAAGAAGTTAAAAATGATAAAAGAAAATTTTGAGAAAAAGAAAAATATTTTTTTTGACTTTTTATTTATTTTTTATGAATTAAAAAACCAATTAATTAATTAAAAATTAAAAGAAAATGCAAATAAGGTGAGAAAAATGCAAATTAAATTTTTAAAATTATAAAATAACTAAAAAGTAATTTTAAAACTGAAATTTTTTTTAGGCTTTCTGTGTAATTTTTGGGAATTAAAAACTATTAAATCTAATTAAAAATTCAAATTAAATTCAAAATAAATGGGAAAAATGAAAAATAAAATTTTAAAAATCTAAAATAACTGAAAATAAATTTCTAAAATATTTTTGGATTTTTCTAATTTTTTTTGGAATTTTGGTAATTAAAAAGTATTTAAAATTGAATAAAAACTAAAAAAAAAAAAATAGTAAACCTATTCAGAAAAATTTGAAAAAATTACAGAAAATCTAAAATATTAAATAAAATCTAGGAAAAATAAAATGAACTACTGTGGAGACCCTAATAAACAGTATGGCCAAATAAGCATTTGAATAAGCACTTATTTATAAGCAATCTAAGACCAATGATCACCCGAAGTTTACAACTGACCCAAGCAACTTATTCAAGCCCTAAACAACTAATTTGAACCAGAGAAACACAATAAAACAAACAGAATGGAAAAACAGCAGTCCAAAAAGCACTTTGGAATAAGTAGTTAACACCAAAAGGTCTCAACAAGCATTAGGAACAGTAACACACATAATGAAAGCTCAACTCAATAGAATTTACTGAAAGAAACACTAGGGATAAGCTGATAAGCAGTTTAGCAGATACAAAATGAGACATATATGAATGCTCAAACACACCTACTTGCAGCTTATAAATAAGACACCTAATAAGCTAATTAGTGGATCCTAAGGGGGGCAAAAGAAATTCTATACTGCTGGCAACCTAAAAAACCAAGAAGCTTAAAATTCTAAGCCAAATTGAACCACTGAATAGACCTGATATCAGGTCTATTTGGACAGATTTTAGTACTAATTTAACTTTTATTTTGCACACTAGGTTTGACTCAAATGAGATTCTAATGATCAATACTTTTTATAACTATAATATCAAACTTGTTTTAAACCTACTTAGGCTAAATGCTAATATTTTTAATCTACTCCTAAGATTTCAGCTACTGTTGACAACTAATAAGCTTGAAATTGAACCACCAAATGAATTTTGACTTTTTGCTATGTTACCTATTAATGTTATCCTTAAACCTGCTTTAGTATGCCTAGTTTAGTCTGTTTGAACCAAGTAAACAACAATAAAACAGTAGGACCATAGGTAACAAGCCTGATCCAAACACTCCCTAACTTACAGATATCAACTATTTGTAATCCAAAGCGTGAGATAAACCCTAAACTACCCAGTCCACTTGATATATGAGCAACTGAACTGAATTAAACCAGAAACTCAAATCTCAACCCACAAAGTCCACATCAACACAAATAAGCAGTCTATAATAATCAATTTATGAGCATGTATGAAACAGATGAATGTAATCTACCAATATAAGATGCAAGCTACAATAATAAAACTATATTATAACTAATATGAATCAATAAAACAGTAACAACTAATCAAACTCAGATCTAAATATGATAAGCTAAATAAGCAGAATAGGACTATAAAAAGGATAAAACAGAACTTACAAACAATCTCCTCAGCATGAACATAGGAGATCTCCTAGTAGCCTATCTTTAGATAGGCTTCAAAGCAACTCAGAAATCACCAATATTCCCAGAATCATCATCATAAGTAACTTTTGACTATCGTTGACCAAATCAATTTAACAAAGTTAAAACAGAAATTAAACCCTAACTATCACTACAAACTATTAGTTAAACTTGAATGAACTTAATGAAACATTAACTAAAAGTTTTAATCATAAACAGACTGAATTTGCTGGAAAATGAAATTGTAAGGGAATAACATGAAATTTTGAATTATATTAAAACTGAAAATGGAGTACAATTTGAAGTTGAAAATACAATAAGCAAAAGCTACATCTAAATTTACCCTAACCCTACTCCTAATATCTAACCCCTAAAAATCTAACAGGTTCTAAATGATGTGAGGGGGATGCTATATATAGGCTGAGGAGGAGAGCATGGTGAAGCTTCTAGGTGTGCTGTCTTTTCTTTCATCTTGTCCCCTGATATCAGCTTCATACCCACACATGAATTTGGTCCCTTGGATCAAATGTGATGAGGTTATGAATCCTCCGTGTCTTCTGTCATTGGACCACGTGTCCCTGACCTCTCCTGACACCCTGTCAGCTTCTAGAAACACCAATCATAGGGTAATTATTATTTAAGTGGAGTAATTTGGTGGGAGGGGGATTAAGGTTCATTGAATAGTAACTTCTGGGTTGTGGGGGAGAATTTGGGGGGCGGTAAAATGTATTTGGTATTTTTATTAGTGTGTTGACTATTTTGTGGTGTGGATTTGACCAGGGTATGATGGGTGGAGGTCGGGTTAAGGGAGTTGGGCCTTGTTAGATTTTGGGCTTGGCTTTGTTTATGGATTAAGTTATTTAGGATCCGGTTGTGTAGTTTTAGGATTAGGATTTGTAATATTATAAGGACCAAAAATGTAAATCTGTAAACATCAGGGACCAAATCTGTAATTTTCTAAACTTGTGTTTCAAGGGCTAATGTTGACTTTTCTGAATTCTTGGAGGACCACTATTTGACTTTACTTGAAAAATTACTCCAAGGATCGTTTTTGTAAATTCCTGAAAGTGTAGGGACTGAATGTAACATTTCTTCCAAACTTTATCCAAGGACTTATTATGCAACTTTGTGATTCTCTGAGGACTTCCAATGACATTTTAAGCTTTTAATCTTCATTAGGCTTCCCTGGCTCCGGCTTTTAACCTTTTTCCAATCTCGTGCTCGTTTTTGTCGGTTTTGGCTTTGTTTTTGTCCATTTTTCACATATCCGTACCTGCACATACACAAATACAAAAACACATATTCTCTTAGCATATTTGGTTAGTATTTGGTGTTTTTGGTCTGATTTAAAGCTAAAAAGGATGTGTGAATAAGCACACATCAAAATCCCCCAGACTAAGGTATTGTCATGTCCTCACGCAATGTCATCACCTCACGCTTAAGAGATAAATAATTTCAAAACCTCTCTTTACTAACTTTGTAAAGTAGCAATGATGTTCAAAAGAGATATTAAAATCATTTATTCTAAAAAACGATTCGTTTTCCGATTTTCATGAATAACAACTACTACTACTCTTTTTGTACTTTTTCATTTTTATATATGTGACGGTTTGCCTTGACTTTCATTATCAATTCTTATCTGTTGATAACTTACAGGGTCTACGAGTAGAAACACTTCTCACAGAGAAGAGACCATACGGATAAAAATCGTCATCCTTGATTTTTCACAAGCCCCCAAATCGAGATCATTGTTTATCCACAAGTTAGATGCTAACACTACCCACAAAAGTTAATTGTGTAATTACCTCTGGTTCCCAGTTCCTAAGTTTGGTATCTCAAGATTTTAATTTGTGAGAAATGAATTGCTTCATATTTTCTTGTTTTGATATTTGTTAGTCCGATAAGAGCACAAAATTTGAACGCTAAGTAGTTTCCAAACTTTCCCTCGAAAACCCCTGCATACAGAAATCGGGTCCACATGAAGGTCTCTGATTTAACACGATTTGTGGGGGCCCCATTTTTATTTACAGCCGAGACATCCCATGTCTGAGACCCGAAACGGAAGCTTTTTATTAGGGAAACCCCCGGAGTCGAAGCTTGGCATTTTTTTGCATAATTATAAGCACTTTAATAATATTTGGTCCTTAGTCCTTTATTTCAATTACAACAACGGTTTTTGAGCCGCCAAGATGTAAGAGCTTTATTATGACCTTGGATTTATATCCGCTGCTTTTTTATAGCTTTGGATTCCTCTGCTTTTTTATTGGATTTGGATTATTATTATTATTATTGATATTCATAATCATATGCCAAACCCCGAGTCCTACGGCCTTTACTAAGATCACAACATCAGTTGCGAACCGGCAAGATGCAATAGTCTATTTCACCGTAACACTGGCGGTACCCCTATGTGTACCAAACCCCCATATGCTGAGATTTTGTTGGGAACGAGAAAAAGCTAAGTATTGCCCAAACCCCATACACTTAATTAATCCTAGATATCTATTATTATTGGTGTGCAATCTTGTGGGAACAAGGAGGCCACAAGTACCTTTCGTGGGCTCTAAAGAGATCCAACTACTCCACGTTTAGCACGAAACTTCTAAATAAACTCTATCATTCCTCGATCTCCGCAAATTTAAAATCCCAAGTAATGAGATCCGCGGATGCTTAGCCATAATCTTTTGATTATTTTGGTTAAGGGAGACGAGCTAGGGCTCAACACACCCGGTCAAGTCGAAATATTTATTTCTACTCTCGCCGGTAGGAAAGTCAAAACAAGGTGTCAAATCTTATTATTATATATATCATCATTCATTTTTTTTTGTTTATATAAAGAGGTGACAAAAGTTTAAAATTTTTGGTGGAAAACGGAGTTGCGTAAGTTAACAGCTCAGATAAAGTGCAAGGTCAACTCGAATCGAAGATTCACCCCCCCCCCCCCCCCCGCCCCCACAGACTAAAGTGAAACATTGTCCTCAATGTTTAAAAGGTAAGGGTTCTCCTACTTAATATCTAAGGCCGTTTATTAAGTATGCCAAGAGATAAACGTTAGTTGATAAGATTTTGGATATGTTAAATTTCCGAAAGAGCAGCGAAGAATAAGACTCGAGTGGAGAGAACGATAAAATATGAGCACGAGAGTCCTCAAACTTCGGGGAAGTTCATGAACATTCACAAACAACCACGAAAACACGAGTTTGGAAAGGGTCTCCCCTCTCACGTCACGTTAATAAAGAATGAAATGGATAAGCATGGGGTGCCTCCCACGAAGCGCTTGTTTTTTATTACCGAGTTACATGAGCTTGACTCGATCCCCGAATTAATTCGTCCTTAGGGAGAGCAGATGGAACGGACACTCGGCATGATAAATGGAGATGCCGGGGTCAAAGACGGTATCCTCACTCCCGGTGGAGTGGAAAAGTGAAGAAATGATGGGATAAGCAAAGAACGGTTTAAACACTCGGATGGTAAAAGCAAATTCAAGTTCAGAATCACGGGTGGGTTGGGTGGGTAAAATATCAAGCATAGGAACATCATGTTCAGAAACCTCGTCCACCACTCCAAAAATATCTTCATTCGTATCTGATTCAAAAACTACATTCGGTGGTTTCGCAGGTGGACGAGAAGAAGGTAAATCGGAAATAATATTTCTTTGAACGTCATTCTCGTCATTCTCAATACCCGGTGGTATCGAGTCATCCGCAGCAAGAAATCGATCAACATCTGATACGTGGGAATTGCACCAGGCTTTACCTCTCAAGGGATCTTGAGAAGCTTACAACCCCCACCAAGCAGTGTATCTGATCGTTGTAGTATAGTATAGTGACAAGTACCGGGGGATTGATCGTTCAGCTAGGAATAGTGTCGCTAGGATTAGAAAACCTAAATACTAGTTCTAAAGATAAGGGATGATTATTTTTGTATTTTTATATTTTTTAGAAAGCAAGTAAAAATCTCGGGTTTGAAGGATTTGGGTGGAATTAGTTGCTAATCAACTAACCCAATGCTAAAGATGCAATCAAAATAAAATACTAGAAATGAAAATAAACTAAATTAACTAAGGTTGTGAGCAATAAATGGAGAAAATGTGTTTACTTAGATTTCACTACTCCCTAGACATCTTTTACACGTTAATTACTTGTTATAGTTGTATGGATGACGGATTGTATTCCTTAATACCATTCATGGGGTGGCGAACTTAACTCCCCAATCCTATGAGCTCTTATCTCCTCCTATACCATGCCCAGCACAACCATAGGGATTATAAACAGTGGCTCATGCATTAAATACAACCAATAAAACCTAGTGCACATCAGTTCATGTTTCCTAAGACGTTCAAGCATGTTACCAATTGGAAGTCTGCCAGTTTTCTTAAGCCTAACATCGAATTCATTCATCCAATACAGATATGAACAAGTAATCAACACATAATTAACATCTAGGTTTCATTAGATCCAAGCAAACACAAGATAGATCTAGCCTAGCATGATGGAATTAAGACAAGAACAAGATATAGACAACCAACACATAGACATATTGATTGAATTAAAAGAATACTTATCTCAATTACACATGAAAGGTATCAAGGGCTTAGAACCCTTGTAAAACCTGTAAAATTCACACCAAGTTCGTACTTAGGGTTTCTCCAAAACTTCTCTTTTTTTAATGTGAAAATTAGAAAACTATATATAGGAAATAGGGTCTGACGGCGTCAAGACAAAGCTTGTGACGCCGTCACCTCGCCACCAAAATAATTCTCGGACTGCCTTGATCTACTTTTGACGCCGTCATGTGTTAGCATTTTCCAGGCCGTCATCCATTTTACTCTTGACGCCCTTCCTTGTGACACTGTCAAATCTGTACTGGGTCGTCATGGAAATTACTCTTGACGCCGTCAGAAATTACTTCTTGACGCCGTCACCTACTGTTCCCAGCAAGGAAAATTAAGACTATGGCGTTTTCTTCACGTTTATGCTCCAAAAACGTCCGAATTGCTTCCTTTTCCAGATTTCTCTCCCAAAGTACCTAAAATCACAAAAGGAACGATTTAGGGCAATATTTGATCAAATAAATTCAATTCCGGGCTTAAATGACCCTATAAAAGTGGTTCATTTTTCGCCTCATCATATACCCTTACACTTGAGATTTGCTTGTCCTCAAGCAAATGCGCTTTTATTCTACTCAAAATACAAGTTAGGGGTCATTTAACACTAATATAAAAGTAATTACAACAAATAATCGTTCCACTAAAGACCAATAGACAAGCACGGAGGTCATACACTAGCACCTCACAAATAGTGTTTAGATACTCACATCTCTCGGGTGTAATAAAGTATAAATTACAATATGGAAACGGAAGATATCTCTCACTACCTGTCATAGCAAAATAGATTACCATAGGCTTGGGAAAGGATCAAACCTCCACCACATGGCGTAAGCACCTAGGATAAACTATCAAAGAGGTATTTTAAAGGGTTGTAACGTTAGGTGTAGGGATATGAAATACACGGTTTTGTTGGATAATGGAAGTTTTACTGGTGGCGAGTTAACAATCTTGATTAATTACATGTACAATATGGCGTTGCTAAGCCAAGACTAGACTCGACTTAAGCTAATAAATGAAAAATAACAAAAACATAAAATAAACATAGAATGAAAAGGGATGGTAGTCCGTATGTTTTTCTCTTTTTCTTTTTCTATTTTTTTTCTTGATTTTTTTTTTTTTTTTTTTTTTTTTTTTTGGCATACACTCTTACCCTACCATCCAAAATAATACATCATAGGGAATGAACATTCCCCTTACACTTGAAGTTTTACATACTTTACAATAAACTAATCTAATGACTCGAATTAAGAAAATCAAAACACTTGGAGTACTTTTAAGATTAATGCACATACGGGGGTAATAAATGATGTTCTTCCCCATTACTCTATAAAATAAGTACTTACCCATGAGTCCCAATCGTCCCAAAACAATATGTACAAGGATATGACTCGACTTAGCAACCATGTAATCAATTAGATAGTTAACTTAGGGTTTAACAAATAACAATAATGCACTAAAGATGAGTGCATACACGGAAGGATAAGGCGATTTGGTTGTACATTTAAGTGGGGTGTAATAAATTCTTCCTTTATGTAAAATGCTTAAAGTTAGAAATGAAAAGATAGGTTCGGAGGGGTGTACTAGGGGTTTCGTGTACTAAAAATGAGTACAACGCTAAGGGTGTGGGAAAATTAGTTGACTTAACTAGCCAAGTAATATGACTTAAATGGTCAAGTAATTATGATACGGGTTTAACACAAGGGTGATCCTAATGCCTCTTATCATGTAGTAAATCCTACCACACGAATGTAGTCTCACTAGCGGTCTCGGGATGTATCACTAACGCAAGTTCTAGAATCTAAATGCTACCGGTACACTCATAAGCACTAATAGTAAATGCTTTTCCTATCAAATCTAAAGGCGAACCTCACATATTTGGGTGGAAAATTTTTCTGAATATACGGTTATGTGCTAGTCATACAATCTCCTATCCATGAGACGCTTGCTATGGCTAAAGTTTCACTCCTAAATGTTGTAAAAAATTTTAAATTTGGCGCTAAAATTGCACTAACAAGTATTTCTCATAGTTTTATTACACATCTACCATTAAACAAAACAAACTCAAGCGAAAGTGCATATGTAAGGTATCATCTTTTTACCCTCCCCTTACACTTAAGATGAACATTGTCCCCAATGTTCAAGTAAAGAATGTAAAAGTTAAAAAGTAAAAAGAATGAAATCAAATACTCACCTGATTCGCTCGGTATGGATAATAAGGTGGCCATGTTAAATCTTCCTCCAAGAAAATGAACAATCAAAGCTTCCCTTCCAGAATATAAATCATCTTCTTGTCAAACATAACCTGTAAATCCTGAAAAAATAGACAAAACAACCTCGCGTAAAATCGGCGGCATCCTATATAAGTTACTAAATCCTAGAAAACAAGATAAGATATAATGCTTGTGGAATGAAGTTTGCAGATCTCCTGGAGATTATAAAACTTAATAATTTACAAAAACCATAAGACTCCGTTAGATAAACAAAACCGGTAAAATTTCAAGATTTTTTACACGTGACGCCCTCAGGAGTTAACTCGTGACGCCGTCAGAAGTGACATGCAGAAATTCTTATGTTAAGTTTCCGGAAAATTTCTGGAAAAACTTGGTCCTACTTCCTAGAAAATCCTGCAAAACTTCATTATGACTCAATACAAGCATTTGACTCTAACCGATACGAATACACATGTTCATTTAATATTGTGGAGAATCATGATCAGTTTGTTTCTTAAAAACATATTTGGGGTTTCCCCTTACACTTATCTTTTGCAAAAATACTTCTAGGTGGAGTTAAGACTGATGCGTGGGAATCGCAATAGGCTTTACCTCTCGAGGGATCTCGAGAAGCTTACAACCCCCACCAGGCAGTGTACCTGATCGTTGTAGTATAGTATAGTGACAAGTACCGGGGGATTGATCGTTCAGCTTAGGAATAGTGTCGCTAGGATTAGAAAGCCTAAATACTAGTTCTAAAGGTGAGGGATGATTATTTTTGTGTTTTTATATTTTATGGAAAGCAAATTAAAATCTCGGGTTTGAAGGATTTGGGCGGAATTAGTTGCTATTCAACTAACCCAATACTAAGATGCAATCAAAATAAAATACTAGAAATGAAAATAAACTAATTTATACTAAGGTTGTGAGCAGTAATTGGAGAAAATGTGTTTACTTAGATTTCACTACTCCCTAGATATCTTTTACATGTTAATTACTTGTAATAATTGCATGGATGACGGATCGTATTCCTTAATACCATTCATGGGGTGGCACACATAACTCCCCAATTCTATGAGCTCTTATCTCCTCCAACACCATGCCCAGCACGACTATAGGGATTGTAAACAGTGGCTCATGCATTAAATACAACCAATAAAGACCAAGTGCGCGTTGGTTCATGTTTCTTAAGACGTTCAAGCATGTTACCAATTGGAGATCTGCCAGTTTTCTTAAGCCTAACATATAAATCATTCATCCAAGACAAGAATAAACAAGTAATCAACACATAATCAATATCTAGGTTTCATTAGATCTAAGCAAACACAAGAAAGATCTAGCCTAGCATGATGGAATTAAGACAAGAACAAGATATAGACAACCAACACATAGACATATTGATTGAATTAGAAGAACACTTTTCTTGATTAATCATGCAAGGTATCAAGGGGTTGGAACCCTTGAAAAACCTGTAAAGTTACACCAAAATCGTACTTAGGGTTTCTCCCAAAACTTCTCTCTTTAAATGTGAAAAACTAGAAAACTATATATAGGAAAAGGGGTCTGACGGCGTCAAGACCAATTAGGTGACGCAGTCACCTCGCCGCCAAAACAATCCTCGGACTGCCTAGATCTACATTTGACGCCGTCAAGAACAATTCATTTCCAGGCCGTCATGACTTTTACTCTTGACGCCCTACATTCATGACGCCGTCAAAACTCTTCTGGGTCGTCATGGAATTTTACTCTTGACGCCGTCAGGGAACTACTCTTGACGCCGTCATGCACTGTTCCCAGCATGGAAAATTAAGACTTTGGCGTTTTCTTCACTTTTATGCTCCAAAAACGTCCGAATTGCTTCCTTTTCTAGATTTCACTCCCAAAGTACCTGAAATCTCAAGAGGAACGATTTAGGGCAATATTTGATCAAATAAATTCGGATTCGGGCTTAAATAACCCCCTAAAAATAGATCATTTTTCGCCTCATCATATACCCTTACACTTGAGATTTGCTTGTCCTCAAGCAAATGCGCTTTTATTCTACTCAAAATACAAGTTAGGGGTCATTTAACACTAATATAAAAGTAATTACAACAAATAATCGTTCCACTAAAGACCAATAGACAAGCACAGAGGTCATACACAAGCACATCACAAATAGTGTTTAGATACTCACATCTCTCGGGTGTAATAAAGTGTAAATTACAATATGGAAACGGAAGATATCTCTCACTACCTGTCATAGCAAAATAGATTACCATAGGCTTGGGAAAGGATCAAACCTCCACCACATGGCGTAAGCACCTAGGATAAACTATCAAAGAGGTATTTTAAAGGGTTGTAACGTTAGGTGTAGGGATATGAAATACACGGTTTTGTTGGATAATGGAAGTTTTACTGGTAGCGAGTTAACAATCTTGGTTAATTACATGTAAAATATGGCGTTGCTAAGCCAAGACTAGACTCGACTTAAGCTAATAAAAAAAAAATAACAAAAACATAAAATAAACATAGAATGAAAAGGGATGGTAGTCCGTATGTTTTTTTTTTTTTTTTTTTTTTATTTTTTTTTATTTTTTATTTTTTTACATACACTCTTACCCTACCATCCAAAATAATACATCATAGGGGATTGAACATTTCGCTTACACTTGAATTTTTACATACTTTACAATTAACTAATCTAATGACTCGAATTAAGAAAATTAAAACACTTGGAGCACTTTTAAGATTAACGTACATATGGGGGTAATAATATTATGTTCTTCCCCATTACTCCATAGATAAGTACTTTACCTATGAGTCCCAATCGTCCCAAAACAATATGTACAAGGATATGACTCGACTTAGCAACCATGTAATCAATTAGATAGTTAACTTAGGGTTTAACAAATAACAATAATGCACTAAAAATGAGCGCATACACGGAAGGCTAAGGCGATTTGGTTGTACATTTAAGTGGGGTGTAACAAATTCTTCCTTTAAGTAAGATGCTTAAAGTTAGAAACGAAAAGATAGGCTCGGAGGGGTGTACTAGGGGTTTCGTGTACTAAAAATGAGTACAACGCTAAGGGTGTGGGAAAATTAGTTGACTTAACTAGCCAAGTAATTATGACTTAAATGGTCAAGTAATTATAATACGGGTTTAACACAAGGGTGATTTTAATGCCTCTTATCATGTAGTAAATCCTACTACACGAATGTAGTCTCACTAGCGGTCTCGGGATGCATCACTAACGCAAGTTCTAGAATCTAAATGCTACCGGTACACTCATAAGCACTAATAGTAAATGCTTTTCCTATCAAATCTAAAGGCGAACCTCACATATTTGGGTGGAAAATTTTTCTGAATATACGGTTATGTGCTAGTCATACAATCTCCTATCCATGAGACGCTTGCTATGGCTAAAGTTTCACTCCTAAATGTTGTAAAAAAATTTAAATTTGGCGCTAAAATTGCACTAACAAGTATTTCTCATAGTTTTATTACACATCTACCATTAAACAAAACAAACTCAAGCGAAAGTGCATATGTAAGGTATCATCTTTTTACCCTCCCCTTACACTTAAGATGAACATTGTCCCCAATGTTCAAGTAAAGAATGTAGAAGTGAAAAAGTAAAGAGAATGAAATCAAATACTCTCCTGATTCGCTCGGTATGGATAATATAGACAAGACAATGAACAATCAAAGCTTCCCTTCCAGAATATAAATCATCTTCTTGTCATACATAACCTGTAAAACCTGATAAAATAGACAAGACAACCTCGCGTAAAATCGGTGGCATCCTATATAAGTTACTAAATCCTAGAAAACAAAATAAGATATAATGCTTGTGGAATGAAGTTTGCAGATCTCCTGGAGATTATAAAACTTAATAATTCACAAAAACCATAAGACTCCGTTAGAAAAACAAAACTGGTAAAATTTCCTGATTTTTACACCTGACGCCGTCAAGAGTATACTCCTGACGCCGTTAGAATTGACCTGCAGAAATTCTTATGTTAAGTTTCCGAAAAATTTCTGGAAAAACTTGGTCCTACTTCCTGGAAAATCCTGCAAAACTTCATTATGACTCGATACAAGCATTTGACTCTAACAAATACGAATATACATGTCCATTTAATATTGTTGTGGATCATGCTCAATTTCGTTCTTATAAACAAATTTGGGTCTTCCCTTTACACTTATCTTTTGCAAAAATACTTTTATGTGGAGTTAAGACTAGGCCAAAACAACAAAGTAAAGTATTTCCACTATTTAATTTAGAAACATGATCTACCAACAATAAAAATAACGCATGCATACGGAAGCAAATAAAATAAAACAAACAATCAAACAAATAAAACAAATAAAACGGGCTTGGGTTGCCTCCCAAGAAGCGCTTGTTTTTGTTCGAGTCACGAGCCTGACTCTACCCTTATTTAAAGGAAATAGGGGATGTTTTCCTTACACTTAGGATTAAGTGCGGGTGAAAGTAGCGATACACACCCTTAGGGTGAAAATATGCCATATGAGGTAAAAGTGATGGATGAATTATATGCTCAACGGGGTGTGCTCCTATCATCATAACCTTAACAAATTCAATCGGATTAATGGGTGGATTAAGATTTTCTCCTAGAAAGGGATCATTTTCTATCATCTTCAAGAGACTACTAGTTGGGGATCCATTTTGACCTAATAAACCCGGTTTAAACCCATAATGTTTCTTGTGATCAATCATAAATGGGTGATGTAAGCATGTAAGGCCATTTTCCACTCCTATATTGGATTCCTCTCTACAAGGCTTAGAGTCCATTACCTTTATCCTAAGACTACCTGGACTATATGGTTTGATGGGTGGATCGGAACCTATCTCAATTCCTAAATTCACATCCAAGAATGGAAGATTAGGTAACGGTTTTGGTTGAGGCTCCGGTTCATCAAAACTAGGAACTTCCCTAAAACTAAGAGTAAGGTTATCATTATAAGTATTCAAACCTATATCCTCTAGTTGTGTTTGGTTCAAAGGTTCTACCTCTATTGGGGTTCCTAAAGTCTCTTCTACTTCTTCCGGGTAGGTCACGGGTGGTGTGTATTCCTCAAGTGATGGTGGGAGTTGTGGGGTACTTTGTAGGTTTGTGTTATTTACCTCAGCCTTCCTTTTCTCAACATCACCTATATCCTCATCACGTGTTTTAGTAGAATCTAACCTAAACATGTTCCTAAGTATCTCAAATTCTTCTCTAGCCATTTCAAGTTCTAAGTCTGATTCATAAGAACCTTCTTCAATAACTTGATTACAATGTTCAATTTTCCTAAAGGATTCATCTTTTTGCTCAGTATGGTCATGTTCGGCTAAATCCTCCTTAATTGTTTCCTCAAGTTGTGATGTATACAAACCCATTAATTCATTGAACTCATGGTTCACGGTTAGGAGGCTTTCCTCAAAATTTTTCCAAAGGGTCTTACTAAAAGGAATTGATCCTAACAATGATTGTTTAATATAGGCCACACATGCGCATAACTCATCAAACCTATCAAACTTTACACCCATCTCCTCTTGTATATAGCTTAGATCACTTAAAAATTCATTGGAACAACAGGAAGCAAACCTATCTGAGTAAACTAATTGTTCCTCTATAGTTAATGATCTAAATGGAATTTCATCCGCCATGGAGACAAATAAAAATGGTTTTACAAACAAAGGGCACAAAGAAAAAGATAGACTAAAGAAAACCTAAAAAATAAAAATAAAATCTTACTAGAACGGAATCTAGCAAGTAGACCTAATAAAAAGAAATTCCAACCTAGACAATAACTATTCCCCGGCAGCGGCGCCAAAAACTTGATGCGTGGGAATCGCAACAGGCTTTACCTCTCGAGAGATCTCGAGAAGCTTACAACCCCCACCAGGCAGTGTACCTGATCGTTGTAGTATAGTATAGTGACAAGTACCGGGGGATTGATCGTTCAGCTTAGGAATAGTGTCGCTAGGATTAGAAAGCCTAAATACTAGTTCTAAAGGTGAGGGATGATTATTTTTGTGTTTTTATATTTTATGGAAAGCAAATTAAAATCTCGGGTTTGAAGGATTTGGGCGGAATTAGTTGCTATTCACCTAACCCAATACTAAGATGCAATCAAAATAAAATACTAGAAATGAAAATAAACTAATTTATACTAAGGTTGTGAGCAGTAATTGGAGAAAATGTGTTTACTTAGATTTCACTACTCCCTAGATATCTTTTACATGTTAATTACTTGTTATAATTGCATGGATGACGGATCGTATTCCTTAATACCATTCATAGGGTGGCACACATAACTCCCCAATTCTATGAGCTCTTATCTCCTCCTACACCATGCCCAGCACAACTATAGGGATTGTAAACAGTGGCTCATGTATTAAATACAACCAATAAAGACCTAGTGCGCGTTGGTTCATGTATCTTAAGACGTTCAAGCATGTTACCAATTAGAGATCTGCCAGTTTTCTTAAGCCTAACATATAAATCATTCATCCAAGACAAGAATAAACAAGTAATCAACACATAATTAATATCTAGGTTTCATTAGATTTAAGCAAACACAAGATAGATCTAGCCTAGCATGATGGAATTAAGACAAGAACAAGATATAGACAACCAACACATAGACATATTGATTGAATTAGAAGAACACTTTTCTTGATTAATCATGCAAGGTATCAAGGGGTTGGAACCCTTGAAAAACCTGTAAAGTTACACCAAAATCGTACTTAGGGTTTCTCCCAAAACTTCTCTCTTTAAATGTGAAAAACTAGAAAACTATATATAAGAAAAGGGGTCTGACGGCGTCAAGACCAATTAGGTGACGCCGTCACCTCGCCGCCAAAACAATCCTCGGACTGCCTAGATCTACATTTGACGCCGTCAAGAACAATTCATTTCCAGGCCGTCATGACTTTTACTCTTGACGCCCAACCTTCATGACATCGTCAAAACTCTTCTGGGTCGTCATGGAATTTTACTCTTGATGCCGTCAGGGAACTACACTTGACGCCGTCATGCACTGTTCCCAGCATGGAAAATTAAGACTTTGGCGTTTTCTTCACTTTTATGCTCTAAAAATGCCCGAATTGCTTCCTTTTCCAGATTTCACTCCCAAAGTACCTGAAATCTCAAAAGGAACGATTTAGGGCAATATTTGATCAAATAAATTCGAATTCGGGCTTAAATGACCCCCTAAAAATGGATCATTTTTCGCCTCATCAAAGACTAGGACAAAACAACAAAGTAAAGTATTTCCACTATTTAATTTAGAAACATGATCTACCAACAATAAAAATAAAGCATGCATACGGAAGCAAATAACAAACAAACAAAATAAAATCACACAAAACATGGGTTGCCTCCCAAGAAGCGCTTTTCTTTATTTACGAGTCTTGTAGCTAGACTCAAGGTCATGGGTTACTACGTGACCTCATCATTGGTTCCACTCTCTAGGTGGTCTTCTAAATCAGTTTTGTATTCCGGACCTAGTTGCAAGCATTCTTTGTAGAAACCAAGCATCCTATTCTTTACATACTCTACTCCTCTACGTCTATCCTCCTCATTCCTATAATAAGCCGCTTGCTTGTGTTCTTTTTCGAAATTAGAGAGAAGGCGGTATTGCTCAATCTTGTATGGCATTTGATAGGTCATCATTCTCTTCCTTGAATCTAACTATCCCTAAATTCGGATCATAACTCATCCTAGTGGCCTCAACAAATGGTTTTCCGAATATTATTTGGCTTAGGCAAGCATCTATCACTGGACGAGTGTCTTCAACTATCATAAAATCGATCTCATAGGTGAGATTCCCTATAATCACATGCAATCCCTTCACTCTTCCTGCAAAATTACTTATCAGATTCTTATTAGGCATCATCCTAAAATTAAGTTGCTTCTTCATCACCCAATTGTAATAAGTCCTAGTCATGATGTTCACGGGGGATCTAGGGTCGATGTAAGCTTTCCATATATGCATGTGCCTGATATTGCATGGTATATTAATGTTAGAGGGGTCTCCCATTTTGATAAGGGGGTGCCAAGGATATATGGTCTCTCGGGACTATCGAATAAATCCTTATGGTATTCCCGTTCTTCCTTGGTGGGCAACTTATCAAAGTACTCTTCTATAGGCTCTACCTCCTCTAATTCCTCTCTCCTATTAACCTCAACTTCCCTACTCTCATCCTTAGTCTCGGCTTCTACTCTAACTTCATCCTTGTCACTCTCTTCTATCTCCTTATCTATTGGCTTAATGGTGACAACATTGACAAAGTGGACATGTTTGGATGATGAGGGGTCCTTAATTTGGATTCCGTTATTGGTGTCCCTAGTGTCCTTCCTAGGTGTGACTAACGCTTGGTTGTTGAGGGCTTTCAACAAGTTGTCAATCTTGTTGGTCATCTCCGTTTGTTGTTGGTTGAATTCGGTTTCAAACCTAGCTATGCGAGCTTCTTGAGATGCCATAAACTTTGACATCAATCCTTCAAGATTGTTGGTACTACCATAGTTGTTAGAAGGATTGTTGTTGAAAGTACGGTTGGGGGGTGGACCGTTTGGTTGGTAACGATTAGGCGGATTGGAAGAATTGGGTTGATTTTGTTTCCACCTAAGGTTTGGGTGATTTTTCCAAGAGGGGTTGTATGAATCACCGTAAGTGTTTGGCTCAGGCTTGAAAGTGTACCACTTATCTCCTGCTTCGTTGGTACGCGTGGATGCGTAGTCCGCAAAAGCTGTTCCGGGGAGTTCCACACAATCACGAGTGTCGTGGGGACCACTACATAATTCGCATGAAGAAGTGATTTTGTTCACTTGGCTTGAAGGTTTAGGAGCTTCGTAAGATTTTATGAGAAACTCCTCAAGTTCCATGATCCTACGGTCAGGAGTGCTAGAATTGTTCGAAGGCAAAGATATTGCCTTGACTGTTTTGTTCAAATCCCGGGGATCATTCCAACTTTCGTTGTCATAGAGATCAAGATCTTCTATGAGTTCCCGTGATTGTTCCGCACTTAGATCACGTAGCTTACCACCGACCGATTGGTCAATGGCTCGCCTCGTGGAGATATCGATATGGTCATAAAAAATTTGGACTTGGAGCCAAAGATGCCATGATGAGGGACTTTTTGGAGTAAGTCCTTGAAACAAGTCCATGCTTCATACAGAGATTCATTTTGACATTGTTGGAACATCAAGATGTCATTTCTAAGCTTAGTAGTTCTCCCCGGTGGGAAAAATTGAGCAAGGAAACGAGTGGTGAGATCATCCCATGTGGTGATGGATCCCACGGGTAAACACTCAAGCCATTGACTAGCTTGATCCCGTAGAGAGAATTGGAATAGGCGTAATCGGGTTGTCTCTCTAGTTTCAACACCTAGGTCTATGGAATCTACGATTTTTAGGAAGTCCTTAAGGTGTTGATTTGGGTCTTCGGAACGAAGTCCATGGAATGCACATCCGCTTTACACCAACCGGATGGTGTCGGATCGCAAGGGGGTTACATTGGCTCCGGTGAGCTCAATGGTGTTTCGGTAGCCTTGGTGGCTATGTCGGGAATACTCTCCTAAGGTTCGGGGCCTAAGGGGTTCTAGTGGTGGGTTTTGTTGTGGTGGGATGACGGGTTCAAAGATGTTCCCATCGTCCATGATGTCGGGTGGTGAAAAGTTACGAACAAAGACACAAAGAAAAAGATAGACTAAAGAAAACCTAAAAAATAAAAATAAAATCTTACTAGAAAGGAATCTAGCAAGTAGACCTAATAAAAAGAAATTCTAACCTAGACAATAACTATTCCCCGGCAGCGGCGCCAAAAACTTGATACGTGGGAATCGCACCAGGCTTTACCTCTCAAGGGATCTTGAGAAGCTTACAACCCCCACCAGGCAGTGTACCTGATCGTTGTAGTATAGTATAGTGACAAGTACTGGGGGATTGATCGTTCAGCTAGGAATAATGTCGCTAGGATTAGAAAACCTAAATACTAGTTCTAAAGATGAGGGATGATTATTTTTGTATTTTTATATTTTTTAGAAAGCAAGTAAAAATCTCGGGTTTGAAGGATTTGGGCGGAATTAGTTGCTAATCAACTAACCCAATGCTAAAGATGCAATCAAAATAAAATACTAGAAATGAAAATAAACTAAATTAACTAAGGTTGTGAGAAATAAATGGAGAAAATGTGTTTACTTAGATTTCACTACTCCCTAGACATCTTTTACACGTTAATTACTTGTTATAGTTGCATGGATGACGGATTGTATTCCTTAATACCATTCATGGGATGGCGCACTTAACTCCCCAATCCTATGAGCTCTTATCTCCTCCTATACCATGCCCAGCACAACCATAGAGATTATAAACAGTGGCTCATGCATTAAATATAACCAATAAAACCTAGTGCACATCAGTTCATGTTTCCTAAGACGTTCAAGCATGTTATCAATTGGAAGTCTGCCAGTTTTCTTAAGCCTAACATTGAATTCATTCATCCAATACAAATATGAACAAGTAATCAACACATAATTAACATCTAGGTTTCATTAGATCCAAGCAAACACAAGATAGATCTAGCCTAGCATGATGGAATTATGACAAGAACAAGATATAGACAACCAACACATAGACATATTGATTGAATTAAAAGAATACTTATCTCAATTACACATGAAAGGTATCAAGGGCTTAAAACCCTTGAAAAACCTGTAAAATTCACACCAAGTTCGTACTTAGGGTTTCTCCAAAACTTCTCTTTTTTTAATGTGAAAATTAGAAAACTATATATAGGAAATAGGGTCTGACGGCGTCAAGACAAAGCTTGTGACGCCGTCACCTCGCCGCCAAAATAATTCTCGGACTGCCTTGATCTACTTTTGACGCCGTCATGTGTTAGCATTTTCCAGGCCGTCATGCATTTTACTCTTGACGCCCTTCCTTGTGACGCCGTCAAATCTGTACTGGGTCGTCATGGAAATTACTCTTGACGCCGTCAGAAATTACTTCTTGACGCCGTCACCTACTGTTCCCAGCAAGGAAAATTAAGACTTTGGCGTTTTCTTCACGTTTATGCTCCAAAAACGTCCGAATTGCTTCCTTTTCCAGATTTCTCTCCCAAAGTACCTAAAATCACAAAAGGAACGATTTAGGGCAATATTTGACCAAATAAATTCACCCCTAAAAGTGGTTCATTTTTCGCCTCATCAGCATCCTCTAAAAGAGGGTCACGTAACGGATTATCGGAAATAAGCACATAATCAATATCAAAATCAAAACACTCATAATCCGGAAGAGAGATATCAGTATGAATAGTGGGATTGCCACTACTCGTCTCTTCAAATTGAAAAATTTCAAGCTTGGGTAAGAAATCACTATCCATAACGGGGATAGGAGAAAAAGTCAGAGGATCTTTCAATGCCTCGATTTTAGAAATGAGAAGATTTATATTCAATAATTTTTCACGAAGTGCTTCATCTTGGATTTCAGTATCAACTTCTTCATCATTCTCTTCTTCTAAGCTGACGAGCTCAGAAGGTAATTCGTCCGCATAGTCGATTTCTCCACAAGATATATAATCGTCATTGTCAGAATCGGAGAACATCTCAACACGATCATTCGGAGATAACTCGCATTCTTCAGCCGTATCAAAAACATATTTCTCAAAATCGGGTAAAGAATCCTTGAGCTCGGGCTCAAAAGGATCTGACGGCTTATCTTCAATAAATTCACAATCACCGTTAGAAATTTCCACGGACTCACTTGGGATTGGGACGAGGTTCTCAACACTAGACTTATTGAATTCGTCCGATTCCGTTGCTGGATTAGTGTTTAGATGTTCATCCCCCGTTTTTAGAGAGTCCTCGGGTTCTACGGGAGAAACATCGGAAGCTTTGTGAGGATTAAGAATGATTGTAATTTTCTCATCATCGTCTTCGGAATCATAGTAAATAAAATTTTTATAAGGATTAGACGCTCTCTCTTCACCAAGTAATTATGCAATAGACTTTTCACAAGGCTCGGGAGTATGAGTTTCAGGATTAGCCACCAACTCTTTTAACTTCTCGATAAGGGATTTAGTTTCAAAAATATCATTAGTAATATCGGAAGTTTGTGGGGGTTGGTTAAAACCATGAGAATCGTAACATGAATTCGGTTCATAATAAAAATTTTCAAACGATCCCCCACAATTTTCAAAATTTGGTGGATTTTGGAACGAATTGTCATTGTAATTTGGTACTTGCTCATAAAAGTTTTGAAAAGGAAGATTGAAATCATTTTGAGGATAATTATCAAAACTCGTATCACAAGCGTAAGACGTTTCAGCATTCGGGACGTAGCACATACAATTCACGTATCCACATTGATTACAAAAACATTGTCCACACGGTAATCCTTCGTCCGATGGATTTCCACAATTAAAGCAACTGAACGGAGACGGCGGTGGTGTTGGATAGTAATCGGGAACGTCTTGAAAGATTGCTCTTTGAACATACTCGGGAGAATTACAAAACCAACAAACTCCATCATGAATATCACTACCACATTGTTCGCACGTACACCAAACACATGAACCTTCAAAGTACGGTTTTCCACATTTAAAACAAATCGGATCCATAAGAATTATCGATTTAGAGGGTTAAAGAAGAAGAATCAAATGATAAGAGGATAAGGAGATTATTTTTGGTTTTTAATTATCGAAAAAGAAAATCAAAGTCGAAAAGGAAAATCTTTTTGTATTTTTAATAATTCAAAACCTTAAAACTTTTATTCTCTTTTGTTTTTCAAACGTTACGTTAATCGTAACCGTTTCCTTCAAAACTACTCGCGACGGAACGGGAGAGAAGAATGGATCTCTCTTCAGCTTGCAATTTAATGTCAAAGCTTTCTGTATTTTCCGCTTACTCGGTTGTAGAATTAAAGTAATCCGATTAGCAACTAATTTCACGCATTATTATATTGGGAAACTTATTTGGTTTACAACGCCCCCTTTCCACCGGAAAGTCGAGGCTGTAACTTTCTTTTTGGTATTTTTGAAAACACTTTAGGAAAAGTGTTTTTGATTTTTCAATTTTTTTTTTGGTTTTTATAGAAAATATATACATGGAAGGTTTTCAAAACACAATTTCAAAAAACGAAAATCAAAAATTCACTTCAACCTTCCCCGACAGCGGCGCCATTTGATTTAGTTGTTTTGATAGTATAGGTTTATTTTTTCGAAGAAATGCTTAGGAACATGTTTCCCCGGGTCGTGTCCCAACGAAGGTGTGAATGGAATTTTGAATTCCCGGTTTGTGAAATGTGTCTTGAAAGTGGTAAAAAGTGATTTTGATGAGATTACACTAATGAATATGAAAATGAAGCACAAATAACCAACTAAGCACGTAAATCAAGTAATTAAACAAAAAACATAACGTAAACTTAAAACCGTAAGCTAAAACGCGAATTAAACGTAAACGTACGAAATAAAACGCGAATTTAAGCTACACTACTCCTACGGACTTGAAAATAATTTTAAAAAGTTAAAAATGATAAAATAATCTTAGGATTAGGTTGACTATCTGTTATAAGAATTATGTTGCATTTGTATTGAGAGAATAAGGAAGAAAAGTGGCGGATGTGTGTGCGAATATTTAGGCTAAAACATCCAAGTATCAAAGATGGAAGAAGTATCAATGATGGCTGGACAGACACCACTTTCAAGTAAAACTTGT
This sequence comes from Artemisia argyi, assembly GCA_030686995.1. Classification (NCBI taxonomy): domain Eukaryota; kingdom Viridiplantae; phylum Streptophyta; class Magnoliopsida; order Asterales; family Asteraceae; genus Artemisia; species Artemisia argyi. The sequence continues at coordinate 83,191,151 of CM060699.1, forward strand.
TCTGGTGTTGTTCATCCATTATTGATTCATCTTTGCTCTTTGTCAAAATACAGAAATAATTATCAAGTATAATTTGTATTGATAGAATAAGGAAGAACATGTTGTGTTGTTTTTGCGAAGAATTAGAGCAAGAGAGATATTAAGGTTTGCTTGGATTAGCTTATTTTATCTTAGGATTAGGTTGAAGTACAATAAACATATCAAGAATTTAAAGCATTCTTTTTCATGTATTTAGTTACAATGAAAATATTTTCATTGCATTGTTGATATAAATTTAATATGATTTCATTGATTCATGATTAGCTCTCTAATGTCGTATGTCACAACTCACCATTTCAGGTCATTTTCCCAAACTTTGACATTTTACTATTCATAAATCACTATTCATCAAAACACTATTCATCGTTTTACTATTCATCATTTTCGAGGTCAATTTGATATTCTGAGAAACATTTGAGAATTTTACTATTCACTAAACACTATTCATTTCCAGAAAAGTTTTCACTATTCACTTGCATTACTCATTTCATCGTAAATTTAGTTTACGGGTATTCAAATTCGCGTAACCGGATTGGTTTAGGTGCGAATTCATTTCATTAGTGCTAAGGACACTGCATACGGACTAGAGACAGTCTGCATATCATCATAACAGCATTTTCATGTTATACACTCTTAAGATTTTCAAATTTATATATTTGATACATTTAATGTTTTCCTTATAAGTATTTATAATAAACGTTAACACCCGGTTTATACACGACGAATATATCTAAATATTCCCACAATGGTCCCGACATATTTTTATATCTATTTTATCATCATAAAAGTTATAATATTCATTTACCCAGTATTTTGGAAATTTATTTTATTTATAACGTAAGTTTATAAATATTACGACGGTTTTCGTGGAAACTAAACAATAATCACCCGAACACTCAGTAATTGTACCCAACATATTGTTATCATTCTTATGACTTTATTTTGTCCCGGTTAACTTTGTTAACATTTATTTCTATTAAACCCGGTACCCGATTTTAACTAATAACACATATCAACACATAACCTTACACTAAAATCCTAATTAAATCAAAACTACCCCCCCCCCCCCCCTCATCCACCATGGCCGGCCCCCAAAAGTCCTCACTAGGCAAAACTTACACTTTTCTTAACCTCTAGTCATTATGTATACATATTAAACAATATAACTTATACTAGATAATTACATAAACCACTAAAACCTAATCATACATACATTTCAAGAATCAAAAAGCAAAAACCTCATCCCTTCTCCATCTCAACCCACGACCAAACCATAATCCAAGATCAAGTGAATATTTTCCAAAAGTTAAAGCATAGAAGTTGTTCATTTTGTCTTCCTAATCAAGAATCATACCACAAAAACACAAGTAACTCAAGGTTTCTCACCATCTAATCACCTAGAATTTCAAAGTGAGTTATCAAATTTATTTTCATGTTTTCATCTAATTAACACATGTATCTTATGGTTTTCATGCTTAATTTCATGCTCATACTAGTTATACCACTTTATTTTTGAAGACTTTTTGATGATACAAACCCTAGAATTTGTTTTAGGTACTCCCTTGTTAAATTAACTTGTTTAGTGATCATTAGGAACCCATGGCACCCTAAGAAGGTGTATGGTAGGATTAATATAGCTTTGAGAAGTTTGCAAGAGTTTTGGTTGATGTAGAAACTAGTTTTGAACCATGGAAATGGTTTTGTAACAAGTAAAAATACCTACTGTCTCATTTTGTTAAATCCTGGAAAATCAGTAAACATAAAGGAAACTTTGGCAAAATTTTTAGAAAATACTTTCAAAAACGAATCCGTAGGCGAAAGAACGGATTAAAAAGAGTTTATAACGAAGAAGTTATGATTTTTGCAAGTTTATTGACGAAAAGTAATTTTCTGAAAAATGCATACTGTTGGACGTTTTTTGTCGGACAAAAAGAGGCTTTAGACGTAACCCGGAGGAGCCAAGCTTTCCAAAATATATTACTACATACTAAGACGTAACCGTGGATATAAAGAACAAGTAAAACGGACTTATAACGACAAAAATATTCACGTTTCAATGTCGGCAAAACTAATGTTGTTTTGACAGCTTTTAGAAATATTAACGCTAAAACTACGTAGTAACTCTAGATTTCTAGAAATAATACCAAGTACCCAATTTCATAACTAACGAAGTATTAGTGATTACAAGTATATTTTATCACTACAAGGCGTTATTTCATGGATTTCAAACCGAGGATTTCATCACTAACATGGAAACATACGATATATATATATAAGTATATATATTGCAACTAGGTTTATTTTTCTAATAGCCATATTTTTCCTAAGTCTTGGAATATATATTTTTTGATAACAACAAGTATTTTTCCAAAGAGTAGAGTGGTATAGGAACATGTGCATGGACATTCATAACATCATTTGGTGATCTAAATTAGATCGTTCATCATTCACATTAGGTTGCGACAGCTAACCGTTCATTGTTGTTCATTTCACATCATCACAGTATCATCAGTTAAGGTGAGTTTTCATAGCCCCATATACATTTTATGATTGTTTTCAAATCCCACGGGGGAGAATACATTGCACCATTTTAGTACGAGCCCAAGTATCAAAACCTATGTACATTGCTTAAGTAGCTTGTCTGCCATGTGATAAGTCCCCTAGTATCATCATGAACCGTTAATTTGCCTTTAAGCGAGAGTGAGTGGATAGATCTATTGAGGGTGACGCCTCCATCCGTGGTAGTATTTACCAACAGTAAGCGGATGCATTTCATGTCTGTTACATTTGAGTGTTTTGGCAGAACATTCAGGAGGGGCATAAATTTCATCAGTCTAGCTTCGGTGTCATGAGCTTAAGGTCTATTGTACTATTTTACGTGACTTTTGTCATGCACTTATACTTGTGGTGGCCGTACAACATTACATTTCATAAACCTATGATTATTCACCAACTTTATGTTGACCGTTTTCGCAATGTATTTTCAGGTAACTAAGGGCATTATCATATCATATGCATGGAGTCACATTAGGGTGTGCCAGGGATGACGCACTTCATTTTGGTTTTTTCATGCACTTGTAAATTATCGTTTGACATTTCCTGAACTTGTTTTCTGTAAACGTTTCAACCTTTGGGACCTATGTTTTGTAGCACTGGATGCTTTTAAATAAATCAAACGATGTATTTTCCAAACGACACTTTAGGTCGTTGATGAGTGTGTAAATACTCATCATTTTTACCATTTCTGAGCTGCCAAAACATCAAAAAACACTCAATAATGAATCAAAATAGTGAAAATATCCCAGGAAAGTGTTTTACATGTCTCAAATGCAAAAATACCAAAAACAGATGAAAAACGCACAAAGTTTGCATAATTGGCAGTTTCAGTCCCCCAACTTTCAAAAGTTGTCAAATCTAGTCCCTGGTCATTCTAAAAACTTGAAAAAGTCACCAAAGGTCCTTTTAAATCAAAAAGTTACATAATTAGTCATTTGGTGAAAAGTTTCACAAAATGCCAAGTTTAGTCCCTGAACTTTAAAAATTGTCAAAAATGGTCCCTGAGATATGAAAAACTTTGAGAAAAACAAATTTTGTCCTTGCACTAACCTTTTATGATAGGATTGGTCCTTGGTGGAAAGTTTGGTGAAAATTACACAAATGGTCCCTGAAGTTTGAAAGTTTGACGGTTTCAGTCCCTGGTGAAAAATAAATTGAAAAATCATCAAAGGACCTTTATACTATTCATGATGTGGCATAATACACCAATGGAAATATTTTGGAAGCATGCCAAGTCTCACCCCTCAACTTTTGAAAAATTACAAAAAAGGTCCTTGTGAATCATAAACCTAACCGGATCCTAACCTAAATAATACTACTCCATATTATCCAAGTCAAATCCTAGTCCAGCCCACCCATTTCTAAACCTTAGGCCCAAAATACAACCAGTCCACACCTCAAGCCCACACAACCCACCCTTTAATAGTTTTAGCCCGGGTCAAAGGGTTTGACTCCGGTCAAACGTGGTCAAACCTCCACCTTCCTTCCCTCTCAGACAACACCACCACTTGACCAGCCTCCCATCTCCACCAATCACAAGCCAGAACCCCCCACAATTAATGCCACTACCCCTACACCTACCTTTCACACCACAATTAATGCTTCCCCCCCAGTTGCACTCAATCAGTGAGCAATTTGCAAAAACTCCGTTCCCGCCAAAAATACGTGGAGGCATTTGAGTGGACCAAAGAAGCCATAGGGAGGTGGGATATGCTCAGAAAAGCTCCAGAAGACCTAATATGGGGGTATAAATAGAAGAAGATGCAAGGAATGAAGAGTGTAGTTTTAATTAGTTTTAAATAGTGTCGAATTTAAATTATCTTTGAAATCCAGTGTAATCTTTCTAATTCAAGCATTGTAGCATCTTAGTTATTGTATTTCTACTCTTTTGAAGTTATAAAATATCAAGGTTTAGTTCTGTTTTATGAATTTGCAATTTACTCTAAATTTTGAATTTCTAAACAACTTCAGTGATCAAATGTACCAAGGTTAATGGACTGAATCAGGCTCATTTAGGATCCCTTAAGCTTATTTAAGCTTTTAGAGACTCTAAAACTCAGTTGTAGTAGAAGATAATCAAAAAGCTAAAAAAGTCAACATTGGTCAACTGTATATGTTTTTGAGTTATTTTCAGGTATGGAGGATCATTGAGGAGCAGGATTGAAGTTGAAGTTTGCCTATCTAAAGATAGGCTTCATAGGAAAATCCCTTGTTCAAGCTAGGGATACCTTGTAAGCTTTTGCTCATTTCTATTTTTCACTAAAAATCTTAGATCTAAGTAGCTTCTGTTTAAATTGCTTGTTCATTGTGAATCTGTGTTAATTGGTTGTTGTTTGAGTAGTTTTTAATTTAATAATCATAACTTGTTTATTAGAATAAATAGCTACTTAAAATTTCAATATTTAACTGTCAAAATTAGTTTAAGTGGTAAACTTGAGTTTTTATAGTTGCATTCTGTGTTCAAGTGTTTAAATTAGTTTCCCTAATCATAAAAAGAAGTTGTGAAACCAGACCCTAAATCCTAGTAATCATCTGCATTGAAAACCACAAAACAGCCAAGCATTAGGGGTGTTTGGATTAGGCCAGGTCTGTGAGCTCAGCTTATTCTTGTTACCAATTTTGGTCTATCCAACTTGCATTAGGTAATATTAGATAAGTTAGAGCATAAAATCAGTAGTCATAGCATAAAAAAGTCAAATTGCAAGTTTAATCTTGATTTCTCATTAACTGTTAGGGAATTCAGTTGCATGCTAGATAATTCCGTAGCATAAGTACTTATGATAGCTTAATCTAACTTTATTTTGCCTTAGTACTTCATAGTTAATCAATTAGATTCAAGCAAAACTCAAATTAGTCAACTTTAATTGATTTCATCAAAAGTCAAAATTTCAAGTGGTCAGATTTTTGCAAAACTTAGAGGATTTTTATAGAATTTTTCATTGAGTTTAAGGCTTTGATCTTTTGAGGTATTGCAGCCCCCACCTCAGCTTTATAGTCCCATAGTTACTTAATTTTTATCATTTTTATTGTGGGCCCCAGCTAGGTTCAAACTCAGCTGCAGGGCTGAGCCTTGCCCTGCTGCACGGATCAGACAACCACTCCACCACATTTGGTGGTGGTTTGTGGCCATCCTAGTGGGTCCCAACACCATAACTTGGTCTCACTCAACCCCCTCCTACCAGGGATCAGGCTTTGACCATTGGTTTGACCTATAACCCAGTGGACCCCACCTAGTTTAGGCCCCAAAGTTTGTCCTTAATCTGGTTTAGTTTCAAAATTGCAAAGTGCTTATTTCACTGCATTCAGCTTAATTGTGCTTATTGCTTGCTATTTCTGGCTTATCTGAGTGTGTTTAACTGATTTGAACCTATTTTCACCATTGTGGGACCCACCCATAGTCATTTGTGCTTAAATACCCACACAGTCAACATAAGTCAACTGTATAAGCCAAGGGGGTGTTACAACTTATTTATAAGCTATTTTCAAAAGTGGTTTTACAAAAGTTTTCTATTTTCAGTGGTAAAGTTAGTTTGTAAAAGAAAAATCCAAAAAAAATCAAGTTTAAAATAAGTGATAGTTTCTATTTAATTAAACTTAATTTTAATTTTCATTTTTAGATTTTAATTAAGTACTTAGTGTTTTTATATTTTTATTAATTACCTTATATAGTAAAGTAATTTCGGAATTTTTTTCAGATTTTTATTCTGTCATTTAGTATTAATTAGATTTAATTTTAGTTTTCTTGTTTATTAATTAATATTAAGTATTAAATAGCTTATTTAGTTTTTATAAAGTAAAACTTAGTTTTTATATTTTTCCTAGCTCTAATATAGTATAATAGATTTTTAGAAAATATAATTTTGAATTCTACTGTTCATTTTCCATTTTTCTTATTTAATTTGTTTAAATTAGAATTAAAGTAATTAAAAGGTAAATAATTAGTGGATTAACCTTAAAACTTAATTTTTAGAGTTTTTATAATTTTATAGGATTCCTGTGATGGTTAAGTAATTTTATAAATTTTATCTTAATTTTCTAAGTTAATTTAGTATTAATATTAATTAAAAGTAATTTAATTAGTTTAATTAAGTTAAATAGTTTTCAATTTATAAAAAACCCATAAAAAGACAAAAATATTTATTTTCATTTTTTATACTTTCTTCAAGTTCTAATTTAAGTTTAGAAATTATTTTTGCAAATTTTTAGTTTAATTTGTAATAGTTATAATTATTAGTTAATTGAAATTAGGTTTTAATTTAGATTTTAAATAGATTTAGTAATTAAATAATATTTAAATAATATTTTAATCCTTTTTATAATTTCATTTTCATTTTTAATTTTAAAGTTTGAAAAAGTGTCAAAAGCACCCCCTGTAGTTTGTTAAATACCAAAATCCCACTTTTTCAGTCTGATTGCGTAAACCTGAATTGTGAATACGTACATATAATTGCATATTTGATTTTTGTGAATATTATATCTGTGTACAAATACCAAAATAACAGTAGCAATACCAACTCCACATCATCTGGCTACTGTCCTCAGTGCCACTTTCTCATAAACGATTTCAAACGACACCATTTCAATCTCGCTGGGACTTTAACGACCCGGGAAAACACTACACTATCACCGGAGTATTGATTCTAGGCTGTCTTTGACTTGTTGACCTTGGTCAATAATATCTAACGGTTTAGACCCAATCAGTCGTTCAATATATCCTGGTTATGGTGCTATGACAGTTACACCCCCAGGCATTTCATTCCGCTGCAAGTCAGGTAAATTGGGGGTGTGACAGATTGGTACCAGAGCCAAGGTTATAGCGAACTAGGATGCATCATGATAGGGTTTATGATGTATACGATTCCTAGACTATAACCACATTATCATAGCATCTCATCATTTCATCATAAGTGCATGTTCATTGTTTTAGGTGATTCCATTATACGAGTTATTTATTTTATTTCACCTTGATTATCACAGAACCATGTCTTCAGACCCAAATGTTGTCATACTGTACTTTATCACAGACTCCGATGTTGAAGGCTCTATGTCTTCCACTGCCTTTTCACCACCACCTATTCCTCTTGTACCTGTGTTGCCACTCTCGGCATCAGGTGAGGAAACCGAGCCTTTTGAGGAGGATGAGACTGCTCCTACTCCTCATGTTTCCCCTATTGCACCACCCGAGATTACCCGTGCACCCACTGACACATCATCCTCTGCTACCACTATTCCATCAGAACCTAGACTCATGTTTCCCCGTAGGAAGACGACTATAGGTCCTAGTAAGAAAGTTTGCACTGCTACATCTACCTTTAAGATCCCTACTATTCCTATGTTACCCACACCACCACCAGCCATACCCGCTACTACATGCATATCTACTTCACTATTGCCGCTTAGGAAGCGTGCGAGGTTTACTACACCAGCTTCACCTACTACAGAGTCAGAATCAGAACCACCACCAGTATACCATGTAGGTGAGTGTTCGAGAGCAGCAGCTGCTAGGGAGTCTACAGATGCTAGGGAGCCTACAAATGTTACATTAGAGGATCAGTTAAGGGCTCAGCAGGAGCAGGTTGATAGTTTGGGTTTTAGGGTTGATGAGGTTATCACTACTCGACTTGAGGTGGTTGAGGAGCAGGTCGAGGGTTTGCTTTTAGGCAGAGTTAGTATCGACGTGTCGTATCATGGGCTTGAGGCACGACAGGAGGGACATCGGGAGCTAATTAACCAGCTTAGGGGTGAGCTACCAGAGATACGGGATAGAGCTTGGACTACACAGGAGGCTCAGGGAGAGCAGACACACCAGTTGGCTGTAGCACATAAGAGGTTGGCTATGATGGAGGGTAGAGATGCTGCTCTTCAGCTTCGAGTTTAGCATTTAGAGGAGATTGCAGTTATGATGGACAGGGAGATTCGTCGTCTGAGGAGTGCACCTGGAGCATCTGGAGCTCCTGGACCATCTAGAGCACCTGGAGGAGCCTAGACATAGACTAGTATTGTATTAGCTTTTACTATTTTCCTAGTCCCGAGGTGTGGGACATAGTTCAAGAACTTGTAGTCTTTTGGTTGTTGTACAAACAAATATATCAAGTGCGACTCTACTATGTTGGAAATGTTGTGCTATATATATATATATATATATATATATATATATATATATATATATATATATATATATATATATATATATATATATATATATATATATATATATATATATATATATATATATATATATATCGGTCCATGTAGGCCGAAATTTTCATGTATTATATTCATGTGTTGTGATTATATTTATGATGTTTCGTGGTTGCTCTTTATTGTTAACGTATTTATACTTGTTGTGGTTGTATCTATACGTGTCGTGGTTGTATTATTACAGGTTGTGGTTGTACTCGTACATGTCGTGGTTGTATCTATACTTGTTATGGTTGTATATATACATGTTGTGGGCGTATACTTTTTGTACGATGACTATTTCTATTATGGTTTTCTCATGGTTGTTGTCGATTATTATTTATCAGAAGTATGGCGCCAAAGAAAGCAAAGGCTACACCAGAAACACCCGCTATGACACAAGCCGCTATCCGCAAGTTGGTCAGGGATAGTATAGCAGAAGCTCTGGAGACTGAGAGAGCTGAAGTTGCTGCTAGGGCTGCTGAGATTCCACCTACTACTGAAGTGGTTCAACCCACTACTAGGCGTGAATGTACTTGGAAGGATTTCAAGATTAGTGATCCTGTCAAGTATAAGGGCACTGAGGGAGCGGTTGCTTTGATCCGCTAGTTTGAGAAGACTGAGAATGTATTTCTCATGTGTGGTTGCCAGGAGGTTAACAAGGTAAAATTTGCTACTGGAATGCTGCTTGATGAAGCTATGTCTTGGTGGAATTCGTATGCTCAGCCTATTGGTATGAAGAATGCCTATAAGCTCACTTGGGATCAATTCAAGAAGCTGGTGACTAAGAAGTTTTGCCCTCGTACTGAGGTGCAAAAATTGGAAACCGAATTCTATGAGCTGGTAACAAAAGGTGATGACATTGAGACATATATCAGGAAGTTTCAGGAGTTGGCTACACTATGTCCAACTATGGTTCCGGACGATGAGAAAAAGATGGAGAATTTTACTGGAGGACTACCCGAAAGCATCCGAGGGGATGTGATGTCTTTCGACCCACAATCAATGGAAGAGGCCATTCGTATAACTCAGAAACTTATGGTCCAAGTGTTAAAAGGAAAGTCTGCTGCAAACAACAACAATAACCGTTCAAACAACACCAACTACAACAACACTCGAAACAACAACTATAACAATAACCGAAACCGCAACTACCCCAATAACCAAAACAATAACAACAATAACAACAAGAGGAGGTTTGATAATAACCAAGGTGGAAATGCTATCCAACCAGCACCTAAGAGACAGGAAGTGGTAAAGGCCTATGCTGCAGGACCAACAGAAGGAAAAGGATACATTGGAAAACTACCCAAGTGTAACAAATTTCAAACTCATCATAACCCTGGAAATTGTCCTAGAGCTTGTCAGAACTGTGGAAAAGTCGGTCATTCGACTAGGGAATGCAGAGCTCCACGAGGGGTAATTAATCAGAACCAACCAGGAGCATGTTATGGTTATGGAGAGTTGGGTCATTTCAAGAACAATTGCCCAAAGAGGAATGATCAAAGAGCTGGAAATCAGGGCGGAGTAGCTCGAGGAAGGGCTTATGTTATGGGAGGAGAAGATGCCCATGAGGACCCGAATGTTGTTGCGGGTACGTTCCTTGTTAATAATCGTTATGCATCCATTTTATTTGATTCAGGAGCGGATAGAAGTTTTGTTTCTATTGCATTTGCACCTTTACTTAACATAGAACCAACTACCTTAGACATTCCCTATATTGTTGAATTAGCCGATGGGTCTGTAGTTAACACCAACACCGTTATCCGTGGTTGCACCATCAATTTCCTAAGTCACCCATTCAATATAGACCTTATGCCCGTAGAACTTGGAAGTTTTGACGTTGTGATCGGTATGGATTGGTTGTCTCGACATCGTGCAAGAATCATTTGTGATGAAAAAGTTGTTCATCTTTCTTATGGAGGTGAAACTTTAGTTGTTCGCGGAGAGCGAAGTGGAACTAGACTCAGTATCATATCATGCATTAAAACTAAGAAGTACATAAAGAAGGGTTGTTATGCATTCTTGGCTCACATCACGGAGAAGAAGTCAGATGAGAAATGACTTGAAGATGTGCCTATTGTTAAGGAATTTCCAGAAGTCTTTCCGGAAGAATTGCCAGGACTTCCGCTTACACGTCAGGTTGAGTTTCAGATTGAGTTGGTGCCAGGAGCTGCACCAATTGCACGAGCACCATATAGACTTACACCTTCTGAGATGCAAGAATTGTCTAACCAATTACAAGAACTTCTAGACAAAGGATTCATTAGACTGAGTTCCTCGCCTTGGGGAGCACCGGTTTTGTTTGTGAAGAAGAAGGATGGATCTTTCAGAATGTGCATAGACTATCATGAGCTGAACAAGTTAACGGTGAAGAATCGTTATCCACTCCCTAGGATTGATGACTTGTTCGATCAGTTACAAGGTTCCTGTTTTTATTCCAAGATTGATTTAAGATCAGGTTACCATCAACTCAGAGTTCGGGAAGAAGATATCCCGAAGACGGCATTCAGAACACGTTATGGTCATTATGAGTTTCAAGTGATGCCTTTTGGATTAACGAACGCACCTGCCGTATTCATGGATCTCATGAACAGAGTGTGCAAACCATATCTTGATAAGTATGTGATTGTATTCATTGACGATATCCTGATTTATTCCAAGAGCAAGAAAGAGCATGAAGCACACCTCAGAACAATATTGGAACTACTCAAGAAGGAGCAATTGTATGCCAAATTTTCAAAGTGTGACTTTTGGATACAAAGAGTTCAATTTCTTGGCCATGTCATTGATAGCCAAGGATTACAAGTCGACCCAGCAAAGATTGAGGCAGTAAAGGATTGGGCCACGCCCAAGTCTCCTACAGAAATTCGTCAATTCTTAGGACTTGCATGATATTACAGAAGGTTTATTGAAGGGTTTTCTAAGATAGCGAAGTCGCTGACTAAGCTTTCACAAAAGAATCAAAAGTACGAGTGGGGAGAGAAACAAGAATTTGCATTTCAGTTATTGAAGCAGAAGCTTTGTAGTGCACCAATTTTGTCACTACCAGAAGGTATTGAGAACTTTGTGGTATATTGCGATGCTTCGCATAAAGGGCTTGGAGCTGTGCTAATGCAAAACGAGAAGGTGATAGCTTATGCATCTAGACAGCTTAAGACACACGAGAAGAATTATACTATACACGACTTGGAGTTGGGTGCTGTTGTTTTTGCACTCAAGATTTGGAGACACTACCTTTATGGTACTAAATGTGTAGTTTTTACCGACCACAAGAGCTTACAGCATATACTTGATCAGAAGGAACTTAACATTAGACAACGTCGTTGGCTAGAATTGTTGAGTGATTACGATTGTGAGATCCGATATCACCCAGGAAAAGCAAATGTTGTAGCAGATGCACTTAGCTGAAATGAACGACTCAAACCTTTGAGGGTTAGATCGTTAGGAATGACTATTATTTCACCATTACCATCAAAAATTTTAGAAGCTCAGATTGAGGCTTTCAAGGAGGAAAATCGACCACAGGATAAATTTTATGGTATGCCCGAGAGCAAAAATGGTTTCGTTACGAGAGCAGATGGAGTGTTATGCTTCAAGGACCGAAGTTGGATACCACTCTATGGTGGAGTACGAGATTTGATTATGCATGAATCACATAAGTCAAAGTATTCTATTCACCCAGGTTCTGACAAGATGTATCAGGATCTCAAAAAGCTGTATTGGTGGCCGAACATGAAAGCAGAAATAGCTACGTACGTCAGCAAATGCCTTACTTGTGCTAAAGTGAAAGCTGAGTACCAGAAACCGTCAGGATTACTTCAACAACCAGAAATTCCACAATGGAAGTGGGAGCGTATTACAATGGACTTTGTTACTAAACTACCCAAGACGTCAGGAGGTTACGATGCTATTTGGGTAATTGTTGATCGTCTTACTAAATCAGCACATTTCATCCCCATTAGAGAGACTTATTCCATGGAACAGCTTGCCAGACTTTATGTCAAGTAAATAGTCTCAAGACATGGAGCACCAGTTTCTATCATTTCAGACAGGGATAGTCGTTTTACATCAAACTTTTGGAAGTCATTACAAGATTCCTTTGGATCCAAGTTAGACATGAGCACTGCTTACCATCCACAGACCGATGGTCAGAGTGAGAGAACTATTCAGACACTGAGGACATGCTGCAAGCATGTGTGATTGACTTTGGGAATGGCTGGGCTAACCATTTGCCATTAATCGAGTTCTCTTATAATAACAGTTACCATTCAAGTATTAAAGCAGCACCATTTGAGGCACTTTATGGTCGTAAGTGTCGTTCCCCAGTTTGTTGGGCAGAAGTTGGAGAGGTACAATGCACAGGTCCAGAGATGGTACTAGAAACAACAGAAAAGATAATACAGATTCGATATAGGCTTGAAACTGCTAGAAGCCGACAGAAGAGTTATGCAGATGTTAGACGCAAACCATTGGAATTCCAGGTTGGAGACAAGGTCATGTCGAAAGTTTCGCCTTGGAAGGGCGTGATACGATTTGGAAAGCGTGGAAAGTTGAACCCGAGATACATTGGTCCATTTAAGATACTGGAAAGGATTGGTCCAGTAGCTTACAAGCTTGAACTACCATCAGAACTCAACAACGTACATAACACATTTCATGTCTCAAACCTTAAGAAATGCCTTTCAGATGAGTCATCCGTTATACCATTAGAAGAGATTAAGCTAGATGACAAGCTTAACTTTGTGGAGGAACCTGTTGAAATCATGGACCGAGAGATCAAACAGTTAAAGCAGAGTCGAATTCCGATCGTTAAGGTTCGCTGGAATTCTCGAAGAGGACCCGAGTTTACTTGGGAACGAGAAGACCAAATGCAACGCAAGTATCCACACCTTTTCACCAAACCTATTACCGAGACCAACACTAGCTGAATTCAGGGACTGAATTCCTTTTTGGGTGGGCGACTATCACAACTCACCATTTCAGGTCATTTTCCCAAACTTCGACATTTTACTATTTATCAAAACACTATTCATCGTTTTCGAGGTCAATTTGATATTCTGAGAAACATTTGAGAATTTTACTATTCACTGAACACTATTCATTCTGGAAAAGTTTTCACTATTCACTTGCATTACTCATTTCATCGTAAATTTAGTTTACGGGTATTCAAATTCGCGTAACCGGATTGGTTTAGGTGCGAATTCATTTCATTAGTGCTAAGGACACTACATACGGACTACAGACAGTCTGCATATCATCATAACAGCATTTTCATGTTATACCACTCTTAGGATTTTTAAATTTACATATTTGATACATTTAACGTTTTCCTTATAAGTATTTATAATAAACGTTAACACCCGGTTTATACACGATGAATATATCTAAATATTCCCACAATGGTCCCGACATATTTTTATATCCATTTTATCATCATAAAAGTTATAATATTCATTTACCCAGTATTTTGGAAATTTATTTTATTTATAACGTAAGTTTATAAATATTACGACGGTTTTCGTGGAAACTAAACAATAATCACCCGAACACTCAGTAATTGTACCCAACATATTGTTATCATTCTTATGACTTTATTTTGTCCCGGTTAACTTTTTTAACATTTATTTCTATTAAACCCGGTACCCGATTTTAACTAATAACACATAACCTTACACTAAAATCCTAATTAAATCAAAACTACCCCTACCCTCCCCCCCCCCATCCACCATGGCCGGCCCCCAAAAGTCCTCACTAGGCAAAACTTACACTTTTTTTAACCTCTAGTCATTATGTATACATATTAAACAATATAACTTATACTAGATAATTACATAAACCACTAAAACCTAATCATACATACATTTCAAGAATCAAAAAGCAAAAACCTCATCTCTTCTCCATCTCAACCCACGACCAAACCATAATCCAAGATCAAGTGAAGATTTTCCAAAAGTTAAAGCATAGAAGTTGTTCATTTTATCTTCCTAATCAAGAATCATACCACAAAAACACAAGTAACTCAAGGTTTCTCACCATCTAATCACCTAGAATTTCAAAGTGAGTTATCAAATTTATTTTCATGTTTTCATCTAATTAACACACGTATCTTATGGTTTTCATGCTTAATTTCATGCTCATACTAGTTATACCACTTTATTTTTGAAGACTTTTTGATCATACAAACCCTAGAATTTGTTTTAGGTACTCCCTTGTTAAATTAACTTGTTTAGTGATCATTAGGAACCCATGGCACCCTAAGAAGGTGTATGGTAGGATTAGTATAGCTTTGAGAAGTTTGCAAGAGTTTTGGTTGATGTAGAAACTAGTTTTGAACCCTGGAAATGGTTTTGTAACAAGTAAATATACCTACTGTCTCATTTTGTTAAATCCTGGAAAATCAGTAAACATAAAGGAAACTTTGGAAAAATTTTTAGAAAATACTTTCAAAAACGAATCCGTAGGCGAAAGAACGGATTAAAAAGAGTTTATAACGAAGAAGTTATGATTTTTGCAAGTTTATTGACGAAAAGTAATTTTCTGAAAAATGCATACTGTTGGACGTTTTTTGTCAGACAAAAAGAGGCTTATACGTAACCCGGAGGAGCCAAGCTTTCCAAAATATATTACTACATACTAAGACGTAACCGTGGATATAAAGAACAAGTAAAACGGACTTATAACGACAAAAATATTCACGTTTCAATGTCGGCAAAACTAATGTTGTTTTGACAGCTTTTAGAAATACTAACGCTAAAACTACGTAGTAACTCTAGATTTCTAGAAATAATACCAAGTACCCAATTTCATAACTAACGAAGTATTAGTGATTACAAGTATATTTTATCACTACAAGGCGTTATTTCAAGGATTTCAAACCGAGGATTTCAACACTAACATGGAAACATACGATATATATATAAGTATATATATTGCAACTAGGTTTATTTTTCTAATAGCCATATTTTTCCTAAGTCTTGGAATATATATTTTTTGATAACAACAAGTATTTTTCCAAAGAGTAGAGTGGTATAGGAACATGTGCATGGACATTCATAACATCATTTGGTGATCTAAATTAGATCGTTCATCATTCACATTAGGTTGCGGCAGCTAACCGTTCATTGTTGTTCATTTCACATCATCACAATATCATCAGTTAAGGTGAGTTTTCATAGCCTCGTATACATTTTATGATTGTTTTCAAATCCCACGGGGGAGAATACATTGCACCATTTTAGTATGAGCCCAAGTATCAAAACCTATGTACATTGCTTAAGTAGCTTGTCTGCCATGTGATAAGTCCCCTAGTATCATCATGAACCGTTAATTTGCCTTTAAGCAAGAGTGAGTGGATAGATCTATTGAGGGTGACGCCTCCATCCGTGGTAGTATTTACTAACAGTAAGCGGATGCATTTCATGTCTGTTACATTTGAGTGTTTTGGCAGAACATTCAGGAGGGGCATAAATTTCATCAGTCTAGCTTCGGTGTCATGAGCTTAAGGTCTATTGTACTATTTTACGTGACTTTTGTCATGCACTTATACTTGTGGTGGCCCTACAACATTACATTTCATAAACCTATGATTATTCACCAACTTTATGTTGACTTTTTTCGCAATGTATTTTTAGGTAACTAAGGGCATTATCATATCATATGCATGGAGTCACATTAGGGTGTGCCAGGGATGACGCACTTCATTTTGGATTTTTCATGCACTTGTAAATTATCGTTTGACATTTCCTGAACTTGCTTTCTGTAAACGTTTCAACCTTTGGGACCTATGTTTTGTAGCACTGGATGCTTTTAAATAAATCAAACGATGTATTTTCCAAATGACACTTTAGGTCGTTCAATATATCCTGGTTATGGTGCTATGACAGTTACACCCCCAGGCATTCCATTCCGCTGCAAGTCAGGTAAATTGGTGGTGTGACATCGTAGGACCTACATAACTAATATGTATGTTCGTCACATTTAAGTGAGCAATATAAATGATAGTAAGAATTTGGTTGCTAAGAACTTAAAGCTCAATTATCAGGGCAGATCTATCTAACGATGTAGATGGGTTCCATCGCTTTAAATTAGACCCCATTTTCTAACGATGTTAAATGGTTCTTTCAATAATCAAGATTAAACATCGTTAGAAACGGGGTCCAATTAAAGCGATGGAACCCATCTACATCGTTAGATAGATCTGGCCTGATCATTGAGACGTCTTCAATGCGATAATGATATAGTGTGTATTGTTCATGACAGGCCACACTCTTTCATTATCACATTCAAGATGAGTGATGTTACTTAGACTCTATTCTTTACTCAACATTTGTAGATTGTTTGTATCACTCTGTTTGCTTTATATATATGTATGATGTATTTTTAATATAAGAATTATGTTGCATTTGTATTTAGAGAATAAGGAAAAAAAGTGGCGGATGTGTGTGCGAATATTTAGGCTAAAATAGCCAAGTATCAAAGATGGAAGAAGTATCAGTGATGGATGAAAGGACACCACTTTCAAGTATGAACATAAACTTGTTCTGGTGTTTCATTCATTACTGATTCATCTTTGCTCTTTGCCAAAATACAGAAACAATTATCAAGTATATGTTCAACTTGTCATTCATGCACGATTAGCTCTCTAATGTCGTAGAATCTACATAATTAATATGTATATTTGCCACATCTAAGGGAGCAATATAAATGATAGTAAGAATCTGTTTTCTAATAACTTAAAGCTCAATTATAAGGCAAGATTTATCTAACGTTGTAGATTGGTTCCCTTGCTTAATTTGGAAAACGTCTACTACCGTTTGTGTGGTTGATCTTGATCACCAGTTTTGGCTCATTCAATAAGATACATTCTTGAAAGTGCCAAAGCGTGATCAAGATCAAGCACACTACCATTATTAGACGGTGTCCAAAAAAAGAAGTAATGGAACCTTTCTGGAATGTTATATGGATCTGGCCTGATAATTAAGACGTCTTCAATGCGATAATGATAAAGTGTGTATTGTTCATGACAGGCCACACTAGTTCATTATCGCATTCAAGATGAGTGATGTTACTTAGACTCTATTCTTTACTCAACATTTGTAGATTGTTTGTATTACTTTGAGTCTGGAATTTCAACATACCTTTCCATTCTAAGTTCCCATACTGTTTGCTTTGTTTTTTCAACAATCTAGCAATGTGGCTGGTGCAGTCCTTTGCTCAAAGGGAGTTGAAACGACAAAGCAAGCAGTAGCGGGAACTTAGAAGGGTTATGTATGTTGGTTTATTGCATTCCATTCTTTTTTATGATCTAAAACCAACCATCCACCAAGTAATATGGCCATTGGAGTTCCAAGAACAAAGGTTGTTTCAAACACACCCTTAATTGCAACATTATCTTTTATTTCATTTACACTATATTTTTTAAAATTTTAATATATTTTTTAATTTTTTTGCAGCAAATCCATGGTCAGACTACTTTCCAAAGGGATATTTGGATCAGGTCAATCATGAAATTTTGCAGATTTCTTCAGGTCAATCATGTTCCATTGTGGCTAGTCTTTGTTGGCGACTAATATGTATATAGTTCTGTCAAGAGTTATAAGCATTGATCCCTGGAAAACGCTCGTCCCAATGGATCATGATTGGCCTGAAGATGTTGAAAAGGTTCAAGCCACCTGTGGGAAACATCAATCCTTTCCTGCATTAAACATAGGTATTTTGGTTTTCCCATATCCCCTTATTATACTCGTTTCCATGTGTATCTCAAATCACAAATCCTAGTTTATCAAATCTCTAAACAAAAGCATGCAGGAAGTATTCATAAACAATGTCTGCAAACAACAAGAGATTAGCACAATGGGTTGAAGGAGAAGGTTCAAGCAGGTCTGCTTCAAAAAAGAAAGCGACAAAAAGTGTAAAAAAATTTAAATTGGATGAAAATGCGTGGTACAATTGGTGGGCTGCTGAAAGAAAGAAAGCAGGAAAAACACAATCTATCAAACAACATGCTGAGGATGAAAAAGAGTACAAAGCAACAAAAAAACCATCTCTCAAACAACATCCCAAGGCGTACAAGACATTTGATGATGATGATTTGTCTGATGTGGAGTTTGATGGGTTAGATTACGATGATGCACATGTGGCATTTGACCCGGAGAAATCTCCAAAATTAGATTAGTAGATTTTTAGAATGTGTAACTTTTATTTCCAGTATTTTGTAATTTTTCATTTCAAGTTTTAATGGAAAAAGTTTAATCTTAATTCCAGTACTTTTGTCATTGCTGAATTTTCTCATTACTTGTTGATAATAATATAATGATTCACCCTTTGCAGTATAAAAAGATTCTGTTGCTAAGAAAACGTTACTGCAGCTGGTTTTGTACATTATTTTGTAATTTTTCATTTCAAGTTTTAATGGAAAATGTTTAATCTTAATTCCCGTACTTTTGTCATTGCTCAATTTTCTCATTACTTGTTGATATTAATATAATGATTCACCCTTTGCACTTAAAAATAAAATAAAATAAAATAAAATAAAATAAAATAAAATAAAATCTGCTGCTAAGAAAACGATACTTCAGCTTGGTTTGTACTGCTAAAACTGAGAGTGCAGGGGTGGATTGGTAACATTTACACTTAACGGTTTAAATTCCCAATCAAATCGATAATTCAGTTTCACACACACATAATTTCTCTATAATCACAAACATTAACATCTTTTATCAATTATTTTCAAAATCCCTAAATCACAAAACTCTAATTCAAGATGGTGTTGCCAATTGAATCAAAACACACATTTGTTGACAGACACAACATGGTCGCTTTTTTGAAGAAACCAGATGGTTCTGAAGGATAAACACAGATAATCGATTTCTTGAATGCTACCCCTATTAGGTATGCATTAACTGTGAATCCTCCTATATGCATTTCTTTTATTAAGTAGTTTTGGGCTACTGCTAAGGTCATAACTTTTAATGAAGAAAAACAGATTAAGACTAAGGTAGATGGCCAAGATATACTCATAACTGAGTCATCTATTAGGGAATATCTTAACCTACCAGATAATGAAGTAATTGTGTGTCTTGAAAATGCCGCCATTTTCGAAGGTTTGAAAAAAATGGGGTATGAGAAGAAGAATAATAGATTAAAATTTTACAAAGGTCTCTTCTCATCTCAGTGGAAATTCTTGATTCATACTCTCTTACATTGTTTGAGTCCTAAAACAATAGGTTGGAATGAGTTTGGCACTACCATGGCATCAGCTGTGATATGCCTTAGTAAAGGAAAACCTTTTAATTTTTCAAAAATGATTTTGGATGGTATGATCAAGACCTTGGATGATGATGGTAACTCTTTATTATATCCAAGGTTTTTGTAGCTTATTATTCCAAATCAATTGACTACTATTAAGACACATAGAGCAACTTTTTATGCCACCTCACTACAAAAGAAAGTATTTTCAAATCTGAAAAATAATGGCAAGGATTTTTCAGGAAGGGTTACACCACTTTTTCCATATATGGTGAACTTTCCACAAAAAAAGGGTGAGGATGTCATGGAAGGGGCTGCCACTTCTGCTGCTAGCTTACAAGCAGAATAGGCCAGTGGTAATGTCACACCCCCAAAATACCTGAATGGCAGCGGAATGGAATACCTGAGGGTGTAACGGATCATAGCACACAACCAGGATATATTGAACGACCTAAAGTGTCGTTTTAAAAATACGTCGTTTGATTCATTCAAAAGATTCAGAGTTATAAAGACATAGGTCCCAAAAGTTGGAAAAATTTACGGAAACAAGTTTAATACAATCAAACGACATTTGAACATAAGTGCAAGAAAGTCCGAATGAGCCATATCATCCTTGATACACAAAGTGACTCCATGCATGCCATGAGAATATGCCTTAGTTACCTGAGAAATACATTGCGAAAAACGGTCAACATAAAGTTGGTGAATAATCATAGGTTTATAAGTAAAATCTAGTGTACATATGCCATAAGTAAAGCCAAGAAATAGGATGTCCGGAAAATATATACATTGGCTCTTAAGCTCATGACCCCGAAGCTAGACGTTACTTGGCCCCAATGAGTGTTTACCAGACACTCTAATAATAAAGACATGAAATGCATCTGTAATACTGTTGGAGCAACCCAAACACAGATGGAGGAGTCACCCTCAATAGATCTATCCACTCACTCCCGCTTAGTACTAGAAATTAACGGTCCATGATAATAAAGGGGACTTGTCAAGACGTGGTAAATAAGGCAACTTAAGCAATGTATGAAATTTTATACTTAGGCATGTACACAAAAACAAGTAATGCAATGTATTCTCCCCCGTGGGATTTGAAATCAAAATATAGAATTAAAACGGGGCTATGAAACTCACCTCGAAGTGATGGTACAAAGATGGTGCAATGAGGTAAAAGTAGTCGGGACAATGAGGCGCGCACACTAGCCGCAACCTAAATGAATAATCGCGATCTAATCAAGATCAAGCCGTAATGAAATGAATGCACATGCACATGATGCTCATACCACTCGTAAATTGGAAATACTAGTTATCGTCATAGAAAAATAGTTTCCATACTTAGGAAAAATAGGTCCATTTAGAGAAGTATATAACTTGTCATATTAACTCGTACGAAAAAGTTAGCGTTATGTTCCAAGTATCAAAACCTTAGAATGACGTCGTCATGTCGTATAAATATTCCTTCGGGTCGTACGTATTCATTTGATAAGAAAATAGTCCTTAGTAACGTTTCTAGAAAATATACCACTTAATACGTACGTTATTATTTTTATTTGTGACCAAAAATATATATATAGTTTTGACGATGTTAAAATGGGTATAACTCGGTCGTTTTAAGCTCGTTTTCCTCGTTCTTTATGTCCACGGATTCGTCTTTGTATATACTAGTATATTTTTGACAACTCGGCTCCTTTAGGTTACGTTTAATGCCTCTTTTTACCCATTGAAATCTGCCAAACAGCAAGCAGTTTTTGTAAAAGTAGTTTTCGTCGTTAAATTTGCAAAAATCATATCTCCTTCGTTATAAGCTTGTTTTAGTCCATTCTTTCGCCTAAAGTTTCGTTTTTGAATGTATTTTCTAAATCTTTGGTCAAAACTTAGTCACCATCTACTGATTTTCCCACGAAATTAAAATAGGGACAGTAGGTAATCTTATTGTTTCAAAAACCATTTTCAAGTCTCCAAACTAGTTCCATCCTCCATCAAACCACTTTCAAACACCACAAAGCTAATCTAATCCTACCATACACCTTCTTAGGGTGTCATGGGTCCTTAAACATCATCAATCCACTAGGTCTAACAAGGGTTTCTTATGTGTCCATTTCTAGGGCTCAAAGTTAAATATGTACAAAAATAGAGTGGTATAAGTTAATGCATGTATGAGATCTTGTAAGAAAATTATATAAACATGGTAATAACTTGTAAAAATCATAAAAATGAGTTTGTTAACTTACTTGAAGGTTTAGAGAGTTTGGATGATAAAAACCTACTAATCCTTGAGTTTTTATTTCAAAACTCCAACAAGGATGACTATATGATCAAGTTTATACCAAGATCTTGTAAAATTTGTTCTCCTTGCTCCTTGAACACCCTAGTTCGAATACACCTCAAGAGAAATGAAGAGAAAAAAGTTTACTTGTGCAAGAAAAGTGATTTTGTGATAAATGAGTGAAAAAAAGTTTAATATATACAAAGAGACAATTGTTTGGTAAGCAATTAAGAGGTTTGGTGTAGTTTAGATATTTTAAGACCAAGGGGGGGGGGGGGGGGTTGGCCGGTCCAAAAGGAGGGAAAAGGGGGAAATGGTCTAGGGTTTAATTTGGAAAAAGTTAGTAGTATTATGTAGTTAAGTTAGTTTTAGGTTTAATCGGGTACCGGGTTTGTTAGAAATAAATTTTATTGAAGTTATTCGGGACGTAATAAAGTCGTAAAAATATGTCGGGTACAAGTACGGAGAGTTTGGGTGATTATCGTTTAATTTTGGTGAAAACCGTCGTTATTAAGTTAAACGTATGATACGTAATAAATAAATTTCCAAAATACCGGGTAATTTAATATTACAATTTTTATATTATAAAAATGAGTATAAAAATATATTGGGATCATAGTCGGGAGTGTCGGACATGTTAGACACATTTATAGTTCGCGTATTAGTGTTTATTTAAAATAAACGTACGTAAATCGTTAATTGTACCAAAAGTATAAATTTAATTATCCTACGAGTGGAATAGCATGCAAGTGCCCTAATGATGATATGCAGACTATTTCTAGTCCGTATGAAATGTCCCTGATAATAATGCATGAATTCGCTCCTGAACCAATACGGTTACGCGAATTTTTTGGGTAAAGGGTATTCCACCCGGTAAAATATATTACTCCAAATGGTTACGCGAATTTGAACACTCGTAAACTAAATTTACGACGACATGAGTAATGCACGTGAATAGTGGTTTCCTCTCGGGAATGAATAGTGTCAAGTGAATAGTAAAATTTCTGAATGTGTCTCGGAATGTCAAATTGACCTCAAAAACGATAAATAGTAAAACGATGAATAGTGATCAATGAATAGTAATTTGTGAATAGTAGAATGTCGAAGTTTGGAAAAATGACCTAAAATTGTGGGTTGTGACAGGTAACATACATGAGACTGAGTATACAGCCATTGATTCACCTCTCAGTGAAGGTAACACATCCCGAAGTGATGAGGGTAGATCTGAAACACATGAATTGTTGGATACTGATGTACAAAATGTCAATTCCTGTAAAACCCTAACTTTCATAATCCGAATTTACGTATAAAAAAAAAAAAAAATTTTTAAGTAACGATACAAATAATTAAATACGAATATCACCAAACGAATTAACCGTAGACCCAAATAACTATAACAAAACATCACCATGAAAGATTTTGAACATGTTTGAGATCCGAAAAATCTACATAACCTAAAATGAAACTCGAAGATTATTTTTACGAGACACGATAATGTTTTGGGCCGTTTCCTTTTGTTTCACAAACAATACTCAACCAAATGGACCCAAGTAAACTTGAGCCTATGAAACCCTTGTCCTCTTTTGGCCCATTCGACCCACATGTACAAAATAAAGGGGACCGGTGTTTAGTTTTCACACACACAACAATACGCTTCCAAATAAATAAACCCTAACCCTAGCACACAAATAAGAAGCGGCATTTTTTTTCTGATGTGTTTCATCCTGGTTCGATCCAAGGAAGGAGAGGATCAAGGAGTATTGGTGATTAAGAAGGAGTACAAGTAGTTGTGGTGAATTCATCCAAACCGAGCCCTAGTTTGGATCCTATTCGATTTTGTTTCAAGTCGACAACAAGGTCTTGATTTCCTCCTTTGTTTTCTGTTTTAATTTGACATAACAACAGTATTAAACAAGATATAACCATGCTAAGAACCCTAGACTATAACTATGGGTCAATTAGGTTTAAAGGATTAGGGTTTTGTTGTGATTTTATATGAGCTGTTAGTGACAGAAATTTTGTGTCGAATTGAAGTGGCTATATCTTGATGATGCCAATGTGTTTTTGGGCGATTTTTGAGTCTAAACATAAGTATTACTTGTCTACTTTCTGGAAATATAAGTTTCATGGTGATTGGAGGTTGGGAGGCAAGCTTTTTGAATTTTATGAGATCGTGTGTCGAACCTGAGTTTTGGAAACGTAAACATCAGTTGGAGTGTGAGATTTTTCATTTTTAAACTATAACGAGTTATGGGCTCTCCTTCTACAGGAGTGATATTTGGTATATATGTGACCTTCTGGAATTTTTGTAAATTTTTCTAAAGTGTTTAAATGGGTAAACGAAGAGCCAACTTTCGGGGTGTTTCTGCAGTTCATTTTCTGGGTAGGTCTGGGTAAACGATTTTTCTTTGGGTATTTATACTTAGAAATAAATTCTGGGAAAATTCGTGTGTGTTCTAAATACATTGAAGTACATGTGTGAATTTTGGTGAATTTTTCTTTTGAGTTCTGATGTGGTTTAAAAATTCGGAAAGTGGTGACCTGTTTATGAATAAAAGCTGGAAATACAACTAAAAGACTAATTAAGGTTATAACTTGGTCGTGGAGGGTGAAATTGATCATAAGCTATGATTTTCCAATTAATGCGACGTTAAGGAAGGTTTTGAATATAATTAAACTTAAGGGGACATTCCGTAATTAATTTAACTTATGGGACTAAGTTGTAAATAATGAAACTTAAAGGGGTAATGTGTGAAATAAGTAAACTCGTACTTAAGCCCTAAAAACTTGAGAGACTTACTTAAAATGGAAAGTTACAAAAACTGGAAAGCCGGCTAAGATGAGAAATCTGAATTGAATAAGTTATTAATAATAAGCCGATCATTAATTCGTGTAGATTCGCTGAAGAAGGAGTTTATTCCGATCCTTATGTTTCTAGTGTGTGTTTCCCTGGCGGTTTAAGGTACAGATATTCTGCTCTTCTTGTAAGGAGCCTTCGTTTCTTTTGATTTCTGATTTTGACTTGTTTAGGATTTCCCAAGCCATTGCTATGTCCCCTTGTTCTGTGAACCTTGCTTTTGTTCCCGTGTATTGTGAACCTTTGATAAGATTCCCTTGACTTGAACCTTTACTTGAAACCTTGTCTCGAACCCTGTTACGTTTCCTTAATACTTGACATGACCTGTGCATAACCCGGTAACCTGAATATTTAGGACCCTGAAAATACTTAAAGGTGCATAGGATTTTAAAACCTCTTCATATATAACTTTTGAACTTTTTCTTAAGAGACTTTTATTATGAAACTGTTCTAACGATCATTTTATTAAAACCATGTAAAAAGGATTTCTTATAATAAACCATTATGAACCTTCCAGTATTTGATCTTTTTGATGTGGACCTCCTGATAATGAACCCCGGCATTTATCTCCTGTCTTGAACCCTGATATGATAACTGATACATGATACCCGAGACTTGATACTTGACCTTGACCCACAGTTTGAGACTACGAGCCATCCACTAGGCATGAGGGTTTCATGTCCATGTCTGTGATGCACCACCGGCATGACTAGTGTGTAGCCCTAGTGATTTGGTTACACCGTCCCCGACCTGATTTGATTGTTATGTAGAGAAGACCCTGTGGCCTGCGGGGGCGCATGGATGCATCCTAGACCTGTCCTGATTTATTTCCTGTTATATCCTGGTGACTGACGAGTGTGTGCGATACACGTCTTTCACAACCCTGGGAGCTCATGACTCCAACCCTGGAGGTATCGCCTCAACCCTGTACCTGGTATGCTGAGGTCACCCCTCCATACACCCTGATATATGTGATTTGATTTGATATGTTTGGGCTCGTAGAGGATTTCTGTTCTCCTGAAACCTTGTGACCTTATGACCTGATACTTGACTTGACATTTGACCTGACTTGATTTGACTTGGGATTGTGGTGGGTTCTGGTTTCATTTACATTACATTATAACCATTCTTGACCAGTTGATATGTATGCGTAACTCTTTTATATTCTTTCCTGACTCTTGTTACACCTGGTATTATTTCTTTTACTTTACTATTTCCGTTACTACTGTTTGTTTCCGTTATATCTGTTCACTGAGCTCTCGTAGCTCAGCCGCATTTCCTTTTCCTGCGGCAGGTTTTAGTAGGAAGCTGGGTTATGGGAAAAGAGTGTGTCTGGACTTAGAAGACTATGCTTTGATAGTTACGCTAGACTAGAGACGATTAGAAGAAGTTTCACTCTATGAGACTTAGTATTTATTTTGTAACCTTGTAGTTTCAGATGTATCAATTGTAAACCCTGAATTTCTTTGTAATTATAAATCATATGTCTGTGGTTGTTCTGATATGTCACTGTAATGTAATACTTCTACCCTTATCGGGTTGGGGTGTTACAATTATGGTATCAGAGCGACAGGCTGCGATTTCGTAATACATTTACCCTTGACCTGTGTAAGTTAGGACCACTAAGTTTCCCTGTAGGCGCTCGTAAGACAACCTTTGAAAATTTGCTTTAAGATCTCCTTGTAGGAACGTAAGTTTTGACCAGTGAGGAATGGGTAGACTATAAGGCATTCGTTTAAGTATCTTTGTTTCCGCATCACTCTGATTCGTGTCTTGCTGTTGGTTAGATCCTGTTGATACCACTTTTGGGGAAGTGAAAGCTTATGCTTTGCATCACCTAAGATTTGAACCATATTTCTGTTAGAAGCCAATATTCCTCCACCCTGGAACGACTATGTGTTTGTTTAAATTCAGAGCACGAAGTTTCCTTGCTGATGAATTGAGTTTATTCTTGAAATCTCCTTCCGTATTCGTAAACGATTGCTATGACGGTTAGTGACGCTAATAGTATTAGCTAAAGCCTTGACTATTTTGTGAAATTGATAAATGATGTTTTCTCGTAAGTACTTGGGCAAATGGTCATCATATGACTTAATGGTACATTCGGAAACGAGGAAGAGCATGAAAATCATTTCTTTGCACCTTCTTAGAAATTTGACGATCATTTGTGCATTCTGGGAGATGGATATTTGTTATGAGAACGGTGTTCTTTGCCTGACCTGGAGTTGAGGACAATAGAAGTACTAGGTGGATTAAGATAGGTGGTTTTGACTCACGACTTGAGAAAGAGGATGACCACCATGAGGGCATGTTATGTGAGGCTAGTATTATGACGCCTGATCAACGTGATAATACTAACGTCATGTAAAGTGCACTTGTTGTGGGCATATGATATCTTGAGGAGTGCCTTGGAGAAGCCTTAGATTTCTTTCCGTTGGCGACTATCCGCGAATAGTGAGACTTAGGTTCATCCTATCTATCCGTTCATTAGATATCTGGTTGAGTCTGAACTCTCGATTTGAATCCTGTTGACCTCAGTTATAAGTCTTGAACTCCTTTTAGAACTTCCTACTGTTGGTGGAATTAATTCGATTTGAATCTTATTCGTATTCTATATGAGATTTTTGAAGATTCACCTATCATCCAGTTTATGTGGCATAGACCTTTTGTTCTTAACCAACCTAATTTGTCTTCTTCTGAGAAAATTGAACCCATCTCATTTTGATTCGAGTCATAAGAAACTATGACTGTTGAGAAGATTTTTGGAAGAACCTTCCCGAGCGTGAAGATATTTGTGACGATATTTTGTGAATTACTACGACTTCGTATAACTTTAGTGACTTCAATTTCGCGGACGAAATTTTCTTTTTAGAGGGGAAGAATTGTAAAACCCTAACTTTCATAATCCGAATTTACGTATAAAAAAAAAAAAAAAAAAAAATTTTAAGTAACGATACAAATAATTAAATACGAATATCACCAAACGAATTAACCGTAGACCCAAATAACTATAACAAAACATCACCATGAAAGATTTTGAACATGTTTGAGATCCGAAAAATCTACATAACCTAAAATGAAACTCGAAGATTATTTTTACGAGACACGATAATGTTTTGGGCCGTTTCCTTTTGTTTCACAAACAATACTCAACCAAATGGACCCAAGTAAACTTGAGCCTATGAAACCCTTGTCCTCTTTTGGCCCATTCGACCCACATGTACAAAATAAAGGGGACCGGTGTTTAGTTTTCACACACACAACAATACGCTTCCAAATAAATAAACCCTAACCCTAGCACACAAATAAGAAGCGGCATTTTTTTTCTGATGTGTTTCATCCTGGTTCGATCCAAGGAAGGAGAGGATCAAGGAGTATTGGTGATTAAGAAGGAGTACAAGTAGTTGTGGTGAATTCATCCAAACCGAGCCCTAGTTTGGATCCTATTCGATTTTGTTTCAAGTCGACAACAAGGTCTTGATTTCCTCCTTTGTTTTCTGTTTTAATTTGACATAACAACAGTATTAAACAAGATATAACCATGCTAAGAACCCTAGACTATAACTATGGGTCAATTAGGTTTAAAGGATTAGGGTTTTGTTGTGATTTTATATGAGCTGTTAGTGACAGAAATTTTGTGTCGAATTGAAGTGGCTATATCTTGATGATGCCAATGTGTTTTTGGGCGATTTTTGAGTCTAAACATAAGTATTACTTGTCTACTTTCTGGAAATATAAGTTTCATGGTGATTGGAGGTCGGGAGGCAAGCTTTTTGAATTTTATGAGATCGTGTGTCGAACCTGAGTTTTGGAAACGTAAACATCAGTTGGAGTGTGAGATTTTTCATTTTTAAACTATAACGAGTTATGGGCTCTCCTTCTACAGGAGTGATATTTGGTATATATGTGACCTTCTGGAATTTTTGTAAATTTTTCTAAAGTGTTTAAATGGGTTAACGAAGAGCCAACTTTCGGGGTGTTTCTGCAGTTCATTTTCTGGGTAGGTCTGGGTAAACGATTTTTCTTTGGGTATTTATACTTAGAAATAAATTCTGGGAAAATTCGTGTGTGTTCTAAATACATTGAAGTACATGTGTGAATTTTGGTGAATTTTTCTTTTGAGTTCTGATGTGGTTTAAAAATTCGGAAAGTGGTGACCTGTTTATGAATAAAAGCTGGAAATACAACTAAAAGACTAATTAAGGTTATAACTTGGTCGTGGAGGGTGAAATTGATCATAAGCTATGATTTTCCAATTAATGCGACGTTAAGGAAGGTTTTGAATATAATTAAACTTAAGGGGACATTCCGTAATTAATTTAACTTATGGGACTAAGTTGTAAATAATGAAACTTAAAGGGGTAATGTGTGAAATAAGTAAACTCGTACTTAAGCCCTAAAAACTTGAGAGACTTACTTAAAATGGAAAGTTACAAAAACTGGAAAGCCGGCTAAGATGAGAAATCTGAATTGAATAAGTTATTAATAATAAGCCGATCATTAATTCGTGTAGATTCGCTGAAGAAGGAGTTTATTCCGATCCTTATGTTTCTAGTGTGTGTTTCCCTGGCGGTTTAAGGTACAGATATTCTGCTCTTCTTGTAAGGAGCCTTCATTTCTTTTGATTTCTGATTTTGACTTGTTTAGGATTTCCCAAGCCATTGCTATGTCCCCTTGTTCTGTGAACCTTGCTTTTGTTCCCGTGTATTGTGAACCTTTGATAAGATTCCCTTGACTTGAACCTTTACTTGAAACCTTGTCTCGAACCCTGTTACGTTTCCTTAATACTTGACATGACCTGTGCATAACCCGGTAACCTGAATATTTAGGACCCTGAAAATACTTAAAGGTGCATAGGATTTTAAAACCTCTTCATATATAACTTTTGAACTTTTTCTTAAGAGACTTTTATTATGAAACTGTTCTAACGATCATTTTATTAAAACCATGTAAAAAGGATTTCTTATAATAAACCATTATGAACCTTCCAGTATTTGATCTTTTTGATGTGGACCTCCTGATAATGAACCCCGGCATTTATCTCCTGTCTTGAACCCTGATATGATAACTGATACATGATACCCGAGACTTGATACTTGACCTTGACCCACAGTTTGAGACTACGAGCCATCCACTAGGCATGAGGGTTTCATGTCCATGTCTGTGATGCACCACCGGCATGACTAGTGTGTAGCCCTAGTGATTTGGTTACACCGTCCCCGACCTGATTTGATTGTTATGTAGAGAAGACCCTGTGGCCTGCGGGGGCGCATGGATGCATCCTAGACCTGTCCTGATTTATTTCCTGTTATATCCTGGTGACTGACGAGTGTGTGCGATACACGTCTTTCACAACCCTGGGAGCTCATGACTCCAACCCTGGAGGTATCGCCTCAACCCTGTACCTGGTATGCTGAGGTCACCCCTCCATACACCCTGATATATGTGATTTGATTTGATATGTTTGGGCTCGTAGAGGATTTCTGTTCTCCTGAAACCTTGTGACCTTATGACCTGATACTTGACTTGACATTTGACCTGACTTGATTTGACTTGGGATTGTGGTGGGTTCTGGTTTCATTTACATTACATTATAACCATTCTTGACCAGTTGATATGTATGCGTAACTCTTTTATATTCTTTCCTGACTCTTGTTACACCTGGTATTATTTCTTTTACTTTACTATTTCCGTTACTACTGTTTGTTTCCGTTATATCTGTTCACTGAGCTCTCGTAGCTCAGCCGCATTTCCTTTTCCTGCGGCAGGTTTTAGTAGGAAGCTGGGTTATGGGAAAAGAGTGTGTCTGGACTTAGAAGACTATGCTTTGATAGTTACGCTAGACTAGAGACGATTAGAAGAAGTTTCACTCTATGAGACTTAGTATTTATTTTGTAACCTTGTAGTTTCAGATGTATCAATTGTAAACCCTGAATTTCTTTGTAATTATAAATCATATGTCTGTGGTTGTTCTGATATGTCACTGTAATGTAATACTTCTACCCTTATCGGGTTGGGGTGTTACAATTATGGTATCAGAGCGACAGGCTGCGATTTCGTAATACATTTACCCTTGACCTGTGTAAGTTAGGACCACTAAGTTTCCCTGTAGGCGCTCGTAAGACAACCTTTGAAAATTTGCTTTAAGATCTCCTTGTAGGAACGTAAGTTTTGACCAGTGAGGAATGGGTAGACTATAAGGCATTCGTTTAAGTATCTTTGTTTCCGCATCACTCTGATTCGTGTCTTGCTGTTGGTTAGATCCTGTTGATACCACTTTTGGGGAAGTGAAAGCTTATGCTTTGCATCACCTAAGATTTGAACCATATTTCTGTTAGAAGCCAATATTCCTCCACCCTGGAACGACTATGTGTTTGTTTAAATTCAGAGCACGAAGTTTCCTTGCTGATGAATTGAGTTTATTCTTGAAATCTCCTTCCGTATTCGTAAACGATTGCTATGACGGTTAGTGACGCTAATAGTATTAGCTAAAGCCTTGACTATTTTGTGAAATTGATAAATGATGTTTTCTCGTAAGTACTTGGGCAAATGGTCATCATATGACTTAATGGTACATTCGGAAACGAGGAAGAGCATGAAAATCATTTCTTTGCACCTTCTTAGAAATTTGACGATCATTTGTGCATTCTGGGAGATGGATATTTGTTATGAGAACGGTGTTCTTTGCCTGACCTGGAGTTGAGGACAATAGAAGTACTAGGTGGATTAAGATAGGTGGTTTTGACTCACGACTTGAGAAAGAGGATGACCACCATGAGGGCATGTTATGTGAGGCTAGTATTATGACGCCTGATCAACGTGATAATACTAACGTCATGTAAAGTGCACTTGTTGTGGGCATATGATATCTTGAGGAGTGCCTTGGAGAAGCCTTAGATTTCTTTCCGTTGGCGACTATCCGCGAATAGTGAGACTTAGGTTCATCCTATCTATCCGTTCATTAGATATCTGGTTGAGTCTGAACTCTCGATTTGAATCCTGTTGACCTCAGTTATAAGTCTTGAACTCCTTTTAGAACTTCCTACTGTTGGTGGAATTAATTCGATTTGAATCTTATTCGTATTCTATATGAGATTTTTGAAGATTCACCTATCATCCAGTTTATGTGGCATAGACCTTTTGTTCTTAACCAACCTAATTTGTCTTCTTCTGAGAAAATTGAACCCATCTCATTTTGATTCGAGTCATAAGAAACTATGACTGTTGAGAAGATTTTTGGAAGAACCTTCCCGAGCGTGAAGATATTTGTGACGATATTTTGTGAATTACTACGACTTCGTATAACTTTAGTGACTTCAATTTCGCGGACGAAATTTTCTTTTTAGAGGGGAAGAATTGTAAAACCCTAACTTTCATAATCCGAATTTACGTATAAAAAAAAAAAAAAAAATTTAAGTAACGATACAAATAATTAAATACGAATATCACCAAACGAATTAACCGTAGACCCAAATAACTATAACAAAACATCACCATGAAAGATTTTGAACATGTTTGAGATCCGAAAAATCTACATAACCTAAAATGAAACTCGAAGATTATTTTTACGAGACACGATAATGTTTTGGGCCGTTTCCTTTTGTTTCACAAACAATACTCAACCAAATGGACCCAAGTAAACTTGAGCCTATGAAACCCTTGTCCTCTTTTGGCCCATTCGACCCACATGTACAAAATAAAGGGGACCGGTGTTTAGTTTTCACACACACAACAATACGCTTCCAAATAAATAAACCCTAACCCTAGCACACAAATAAGAAGCGGCATTTTTTTTCTGATGTGTTTCATCCTGGTTCGATCCAAGGAAGGAGAGGATCAAGGAGTATTGGTGATTAAGAAGGAGTACAAGTAGTTGTGGTGAATTCATCCAAACCGAGCCCTAGTTTGGATCCTATTCGATTTTGTTTCAAGTCGACAACAAGGTCTTGATTTCCTCCTTTGTTTTCTGTTTTAATTTGACATAACAACAGTATTAAACAAGATATAACCATGCTAAGAACCCTAGACTATAACTATGGGTCAATTAGGTTTAAAGGATTAGGGTTTTGTTGTGATTTTATATGAGCTGTTAGTGACAGAAATTTTGTGTCGAATTGAAGTGGCTATATCTTGATGATGCCAATGTGTTTTTGGGCGATTTTTGAGTCTAAACATAAGTATTACTTGTCTACTTTCTGGAAATATAAGTTTCATGGTGATTGGAGGTCGGGAGGCAAGCTTTTTGAATTTTATGAGATCGTGTGTCGAACCTGAGTTTTGGAAACGTAAACATCAGTTGGAGTGTGAGATTTTTCATTTTTAAACTATAACGAGTTATGGGCTCTCCTTCTACAGGAGTGATATTTGGTATATATGTGACCTTCTGGAATTTTTGTAAATTTTTATAAAGTGTTTAAATGGGTAAACGAAGAGCCAACTTTCGGGGTGTTTCTGCAGTTCATTTTCTGGGTAGGTCTGGGTAAACGATTTTTCTTTGGGTATTTATACTTAGAAATAAATTCTGGGAAAATTCGTGTGTGTTCTAAATACATTGAAGTACATGTGTGAATTTTGGTGAATTTTTCTTTTGAGTTTTGATGTGGTTTAAAAATTCGGAAAGTGGTGACCTGTTTATGAATAAAAGCTGGAAATACAACTAAAAGACTAATTAAGGTTATAACTTGGTCGTGGAGGGTGAAATTGATCATAAGCTATGATTTTCCAATTAATGCGACGTTAAGGAAGGTTTTGAATATAATTAAACTTAAGGGGACATTCCGTAATTAATTTAACTTATGGGACTAAGTTGTAAATAATGAAACTTAAAGGGGTAATGTGTGAAATAAGTAAACTCGTACTTAAGCCCTAAAAACTTGAGAGACTTACTTAAAATGGAAAGTTACAAAAACTGGAAAGCCGGCTAAGATGAGAAATCTGAATTGAATAAGTTATTAATAATAAGCCGATCATTAATTCGTGTAGATTCGCTGAAGAAGGAGTTTATTCCGATCCTTATGTTTCTAGTGTGTGTTTCCCTGGCGGTTTAAGGTACAGATATTCTGCTCTTCTTGTAAGGAGCCTTCATTTCTTTTGATTTCTGATTTTGACTTGTTTAGGATTTCCCAAGCCATTGCTATGTCCCCTTGTTCTGTGAACCTTGCTTTTGTTCCCGTGTATTGTGAACCTTTGATAAGATTCCCTTGACTTGAACCTTTACTTGAAACCTTGTCTCGAACCCTGTTACGTTTCCTTAATACTTGACATGACCTGTGCATAACCCGGTAACCTGAATATTTAGGACCCTGAAAATACTTAAAGGTGCATAGGATTTTAAAACCTCTTCATATATAACTTTTGAACTTTTTCTTAAGAGACTTTTATTATGAAACTGTTCTAACGATCATTTTATTAAAACCATGTAAAAAGGATTTCTTATAATAAACCATTATGAACCTTCCAGTATTTGATCTTTTTGATGTGGACCTCCTGATAATGAACCCCGGCATTTATCTCCTGTCTTGAACCCTGATATGATAACTGATACATGATACCCGAGACTTGATACTTGACCTTGACCCACAGTTTGAGACTACGAGCCATCCACTAGGCATGAGGGTTTCATGTCCATGTCTGTGATGCACCACCGGCATGACTAGTGTGTAGCCCTAGTGATTTGGTTACACCGTCCCCGACCTGATTTGATTGTTATGTAGAGAAGACCCTGTGGCCTGCGGGGGCGCATGGATGCATCCTAGACCTGTCCTGATTTATTTCCTGTTATATCCTGGTGACTGACGAGTGTGTGCGATACACGTCTTTCACAACCCTGGGAGCTCATGACTCCAACCCTGGAGGTATCGCCTCAACCCTGTACCTGGTATGCTGAGGTCACCCCTCCATACACCCTGATATATGTGATTTGATTTGATATGTTTGGGCTCGTAGAGGATTTCTGTTCTCCTGAAACCTTGTGACCTTATGACCTGATACTTGACTTGACATTTGACCTGACTTGATTTGACTTGGGATTGTGGTGGGTTCTGGTTTCATTTACATTACATTATAACCATTCTTGACCAGTTGATATGTATGCGTAACTCTTTTATATTCTTTCCTGACTCTTGTTACACCTGGTATTATTTCTTTTACTTTACTATTTCCGTTACTACTGTTTGTTTCCGTTATATCTGTTCACTGAGCTCTCGTAGCTCAGCCGCATTTCCTTTTCCTGCGGCAGGTTTTAGTAGGAAGCTGGGTTATGGGAAAAGAGTGTGTCTGGACTTAGAAGACTATGCTTTGATAGTTACGCTAGACTAGAGACGATTAGAAGAAGTTTCACTCTATGAGACTTAGTATTTATTTTGTAACCTTGTAGTTTCAGATGTATCAATTGTAAACCCTGAATTTCTTTGTAATTATAAATCATATGTCTGTGGTTGTTCTGATATGTCACTGTAATGTAATACTTCTACCCTTATCGGGTTGGGGTGTTACAATTCCAATGATCCTGTGGAAAACTAGAAGGGGGGGGGGGGGTTGTATAGTTTTACGTCTTTTTCGTTTTATAAAAGTTTGCTTCTAAAGAATAGACGTAAATTTCAAAACTCTTTGATGCAAAAATATAGATACTAGTTTATTCACGGTTTTTGTATAAACACTACTTATATATAATGCTGGGAAAGAATTTACAATTTCATATATCATATATAAGCATATATATGTATATGTGTTTTAATAAGAGTTTATGTACTTGGTTTGTTTTTATAAAATTAATGTTGTGAATGAATCATAGTTTGATCTTTATGTGAAATCAATATATGCACAATACAAGCAATTATAACTATGTATGAAATGCTAACAAGTAAATAAACAAAGAGTGAGAGATGGAAAGATCAAACCGAGAGACAAATGATTTATAGTGGTTCGGCTACAAGGACACCTTCCTTGCCCTACTCCACTCCCCGAGCACCGAACTCGAGAGTTTTCTTCACTAGATCAATAACCTCCCTTATGGCGGAGAAAACCTTACACACCAAAGTACACACCACAACTTCGTCACAACTCAATCACAACTTCTACACAACTTCTTCACACCAATCTACTTCACACCAATTCTTCTTCACACCTTTCTACTTCACACCTATCTTCTTCACACCTTTCTACTTCCTAGCTCTTCTTCATCACGCCACTTGCTTCTTCACACCTTCACTACTTAGTTCTATCCACTACTCCAAGATATATACTTCTTCACAACTTCTAGGCTTCAAGGTCTTCTCAACTTCAAGGCTTCAACTTCTTTGTCTTCACAACTAATCTCTACTTCAATATACTACCACTTCTTATTTCTTCTACCACTAATCCTATGCACCTCTACTTCTTCACCTCTAGTACCACTTCATACCTTCAATAAATCTAGATCCTATCTCTAAATCTAGCTAACCAATGTATGCACTATATTCACCAAAGAATGAATGATATACAAGATGAAATGATCAAACAACTTAGGTAGCAAGATGATACTAAGTTGTAATACTTCTAGTCTTGATAAATAGAAGTATTATTCTCTTTGCACTTGAGTGGATGAGGCTTTGGATCACTTGGAAACAAAGGCTTATGAATTATATGATCAAAGGATTTTTAAGATGGAAATGGAGGTTTGAATCAGAAATTTTTTAGTGCAAAAAGGTGAGGAAAAATTCCAGATTTAAGGTGGTATTTATAGGCAAAAATTTCTGACAACTTGATAACGCTCAAAGTTAACATGTTTTTATAAGCGTTATTAGTGTTTTTGTGTATGTTATTTGGTTGTTTTTATATGCTTTTACCACTAAATCGTATCAAAGTATGTTTTTTGTAGCATATGTAGCCAAATGCAGGAAAAATGGAGAAAAAGTGAAGAAAATGAAGTATACGCGATTACACGAAGATTCCCAAGCTCAAAAGTCCAATCTATGAAGTAATTCATATGAGAACCTAAGTTTTGTCATCTCAAAGTTCCAAGTTCAGAAGTTAATCAAGTTTGGATAGTACATAAAGAACTACCCAAGTCAAAGTCAAAGTCCAAAGCTGTCAGAAATTACCATCCGATCGGTTGGTGTGAAACCGATCGGATGGCTATAATTACCTCTCACCATCCGATCGGTACCAACCCGCAACCGATCGGATGGTCAATTCTGCATGTTTTTGCCAACTTTTGTGCACGAATCTTGGTCTTTTGTCCCATGGTTCTAGGCCCTTTTTAGTGTCTTATTGTCCAAGTTCAAGCATTTAAGTTTCTATTTATTACCATGAGTGTTGGACAAGCTTATAAGGGACCTCAAAAGTGCATAACTCAACACCATTCAACACACAATTGAAGATACCATTTACTCTCATTACTACACACAATTATTATCATCTTCTAGCTCTCTAAGGAGGAAAATTCGTGCAGAAAAACTAGGAACTTTGGAGGACCAAGGAAGCAACATTTGGAATCCGAAAATCTCAAGAAATCATCACCAACTCTTAGGTTATCAATACCTTGTCATTTGTTATCAATTTCAAAGCATTATAAGACTTATAACCATGGATTCTTATGTTAAATATTCTGAGTTTATTTGCATGTTTGCCATGAGTGGCTAGTAATCTTTTTACACTTGTTTTAATGATGTTTTATACTTACTGGTAGTGATGATTGTGATAACATGTTTTAATTCAATTTCAAGCCAATCCTAAGAACCAATTGTACCTAAGTTTCACTATGACATTTGTTTAGCCAAGGTTAACTAATTGATAATAGTTTCAAAGGTCGAAAGATTTGTTATTACTCAACTAATTATAAACATTTGTCTATGAATGATTGTTTTTCACCATAATTATTCTTGACTAAACAAAGAAACAAGAAGTATGATTGTAATAAGAATTCTTTTATAACCTCAAATCGGATTGTTTGTAAACCTTTAGTAGGACGAAAGTTTAAATGTTTATAAACAATTGTGACCTTTTTGTCTATGAAGAGGTTACCTTTTGTATTGACCATTTCCTAAGAGTATTTGATTGGTAATAAAAGTTTGTCTTGTGTTTAAGATATCCACCATACCTTATGAACCTTGGATAGATCTTGAATTGATTGGTTTACATCTAAAGCTTGTTTTTATGAACTAAACTCTTGGCCGAAGTTTAACTTGTAGAAACAATAGATTAGATCACCATCTAATTATCTCAACCAACATGTTATCAAAAGTTATCACAATCATGTGTGTCATTAAGTAGAAAACTAATCTAAACAATTGTAGTTTCTAATTTATTGAATTTGCTTATTATCATATTTGTGTACATTAGAGATTTACTTTTAGACTTATATTTCGATTCACTCACAAATCCCTGCGAACGATCCCGACTTACCATCATATCTTGCTATAACAGACGAGTACACTTGCTCGTATGTGTTGTTTCTAGATTTGGTAATTCACCCTTATAAATTTAAAACTTGCACTAACAAATAGCACATCAAGTTTTTGGCGCCGCTGCCGGGGATTTTGATCGTATTTCTTTAAGTTTTAAAAGTCCTTTTCTTTTCGTGTTCGTTTTCTAAAAAAAAAAAAAATATTTTTCCATAGCAACCAACCGATCGGTTTGTCTTCCAACCGATTCGGTTTCTCACATTTTAATTTTACCGTAGCGACCAACCGATCGGTTTGATTCTCAACCGATTCGGTTTGAATTTTTCTGTTTTTATTTTTTATTTTTCTTGTTCTTTTGTTTAGGTAATTGATTCGATTCTCTTGATAGTTGTATGAACACTCGTTCTACTACTAAAAAGCTTAGTACACCTTTATCCGATCCCAAAAGTTTGTTTCGTAAGAAGAGATCTTCAACTATTCTTAATTGGTTTGATAATCTTTCCGAAGAACACCCAATTTCTAATCTTTTTGAACCATTACCCATGGCTGACGATTTACCCATGTGGGCCGCCAATAGAACCGTAGCAACCACTCCTGGAGCTGCTATTGTTGTAGCCGACCTTGGTGAAAACTTTACCGTTAAAGGTCACCATCTTTCTATGATCAAAGACCGTCAATTCGATGGCCGTTCGCGGGCCGATCCGCATAAACACATTGCCGAATTCATTGAAATTTGTGGCATGTTTCGTTATAGAGACACTAATGTCGATGCTATCAAGCTCAAACTTTTTCCATCATCACTCGCCGGAGATGCCAAAGTATGGTATAACGAATTAACCCCAGGAACTATTAATACTTGGGAGGAGATGAGGCAAGCTTTTGTAAGCCGATTCTTTCCACCTGCCATGTATGATAGGTTAATGGGAGAAATTCGTGCTTTTTCACAAAATCCTAATGAATCTCTTGTTGAAGCTTGGCTTCACATGAAAGATTTGATTCGCAGTTGTCATGGTCATAATTTAGGACGAGGAACAATAATCCAAATCTTTTATCATGGTCTTGATGAAGCATCTCAAGCAATCCTTGATGCCGGAGGAATTTTCCTTTACAAAACACCAAATGAGGCATATCAACTTCTTGAAGATCGAGTACTTCTTAAACTCGATTGGTCAAAAGATTCCAAAACCAAACCCTTACGAAAAACCGTTGCTTTTCCCGAAAGTTCAGATAATTCAAAACTCATGGACAAAATAGAAGCCTTGTCTTCTAAAATGGACTCGCAATACAAAGATATAAAAGGAGAAATGAAAGAAATGCGAGATGGCTGTAATAATTATGGAGGAAATCACACATCATCCGAGTGTGATGACCAACCTATGAATGGACCCAACAAAGGGGAAGCCAATTATGTCCAAGGAGGATATCGTGGAGGAGGTTTTCGTGGTAATTATTACGGAAGAAGTTCTGGAAATTGGCAAGATCGCCAACAAAGGGATAACAACCGTGATTTTCAACCTCGAACAGAAAATCCAAAGCCAACAAATTCAGATAAAAAGGAAGAATCTGATTTCATAAAAATGATGCGAGAATTCGTAAATGCTCAAAGAACCACAAATGAGTTCATAAAAACTCAATTTTTCAATCTCAAAACCAAAGTTGAGCAAGGTCAGAAAAATCATCAAGCTTTTATTCAGGATCTTGAACAAAAATTTGGTAGACTTTCTGATCAATTTTCTTCTCGAATTCCTGGTACATTACCAAGTAACACCCAATCCAATCCAAAACCATCTGGATCAAACGATAAGAATTATCGTCCACCACACAACAAAAATGAGCATATCAATGCTGTATTCACTCGAAGTGGTCTCTCATATGACCCACCACCCATTCCTACCGATAATACTCTTATTCAAGAAGAGGAGGAAGAAGCTGAATAGGAAGAAGCAATTGAAAAAGAACCAACCCAAAAACCAACCGTTCCACCAATAAAGCCTTATACACCAAAAATACCATATCCACAAGCCCAGAGAAAAGAGAAAAGAAAGGAGCGAAATAAGAAGTTTTTAGAGATGATCAAAGAAGTTAGAATTAACATACCCCTCGTTGATGTTCTAGCTGGAATGCCCAATTATGGGAAATTTTTGAAAGAACTTCTTAATAATCGAAACAAGTTTGAACAAATTTCCGCTACCATTCTTAATGAAGAATGCTCTGCTATAATTCAAAACAAAATTCCACCAAAACTTGGAGATCCCAGAAGTTTTCTTATACCATGTACATTAGGAAACAACATCACATGTGATGCTTTAGCCGATTTAGGTGCAAGTATCAATTTGATGCCCTATTCGTTGTATTCAAAACTTTCCATCAATACATTGAAACCTACTAAGATGAGTATACGATTAGCCAACCATACATACCAATATCCTGTTGGGGTTGCTGAAAATATGCTTGTTCAAGTTGGTAAATTTGTTTTTCCTGTGGATTTTGTCATCTTAGAAATGGAAGAAGATAGTCGAGTACCCTTAATCTTAGGAAGACCTTTCTTAAACACTGTTGATGCAATGATTAAAGTTAAAGGTAAAGAACTAAATCTTGGAGTAGGAGAAGATCGAATAACGTTCTTAA
The DNA here is from genome assembly GCA_030686995.1 of Artemisia argyi. NCBI lineage: Eukaryota > Viridiplantae > Streptophyta > Magnoliopsida > Asterales > Asteraceae > Artemisia > Artemisia argyi. The sequence continues at coordinate 83,232,315 of CM060699.1, forward strand.
TCGATAAAGCAATGAAATATCCAAATTCCAGTGATGACACATGCTATAACATCGATGTAATTGATGAAGTCACTGAAGAAGAATTGGATGCATTACTTGACGATTAGAAACCATTCATGACTACTTCAGAAAAGATTAGTGAAACAGATTCTGATAAAGAATTTGAGGAATTCATGGAAATTAAAGTAGAAGAAGAGGAAGAAGAGAAATTTGAAGATATCATTGAGAAAGATCAATTGAAAATCAAATCATCTCTAGAAGAACCACCCACTGATTTGGAACTCAAAACCCTTCCCAATAATCTCGAATATGCTTACTTAGAAGAAAATTCACTTCTTCCAGTAGTCATATCGTCGTTGCTCGAATCAAATAAAAAAGAAAAACTCGTTTCTGTTCTTAAGAAGCATAAACGCGCTTTTACGTGGAAAACTTCTGATATTCCAGGAATTAGTCCTGATTTTTGCAAACACAAAATCAATTGTGAAGAAGGTTCTAAACCCGTTGTAGAAAGACAACGTCGACTCAACCCAAATATGAAAGAGGTTGTTAAGAAGGAAATCATTAAACTTCTTGACGCAGGAATTATTTATCCTATCGAGGATAGCCCATGGGTGAGTCCAGTTCATTGTGTTCCAAAGAAAGGAGGAATGACTGTAGTGACAAACGAAAGGAATGAGTTAGTTCCTACTAGAACTGTCACTGGATGGCGAGTATGTATTGATTACAGAAAACTTAATAAAGCCACCAGGAAAGATCATTTTCCTTTACCGTTCATGGATCAGATGCTCGAAAGATTAGCAGGAAACAAATACTTTTGCTTCCTTGATGGTTTTTTGGGATATTTCCAAATTCCTATCGATCCAGCCGATCAAGAGAAAACTACATTTACATGTCCTTTTGGAACCTACGCTTACCGGCGTATGCCTTTTGGTCTATGTAATGCACCTGCAACTTTTCAAAGGTGTATGATCGCAATATTTCAAGACATGCTTGAAACATCTATGGAAGTTTTCATGGATGACTTTTCAGTTTTTGGTGATTCTTTTGAAACTTGTCTTTCCAATCTCGATAAAATGCTTGAAAGATGTGAAGCTGCACATCTAGTTCTTAATTGGGAAAAATGTCATTTCATGGTAACTGAAGGAATTGTGTTAGGACACAAGATATCAAGTTCAGGGATGTAAGTTGACAAAGCTAAAATAGATGTTATCACCAAATTACCACCACCAACTAACGTTAAAGCCGTTAGAAGTTTTCTAGGACATGCCGGTTTTTACCTCCGATTTATCAAAGATTTTTCAAAAATATCACGTCCTATGACTAAACTTTTAGAAAAGGATGCTGTATTTGATTTCAATGCTGACTAAGCTTTCGAAACATTGAAAAGTCAATTGACTAGTGCCCCAATTATGGTTGCACCTAATTGGTCACTACCATTTGAAATCATGTGTGATGCAAGCGATTTCGCTATTGGAGCTGTTTTAGGACAACGTGAAGGAAAACATTTTCGTCCTATTTACTTTGCTAGTAAAACACTCAACAATGCTCAACAAAACTATACGGTTACGGAGAAAGAATTATTAGCCGTAGTTTTTGCATTCGACAAATTCAGATCTTATCTTGTGCTTTCAAAAACGATAGTTTTTACCAATCATTCCGCACTCAAATATTTGTTTAAAAAACAAGATGCAAAACCACGCCTTATCAGATGGATTTTATTACTGCAAGAATTTGATATCGAAATAAAAGATAAGAAAGGAGCAGAAAATCTTGTAGCTGATCATTTATCACGTCTCGAGAATCTAAATTTGGAAGAATTAAAAGAAAATGAAATTAATGATTATTTTCCAGAAGAAACTCTCATGACGATAGATAAAGACGATGATGAGGAAACACCATGGTTTGAAAATTACGCAAATTATCTTGCAGGAGACATTCTTAAAAAAGGGATGAGTCACTACCAACGTAGTAAGTTCTTTTCAGAACTAAAACACTATTATTGGGAGAAACCTTATCTTTTTAAGATGTGCAAGGATGGAATGATACGAAGATGTGTTTCGGGTGCCGAAACAAGAAAAATTCTTGATGAATGTCATCATGGCCCAACTGGGGGACATTATGGTCCTTCCACTACAGCTAGAAAAGTTTTTGATGCTGGATTCTGTTGGCCTACAATTTTCAAAGAAGCGTATACTCTTGTTCAAAACTGTGATGCGTGCCAAAAATCCGGTAACCTTTCTCGAAGAGACGAAATGCCTCAAAAGAGCATTCAAGTCTGTGAAATATTCGATATTTGGGGAATTGATTTTATGGGACCCTTCCCTAAATCACACAAATACGAATATATCCTCGTTGCAATCGATTATGTTTCTAAATGGGTTGAAGCTGAAGCTCTTCCTACTAACGATGCACGAGTTGTTGTCAACTTTCTCAAAAAGCTTTTTGCTCGCTATGGAATTCCTAAAGCTTTAATAAGTGATAGAGGATCCCATTTCTGTAATAAAAAAATGGAGAAAGTAATGAAACGATATGGAGTTCATCATCGTTTTGCTACAGCTTATCATCCACAAACTAGTGGTCAAGTCGAAAATACCAATAGAGCTATAAAAAGAATACTTGAAAAAACGGTTAAAGACAATCCTTCCGTTTGGTCAAGGAAATTAGATGACGCTCTCTGGGCATTTCGTACGGCATATAAGACACCAATTGGTACGATACGGTACAGACTCTTGTATGGGAAAACATGTCATCTACCGTTCGAACTTGAACACCGTGCTTACTAGGCATTAAGAAGCTGTAATCCTGATTTAAAAATAGCTGGAGAAAAGAGATTTTTGCAATTACATGAACTTGATGAGTTAAGACTTCAAGCTTATGAAAACTCCAAGCTATACAAAGCAAGAACCAAAGCATATCACGATAGAAAGCTGAGAATTCGAAAACAATTCAAAGCTGGAGATAAACTTCTGCTTTTCAATATGAAATACAAGTTTAAAGCTCCGAAACTCAAACCAAAATGGTTTGGACCATATGTAGTGAAACATGGATTTCCATCAAGTTATGTTGAACTTTATGACAAACAAGGTGGAAGTTTCATTGTAAATGGGCACCGAATTAAACTCTATTATGATAAGGAGCAATTAAACATGATTTCTAATAAGGAAATTTCATCCGAATTTGAATATGAATCTATTACATTCATGGCTCCACACAAGGAAATGGTTCCTTGGGCACACAGTAATGGTTTTATCTATGATGCTCTTCCTAGAGCATGGGAAAATGTTAAATTGGAAAACATAGATGAAACAGGAGAGGGAATTGTGATAGGAAATGTGTTGTATATCCCTAAAAGGAAACATAACACTAAAACTTCATAATCTATTTCGAAGTTTGAGTCCGGCTGAGGACTCGTTAATAAAACAAGCTCTTCTCGGGAGGCAACCCGTGTGTTTGATTTTTATTTTTATTTTTGTTTTTGATTTTCAGTGTTTACACCCCAAAGTTTTACTACTTGGTCTAACTTAAGTGTGGGGGTGTGCCACTAATTTGAATAAAACTACAATGCTTTTTGTTTGTTTGTTTTTGTTTCTAATAATACAGGTGTTGACTACAAGAAACAGAAGATTGGATAACACCGAATATCATGGTTTATTTTCTCATTTTCCCTACTTTCATGCTTTTTCGTTTATCACATTGAGGACAATGTTTAACTTAAGTGTGGGGGGTGAGTAGGTAAAATAAGAAATTAAGTCTAATATCGATTTAATTTTTAAATTTTGTTTGTCCTTGTAATCTAGTTGTTTTCACGCTTTTAGGAATAATTTATTAGAATAACTGGATCTATCCACTGGTAAAAATTAGTAATTTTTGAAAAATTTGAGATGTGTCCCGATTAATATTGCAATCCATTCTAGGATCGATAACATTTGCTAGCGCATATTATAACCCTTTCCACTAAATTGTGAGGATTTGAGCCTATTTCATATCTAGCATACATCTTTTATGCTTGAATCTTTTGTTATGAGTGTGCTGGTGATTTTATTTATTCTAGAACTTGTGCTTGTAAATCATTACGAGACCGTTGTGAGATTACATTTTTGTAATATATTACATTTTTGTAATATAAGTATACATATGTGATAAGAGGCAACTTTAGGATTTTAACCAAATAACCTTCATTATTGATTTTTAGCTAGTCACATTGATTAGTTAATTTCCAATTTTTTTACCCTTTTGTTAGCGTTCATTTTTAACGCTAGATACCCTTAGTTACACCCTCCGAGCCATCCTTTTCATTTTTGATAAATTCAGAAAAATACAAAAATATTTTACACTTCAAACCTTAGCCTAACCCTTGTCAAAGTCTAAATGGTGGGTTGCTAGTTGCTTGGTTGTTGGATAGTTTCTGATGATTATTAGTTAGCCACACTTCACCAATCATGTGTGTGCCATTCCGACAAAGACAGAGACTGCAGCTTCTTATTTGTATTGTTGTGGTGATGCTTATGCGAAGTGTGGGGGAGTTTACTTTCTATTTGCAAAAAAAAAAAAAAAAAAAAAGAAAAAAAAGAGAGAATAAGTCATCGCAACTATAAGGTGACAATTATAGCAAATATGCTATATATGTGAATAAAGGAAATCTTGTGATATAGCCAATGTGCTAAGTATGAAGAATATTGTTATGGCGAATCGATGTATCGTTATTTGAAGAAGAAGAAGATTGTAACTATAATCATTTATGGGTTCGTGGTTTGTTTGGTGGCTAGCAACAATGAGACTTAGACTTTACTTTATTTTTCTTTTAAAACCAATTTCGTAAATATTCCCATGCCTTATCCCTACCCTTACCAAATTACTTTATCTCTACAGATATTGTAATGGCTTTGTGAGAATATCAAGTGCAAGAATATTGTAGTGACCATCCGGTTTTTGAGTAATCAAGAACTCGTGCCATTAATCTATTATGTTTTTGTATGAGATGTTTAAACATAAGCCTGGTACAACCCAAAGCCTTACATTATAACCCGAATAAAAGACCTCTTTGATATGTAGACTTGGTGCTTACGCCATTGCGGTGTAGTTTTGTTTCTTGTACAAGCTTATGGTAATAATTAGATCATGACTGAGCAATGAGTGTGATTTCTCTTATTTACTCCACTACCTAAATAAATGAGTGATTGAGTGAATTATACTTCGTTCCTTTTTCGTGAGGTGTTTAGAAATGTTAATCAAGCAAGAAAATCAATGGGTATTGTCAAACATCTCGATTTTTCACTACTAAAGCTTAAAACGATGAATCGTATCTTGTACTTGTACTTGGTGGATTTGCATCACATTTTTCTAATCATTTTTGGTTACCATGTGGATATTTAGCTTTCTTCTAGATTTGCTTGAGGACAAGCAAAGTTTAAGTTTGGGGGATTTGATAACGCTCAAAGTTAATGTAGAATATACATAATCATAAGCTCGTATGGTGTTGCATGTATGGATCACCTAGTGTAGTTTTAGAGAGAGAGATTAGAGAGAGAAAGAGATGGGAGCCTTGAGAGAAACTAGAAATGTATTAGCTTGTGAATGAAGGTCCAACCCTCTCCCTTGGGTGGGAGAGGGTATTTATACTACAATACTTGGTGCTCCATGAAACGAGCTGTAGAGTGAGCTGACAGAGGGTAAAGACCCGACCCACTCTACGAATACTATTTACATATATTAACTACTAATAAGCTACATACTAACTATAATAAGGATAATTCTACGAGCTACGTAATGCATAGCAATACTTGGGGTGACCGAGTCTTTAACTGAATAATCGTATTCCTAACAATCTCCCCCTAAGGGAGGTCACCCCAGAAGATAAGTGCGGAGTTCTTGCATCCATGAAATCTTGTAGCTCGTAGACTAAGATTCTTCAAACATATCTTTGTACATTAAGCAGCAGACTCTAGATGGCTTGTTCAATGAGTTGGATGATCTTTGGCATTACTTCGAGTTCATCATCCAAATGAGTATCTGTAAGTCATCTTAGAGTAGTAATGTCTCCATGTAATTTGAACATCTTTGAGTTGACATGCTCACACTTTTCTGGATCATGATCTTCTGCATCAGAGTTGTGGAAGCATAGATGAGACCAAATCAATGATCATGATTTCTTAGATAGTGATGTTGAAGTGCGAGCATGTGGTGATGAATCAACATCTTTTCTGCAATCAACCGCAACTGTCAGAAATTCCTGCAAGCAAACAGTTAGCAACAAATCATCCGGTACTTATAGGTTTGGAATTAGAGATCGTCAACAGCATAGTGTGAAGATTCCTTCTAACCCTTACCAAGACCGTTCCCAATCGGTAAACCCTGAGAGGAGTTACGCGAACTACCTAAGTAGATCAACGAATGGGTGAGTCGTTGGAGGTCACTCCACGACTGTTGACCGTTTGTAACCATCGCGACCACTAAGCATAATTCTCGAGGAATTGCCTAAGTGACCTGCTTTCAGGGCTGCTTGATGTTGACCCTGGCAGGAATTTCCATTCAATCACTAGGAGTTACAATATTAACTTCCCTCATAATTGTTCTGGCAGATTGTTAAGATCTGCGTAGGACTCATAAGTTTACCTCTGGTGTCCTTAATGTTGAACAACCAGAGTAGAAGTAGCACGTGTTCCTATGAGATCTTTTTATGTATCTCGAGGCTCTAGACTCAATAAGTGCATTTGGTTTTCCTATGCGGAGATTAGGAAGAGGTCTCCTGCTTCAATATCAGCCATCTCTAAGAGATAAGTTGATAGATTACACTGGTTCCCCGTGAGAATGAAACAAGTTCTTTTAAGAGAACTTGAGTGGCTAGAAGGTTTAGTGCATTGCGTCACTGGGTCCATGAAGTCTTGTCTTCAATACCGAAGTTGCCTTAGCAACCATCAGTAGATTATGAATTGAACCCGGTTTCTGCCCTAAGGTTGAATAATTGGAGGGCTATTTCTTTTCACCCTTTCTTATTTCATTTCTTTTTAATTCTTCAACCCCTTCTTTCTCCATTCACACATTTCTCCTTTTTTCATAATCATACCTACGGACTTTCTAATACTATCTATTTGGTATTGTCCATGGGTAGATCCCTCCGGCTCTGGCGGATCATAGGACGGTTTTCCTAGTCTTAGCCAACTTATAACTTCATGACTATCCTATGTTGCCATACACCAAATCATTGAAAATTCTCTCAACGTGTTTATGATTAAGAAACACATTTTGTTAACACATTGAGAGTTTTGCCATTTTCAAATGCTCCCCCTTAACATGTGCACCGATGTTTTGATGATGAATTTGCACATGTCGGAAAGAGTTGCACTTTAGAATTGATCCACCTTTAGTAAACATGAACAGGCATTCGAGACACGCTTACATCACTAGTTAGACTAGCTTGAAATTATTACCCGGCCTGGTCAAGTCCACAAAGGTTTCTCGAAACGGTACACTCTACTCAGACAAGTCCTCTTCGAGACACGCTTACATCACTGGTTAACCCAGCTTGAAGTTATTACCCGGCCAGGACTAGTCCTTTCGATTGATGACGGTTGTGTTTCGTCAATTCATGAGTCAAGACTGAGATGCACTCATATGAGATGCAAGGATCCTTTTACGCAAACCATTTTGCTCCCCCTCAATGTGTGCATTGATATACGAAAGAGTTTAGCACATATAGGGGAGCGTTTGTTTAAGTAAAAACCGACATGTCAAGATCAAAATTCGAAAGGTAGATCATTTCCGTAACGCTTTCGCAGAAAGGTTCGGTCTTTAATCTATTATATCAGATTTCATATTTAAATCACATTTTCTCCCCCAATCAAAAATTTCAAACCATTTGAGATTTGTGATCCCAAGTGATTTAAATAACTTTAAAAAGTTTGGGAGCAAGATGTGGTCTGATTAAAGATATTCTGATATTGAGACAATTCAAGTGCTCCCCCTCAATCAATGAGGGAGAATGTTAGTGTCAGTTATTATGAGTTTATAAATGATTTAAGGTTTAACGAGAAACTCATGAAATAAAAAATCATGTACTGACACATAACATTTGATACTACACTACTTATGACGCACAAGATAACTAGTGGTGGTGGTGAAAGAGTTGTTGTCGTTGTTGCTACCGATGTTGTTGTTGTGGTGAAATCAAAGCCAGTCAATGAAGTTTGAACATCTGATCAAATGGTTAGAGTAGGAGCAGGCACATTCACATCAGCCATGGAATCTACATAAGAGTATCAACAAAGATATGCATACATGCAGATTCACTCTTAATTAACTGCTACCACGTAGCAGCTAACCTACTCATAATACCATATTCATATCATGATCAAAGAACATTCAAGCAACTCATCAAAATGCTATCTATCATGAAGAGAAACTAGCAATCATGAACATTCATTGCAAGTTTCTATCAAACATAAACAACAATCACTAACATGGCAATTCAGACATATTTCCAACATTCAAATCAAGAGCTTAGGAATAAGATTCTAACCCGGTAACTACATACCTAAGCAAATCCTGAGAACACGAACACATAATCAGCAACAATCAAACAATTATCAGCAACCAGCAAACGAAACACAATCAATCAAATTATACGAATGCCAAAGGAGAGAACAAGAGCATCAAACACAATGGTTTTCTAACATCATTAAGATTTTGGATTTTAACATATTTACGGGATTAAGCGAGGAAACCAACGTGAGACAAATGGACCTTCTAGTTACATAAAGATTAGGAAACTATACGCAAATAGCAAATAGCACATAATGCCCTAATCTTTCAAACAACTAACACATTTGGCCATTTAAGATAAAGCTTAGTAAGTTCCTCTTCAACTAATACCCCATTAACTACAAAACCTTTTATAACAATTATGAGACAACCAAGAAATCCGTTTGATGAAATAATATTGGAAATCACTCTCCCCCTCAATTGATGACCCATTGTCATTAATTGAGTGACAAATTTTATGAAGTATCTAAGACTGATTGATTTACAAGCAACACGCTACCACCATGTTTTGTTTTGATAACAAAGAAGACTTCTCTTCTTAAACAAGAAATAATGCACTTAAACGTACATTAGATCGGAAATGCACGAATATAAAGTAATTCATGCCTTTGTTAGGAACAGTCGTCTTTTTGGCGACGAACTTTCCCCAATATTAAGACCGGGTTGCTATCTGAAGTAATAGCAAACCATATTTTTGAACACCGGGTTACAGCCTGAAATGACTGCAAGCCATAATTTTGAAGAATATTTTGAGAAACGACATGTTTTAGAAAAAAAAACTTTATTTGAAACCGAAAAACTCTTGCTCAAGCATATGTATGTTTACGTGTCATTGTTGAATGACATTTCTAGAAACGTACATAATATTGATTACACAAGAGACATGTCGTGAGAAGAATATATATATATATATATATATATATATATATATATATATATATATATATATATATATATATATATATATATATATTTATGGGTTTTACAGGTTTTATGTTTTACTATTTTCTTTATGGTATAAGATATATACAAGGATATGTGAAGCAAAACCATTTCTCCTCATTTTCTTCGTGAAGACGTTTGAGAGATACTGGCGAAGGACACTTTATTCTAAATCATGAGAGAATGAACTGAAACCGTTCTCTCAGAAGTTCTTTTGTGAAGGAATCCGCCAGCTGAAATTCTATCCTCACAAAGTAAAAGTACCACTGCCCTTTCTCAACTGAATCCACCACACCTTTGAAGAATCCATTTAGAGCAATAATTATTGCACAGTCTGGAGATAGTACCAATTCCCATACTTCAAGTCGATCGAACATGCTGACTCCTTCATGTATCACATTAACCCAACAGTCTTTAGAGATAGCAGTCTTGACATCTTTGGGTTCGACTTTGGAAAGTACGGAATTATAACAGCACCACAAGGCATGGGTGGTAAGTTTCCTTCATGTGAACACCGATAGAGAAGGATATCCAATAATGTTGTCAATCAGATGATCCTATATTCGTTTTCTGAGATGTTCATGTGGATGTAGGTAGGAACATGAAGAAGCCGTGTATGTATTCCTTGAAGAGGATGTCTCAGAAGAAGATTCATGAGCAAACAGGTTTTAGTACGGAGCATCTTCAAGAGGAGCAAATGAATTCGCTTCAAAAGAATTGTCGACTGCAGTGCCTTGATGTACTGAAGGAGATTGAAGGTTTGACGATGATGGTGAGTAACTTTCAGATTGAGCATCTTGATAAATTAAAGTAGACACTGATGGACCATTTGAGTTGTACAGAACTGGAGCAGCGGCTTCTGGTGGTGTCAGTGTATCATCAGAAGGTGTCTCAAAGTATTCATCAATCATTTGTTCAAACTAGATCTTCAAATGCTCATTTGTAGGTGGTACATAAGGTACATGCAGGAGTGGGATTCTGTACAAGACCTGAACTGAATGATTCAGGAGACAAAAGTTTAGACGCGGGTCCTGCACTGATGTGTACAGGAGCCGTTTGCTCAGTCAACTCAAAGAATGTGACATGAATGGTAAACAAGATTTTTTTCGGGTTCGATTGTGGTAGATTCAGTATCCTTAACTATCTAGAGCATAACCAACGAAGAATCCAAAATTAGCTTAAGCTTTTAACATTCCCAGATCTTGACTGTCATTTTGTAGGGTAGCATAAAGCACCAAACACAAATAGAGAGGAGAGATCCGGTTTCTTGCCATATATCAACTCATATGGAGTTCTGTTATGAAGAGTATGTATCAAGTATCGGTTTTTAGTGTAACAAGCTGTAGCAATTGCTTCAGCCCATAGGATCATCGGTGCCTTGGAGAAGTAGAACGAGTTGTTTGTTGATAACCTCCATTCCATTGTTTGTCCGAATGATTCTGACGGTTATGTGAGTCTTACTAGCAGTTGTTTGATGAGTTTTATGATAACTTATGGAGTGACGTCCTTGGTTCTCAAAAACTTTACCCATGTAAACCGAGAGCATTCGTCGACAACAACGAGTACACATTACTTCCCATTTATACTCTTCACACTTATTGGTCTGCCTGGGTCCATGTGAAGGGTGTAAAGAACATCCATGTTCGTGTTGACAATTTTAAGTTTGTGAGTATGCTTCTTTCGTTTACCCAGTTAACAAGCCGAATGAAGTTCCTTTAATCTGGGTAGACCTCATACAAGATCATTGTGAGCAAGATCATAGATGGTACCAACGTTCAAGTGATTAAAACTTTGTTTCCATAGCCACGATTTGTTCTTTGAGGTCTTTGAGAGAAGGCAAATAGGAGAGGACCGCATCACTTCTTCGATAGAACAGGTGTAAAGATATGTGCCATGACTGTCTTAAAGAAGATCAATACCATCCAATTCTCAGACGAAGCATCTGTAATTTCTGAAGGCAATCTTCAAGATCGGAATCAAGATATTGACCAACAGAGAACAGATTATGCCCAAGTCCTTCCACGTAGTATAGCCAGGAAATTAGCTTTCTCTCCAGAAACATAATCTCCAAAACTTATAATTACCCCAAAATGATAGTTCCCGAATCTAACTGTCCCGATAAACTTATTCACAAAATTCTCGAGCCCTGAGCGATCCCCAATCAAAGGTTTAGAGCAGCCTGAATCCAAATATCAAAGGACGAAATGTACGACCTGCATTTGGAAACAGACGAGAGCAGAAAATTTGGAGTGTCGGATCCCCAATTTGAGTTGGGTTCCAGTTGGTTTGTGCAAAAAAGTTCTGGAGCTTCTAAGACCTTAGGTGCATTCGTTTCAATGGTGGAAATTACACTAGTAGATGCAATGGGCCTAGTTAAAGGACATTGGGTTTCCAAAGGGAAAGTTATACCAGTTGGCTTCCATTCCTTAATAGGCACTACTTTAGAGTTGGTTATCCTAGTTAAAGGGCACTGTTCTCCTAAAGTGAATTTCCTTCCTGTGGGCTTCCATTGATAACCAACATTGGCAAACAGTTTACCTGTTGCTTTCCAAATTTGCTTACTTTGTTTAGCTCTCCAAACTTTCTTAACTGGGGTTTTGTAAAACGACTTCAGAAATTTCTCAACACATTTATCATGATTACTCGAAATTATGCATTCATTACATGTTTTGCAACGTGAATTTGGTTTTGAATTATGACTCATTTTGCTCAAGTTGGACTTAATGTTCCTCATGTGGTCGTCTACTTTCTTTTTAGGAACACTTTTAGCAGGTGAAGTCCTATAATTCCTTCTATTACTCCTTGGTTTAGACTCTCTAGCTTTAGTGTTAATATTTACTCCTGTAGACGGACTAATGGGAATTTTAGTCTTTTTCACTTCCGGTTGCTGAACATGTTTTGATGTGTTGGGATCTGAAGTTTCCAAGGGTACCTCAAAGGTAACATGCTTGTTCTTAGTCATAGATGATGATGCAGTAGACCTATCTTGCTTGCTATCAATTTTAGGACATGTACCAATAGCATATTCTAAGATTTCTTGAGATCTATTAGTGAGAAAGCAGGCACCTACAATAGCATCATCAAGTGGTTTTGCTATCCTATCCTCTTCAATGGTTTCACGAAGCAAGTCAAGGCACTCCTTAAGATGTTTAAGATAGTCTCTATGAACTAACTCATTATTCCTAAGGGGAAGAGGAATATTCATAGCATCAATTGCCTACTTCTTACAAGCAGAAACCTTTTGAACAACGTTATCACAAGTGATGATTGGTATATTCCCTTTCACCTGAGTCTTTAGATTCTCAATCTCATTAAGCAAAGAAGTTATCTTTTCATTGTTTATATCACGTGTGATCTTAATTGAATCATATAACTCTTTGTAATGTTGTTTAACTTTCAAATTTTCAGTATGAAACCAATCATTTTCATGTTGCAATTTATTGATGGTATCTTGAAGTTGAAAATTCTAAGAATCTATAGGCTGTGGTTTTTGGGTGCCAATCACATCACTCTCGTTAGACTTCAATTGGGCAATTTGAACCCTCAGTTTCCGAATCGTGTTAGTGTGAGCTTGAATCTTTTCATCACGTTTGGCTAATTCAAAATATGCATCAAATTCAGGAGCATCCGAAGATGTCTTGGCATTTGAGATTTTAATTCTTTCTTCTAAATGTTGACACTTTAATTGCAAATTAAGATTATCAACTTCTAGTTTTGACAAATGCCTGACCATGTTATCATGGTCATCGTTTTGAATTTTCTCACGCAATTTTAAATTCTCCCCCTCAAGCTCAACAACACGATTCTGGAAAACGTTCAATGCAATAGACATCTCATGAAATTGGCAGGCAGATAATGTAGAATCAGTAGCAGTGTAAAATACATCCTGCGTAATACATTTAGCAATCAAATTCTCATTCATGATGAGAATATTTTTCCTCGCAACTTCACTGTATTTAAGATCAATTGCCAATTGTTTACCCTCATTTTCCACATCTTTAAACACCTTTTTCATTTGAGTCACATCATCATTAATTGTGTTTTTAAGGCCTTCAAAATGTTCTTTGAGAAGTTTGAAAAATGGCATGACTTTAGTTAGGTAACATTGTTTTGTTTGCTCAAAACCCCTTTCCCCTTCTGTAATCCCTGTTGGTGTAATTCTCATTTTACATGTTTTCTCAAAGTCATTAAACAATTGACCTAGAACATATAACCCAATTAGAGTACTACACTGTGTGGGAAGAGTAAATGGTACAAGGTGCCTGGGTGTATTCAGGGGATACATCGTTGGGTCAGCAATCCTAAAGATAGTGCGTGTGTTACCCATAATTTGTTCAGCTTTCATTTTTTCTATGTCTATGTTCCAGAAGACTTGCTCGGGAGTAAACTTCTTTTGTGGGACAAAGACAGCTAATTGAGTATCTTCAGAGTAATCATAATTGTACAAGATTTTATTAGCTATGCACAGGGGATCCTTTAATTTCTCAGCTAGTTTTTCTCTGGTTCTATCTTCTATCTCATTGCCCTCATCATCGGATGTAGCATCAGGAGGGGCATGATTAGGCTCAAGCATAATGTTTGCATCATATAATGCCGGTTGTGCACCTATACCGGTTCTAAGGAAATTGGATTTTGGCTTAGTAGAATCCTTCTCACTATGATCATCACTCAACTTCCTATGTTTATGCATCATTTGAGCAGTTTGAATGGTTTGGCCTTGCGTGTATAACTTATCCTCAAGTTTATTTTTTAGCATTTTAAGACTAGAGAGATCATTTAGGAGTTTTGTTTCCTTCTCTTTGAAATCATGTTTAAGTGTGTTTAAGCCTTTCTGAATCTCTTGTTTTTGTTTAACAGTTTGATCCAGTTGTTTTTGCAAAGATTGTAACTCCTTTTTCAATGTTTCTTGCTTAAGATTATTTTCAGATATGTATGCACGCATTTGCCATTCCATGTTTTGCTCACGTCTAGTGAGTTCAAATCTAGCACGTTGTTCATACATTGCCACCTGATCCTTAAGGATATTAAATCTAGTGGTCAAGGAGTCATCAGGGTTATAGGCAGTGTTCTCATGCAACACACAATCATCATTTAAAACAGAAGATGCACTACATTGTACAACAGACACTTCATTGTGTTTCATATGTTGTTCACATGAGTCAGCATTGCTATTTCCCATGTCAACAACATCTGAATCGACATTGTTTGTCGGTTGTACTTTGTTAGGAATCTTTTGTTCATCAACAAAGTTACACAGTTCGAGTACCTTAGCACATGACACATGTTCTTTTACCGGTATGATATATGCATCCACATCACGTGTAGGAGTCATTGAACTGTTCGTTGTGTCAAGCTTATCAGTCTCGGATCCTCTGCCTTCGGTGACAACTATCCCAGCATCCGATGCTTTACCTGAACCCACAATATTATCACTTGATTGCTCCCGACATGCCTTTACCTTGTCTTCATGCTTGAGTTTGTGTTGTGCTCTTTCCATAATGTACACCTTCACATTACCCATGAGTTGGAGTAGTGTGACTCTGAAAACGTCAACTTCAATTCCCGTATGAGTAGCAAAGCTCTTTTTCGTCATTTGACACTCATGATCATACTCCTCAGTGAAACGTGAATCAATGAACGCTTGGAGTTGGTTGTTGATCACACAGAATGCAACCATAGATCTATCTTCAGAAAATTCACCCTTTTCAAGTTGTTGTTGAAGTTGATCTAAGTGTAGAGTCATTTTGACTGTGAAAGTCTCAACATTTTGACCAAAGAGTGTTGCGAATGCACGATTGAAACCTCCCAAGTATCCAGGTTTTGCAAAGAGAACCTTGAGATGCGAATGGAGTGATCGAAAACATTCAATGCGACTATTCTTTGCATTATCGGGCAATTTAATTGGCTGATGAAGCACATTATCATTAGAATTCGAGCACGAAGGTTCCATAGCAGTGATTGTATGTTATTAAGTCGTAATTTGGTTAGGTTGATGCAAGTAGTTACGGTGAAATTTTTGGTCAGAAAACTTAAAACCTCAATAACTTCACTCCGGAGGTGATTTGGGCATCGAAAAATTCGTTTCACGATTTTGTCGTGAAACCTCACAATATTCAGCCTGTTCCGGACGTTTTGACAGCTAATTCGCTGAAAACAGAGTTACGGTTCAAAAGTTATGACCGTTTGAAGTTTTGACGTAAAAAGTCAACTATGGTCAAACAGAGTTAACCGCAGGACCAGGCAAAGTAACCGCAGGAAAGGTAACCACAAGGTGAGTTAATCACAAGGTGAGATAACCGCAGGAAGTGACTAACCGCAGGGAGTATCTAACCGCAGGGAGTTAACCGCAGGAGAGATAACCACAAAGATTTAACCGCAAACCACTTAATCGCAGAAAGCTAACCACAATGAGCTAACCGCAGACCACTTAACCGCAGAAAGCTAACCACAATGAGCTAACCGCAGACCACTTAATCGCAGAAAGCTAACCACAATGAACTAACCGCAGACCACTTAACCGCAAGAGCTAATCGCAGTATACAAAAATCCAAATCTGTCACTTTCCTTGCGATTTGTTTGTGTTCCCAAAATAGTAATCTCAGCAAACTAACCGTAGAAATCAGAAACTAAACGCAGATAAGCAATGCAACAGTAGACTTAACCGCAACTATGAAATACGCCCAAAATCAAGTCCAAACTTCAAATAGATTAAAGATATGGTATAGCCAACTGAAACACAATGTTCAACTAACACCTATGATCATAAAAGTACATCACTAACATGTCAAATAACACAAGAAAGATCAAACCATGATGTTTTCAAAGAAAACTCTTCTAACTCACAAAAACTACACAAAACCACACCAAATCCGATTCTACAAGGCCCTAAGATGAAACCTTGGCTCTTGATACCAATTGTAGAATATACATAATCATAAGCTCGTATGGTGTTGCATGTATGGATCACCTAGTGTAGTTTTAGAGAGAGAGATTAGGGAGAGAAAGAGATGGGAGCCTTGAGAGAAACTAGAAATGTATTAGCTTGTGAATGAAGGTCCAACCCTCTCCCTTGGGTGGGAGAGGGTATTTATACTACAATACTTGGTGCTCCATGAAACGAGCTGTAGAGTGAGCTGACAGAGGGTAAAGACCCGACCCACTCTACGAATACTATTTACATATATTAACTACTAATAAGCTACGTACTAACTATAATAAGGATAATTCTACGAGCTACGTAATGCATAGCAATACTTGGGGTGACCGAGTCTTTAACTGAATAATCGTATTCCTAACAGTTAACATGTTTTTATAAGCGTTATTAGTGTTTTTGTGTATGTTATTTGGTTGTTTTTATATGCTTTTACCACTAAATCGTATCAAAGTATGTTTTTGTAGCATATGTAGCCAAATGCAGGAAAAATGGAGAAAAAGTGAAGGAAATGAAGTATACGCGATTACACGAAGATTCCCAAGCTCAAAAGTCCAATCTATGAAGTATTTCATATGAGAACCTAAGTTTTGTCATCTCAAAGTTCCAAGTTCAGAAGTTAATCAAGTTTGGATAGTACATAAAGAACTACACAAGTCAAAGTCAAAGTCCAAAGCTGTCAGAAATTACCATCTGATCGGTTGGTGTGAAACTGATCGGATGGCCATAATTACCTCTCACCATCCGATCGGTACCAACCCGCAATCGATCGGATGGTCAATTCTGCATGTTTTTGCCAACTTTTGTGCGCGAATCTTGGTCTTTTGTCCCATGGTTCTAGGCCCTTTTTAGTGTCTTATTGTCCAAGTTCAAGCATTTAAGTTCCTATTTATTACCATGAGTGTTGGACAAGCTTATAAGGGACCTCAAAAGTGCATAACTCAACACCATTCAACACACAATTGAAGATACCATTTACTCTCATTACTACACACAATTATTATTATCTTCTAGCTCTATAAGGAGGAAAATTCGTGCAGAAAGAACCAGGAACTTTGGAGGACCAAGGAAGCAACATTTGGAATCCGAAAATCTCAAGAAATCATCACCAACTCTTAGGTTATCAATACCTTGTCATTTGTTATCAATTTCAAAGCATTGTAAGACTTATAACCATGGATTCTTATGTTAAATATTCTGAGTTTATTTGCATGTTTGCCATGAGTGGCTAGTAATCTTTTTACACTTGTTTTGATGATGTTTTATACTTAGTGGTAGTGATGATTGTGATAACATGTTTTAATTCAATTTCAAGTCAATCCTAAGAACCAATTGTACCTAAGTTTCACCGTGACATTTGTTTAACCAAGGTTAACTAATTGATAATAGTTTCAAAGATCGAAAGATTTGTTATTACTCAACTAGTTATAATCATTTGTCTATGAATGATTGTTTTTCACCATAATTATTCTTGACTAAACAAAGAAACAAGAAGTATGATTGTAATAAGAATTCTTTTATAACGTCAAATCAGATTGTTTGTAAACCTTTAATAGGACGAAAGTTTAAATGTTTATAAAGAATTGTGACCTTTTTGTCTATGAAGAGGTTACCTTTTGTATTGACCATTTCCTAAGAGTATTTGATTGGTAATAAAAGTTTGTCTTGTGTTTAAGATATCCACCATACCTTATAAACCTTGGATAGATCTTGAATTGATTGGTTTACACCTAAAGCTTGTTTTTATGAACTAAACTCTTGGTCGAAGTTTAACTTGTAGAAACAATAGATTAGATCACCATCTAATTATCTCAACCAACATGTTATCAAAAGTTATCACAATCATGTGTGTCATTAAGTAGAAAACTAATCTAAACAAGTGTAGTTTTTAATTTATTGAATTTGCTTATTATCATATTTGCGTACATTAGAGATTTACTTTTAGACTTATATTTCGATTCACTCACAAATCCCTGCGAACGATCCCGACTTACCATCATATCTTGCTATAACGGACGAGTACACTTGCTCCTATGTGTTGTTTCTAGATTTGGTAATTCACCCTTATAAATTTAAAACTTGCACTAACAAATAGCACATCACAACTGGAGCATGCCGGTCCCCTTAAATCATGGCCGGTCCCCTTAAAATTAAGGGGACCGCCCCTTATAATTAAGGGGGCCGCCAAGCTGTAACGGACATAAATTCTGTCTTTTAGTGGGGAAAGTTTATTTGGTGAAAAACTAACTGATTTTGGTTAAAAATTTGAATTCATATATTTAGTATGATTAAAACATTTTTCTTTATTACCAAAAGTGTTTTTCAAAAATATATAATAAGTTTATATATTAAAATAAACTTTGTAATAATAAATTAAATACCCCTTCTTATAATGTATTAGACACTTTGTTTATTCATACCTTAAGTGATTAGATGGTAAAAGTGATTATTTTGCTACTAAATACTTGTTTACGTCATGATCTTTAGTTTGATGGGTTTTCGTTTTATGATTATCAAAACATAGAGATATCGAAAGATATGAATAACATTTTTAGTCATTTATTTATATCAACAATCTCCCCCTTTTTGATGATTAGAAAACATAAACTCATTAAATCCAAAAATAAATTTTTAGACAAGTATTTAGTGAGTTTATATTCACTTCTTCCCCTTTTTGTAAAATCAAAAAGGTTTAAGCCGATAAGGTGAAAGCTCCCCCTTGATGTATGCTCCCCCTCGTTTGAGGGCACCAAGGGTTCGAGCTATGGAATTCTTGCAAGAAAAATATTAGAAGCACAAGCAAAAATATATGACATACTAATAACAAATAACAAGCATGGCAAAGGAGAATTTGAAACACATATAAAAGCATTCATTAATACAAAATGATTATGTCAACCACATAATCATTGTTACATATCCTATTGTTACATAATCATTGTTACATAATGATAGAATTCTAAACCATGTAGAATATCCTATTGTGCCAACAAAGAGTGTCATCAAACTTTCTTGCATCCCAAAACGGTTGAGGTGTTTTATTTGAAAGATAAGAAACATAAGCATATAAAATGCTTGGGTGAGAATGGTGAATAGGAATCATGTTGGTGGCTTAATGAAGGTAAACTTTTGGTTGCATGGATGTTGGTGAGTTTGGAGATGTAGAGCTTGGAGGTAGTGGATTTGAAGTTGGGTTTGTTGGTTGAGGGTTTTGATATTGTTCAAGTGATGATGTTTGTTGAGATCTAGTAAGAAGATACTCAATCCAAGTAAAGTGCTCATTCAATGCAATGGTTTGTTGTTGGAGGAAGATGCAACAAGGGCAATTGTTAACATGCTTGTCAATTTGGTTAGTGTTGTGTGGTGATGATGGTGACCTTGATTGGGGTGGATCCAAATTGCGTTGAGCAAGATGTAATGCTAAAAGAGCACTAAGCTCATGAGCCTCTTTTAGCTCCTCAACGAACTTCAAGTGTTCGGAGGAAGGTGATGGTGGAGGAGCATGATAGTTGTCTTGGGTGAAGGTTTGAACATGCAACATAGGAATGACATTTGAGGTTGTGGGATGTGGTGGTGGTACTCTTGGTGGTGGAGACATGGTTGAGCTTGGGTAATCATGAAAACATGATATGGGTGGAAGAGGTTCTTCATGAGTGGATGGTATTTTTGTTGAATGAGCAACATTTGAAGTATTGATTGAGAGATTGGGATTGTTGTTTTGGGATTAAACATGCTCATCATATGAAGAAGCATTAATGAGGGCATGAGTGGATGATAGGTTGTGAGATGAGTCATTACTGTGAGTTTGAGGTTTAGTTGTTGGTTGACTTGGAACAACATTCTTGAGTTATGACAAGAATCAAGTTTCCTCCTCCAAACGGGTTTGACGGAGATCCTTGCGGTTCTTGAAATCTTGGGTTTATGGTTGTTAGGAGATGACATTTTTGGATGTGATGGCATTAATGATGGGAAGAGGGTATTTATAGTGTATGAGAAATGTGGTTTAGGAAGGTAAATTTTGAGGGATAGTATGAGACAAAATATGTTTGTGAATTTTGGGAAGTATAGGGTGTATTGGGTCAAAAAGTGATAAAGAAAATAATAACCTCGACCATCTGGTGAATCCCAGAATGCCAGAAATGGGTTTTTGGCAGAAAATTTTCAGAAAGGTTGTGTTTTTGGGTTTGGATTCAAGTAAGTTCAACTCTTTGAGGCAATATAGGGTATACTATTCATAAATGTAGAGAATGTTATAAAAATAAGTAAAGTCGACAAGTAATTTATAATATACATGCAATCTACTTATTGGCCAATTAAGTTAAACAACTAAGGAAGCAATAACGCATACTAGTTAAATATGCAACTATATAAAAATGATAATATGTAGGCTAGTGCAAACATATTGATAAGTGCTTACAAGTAACAAGTATGAAGGTATGATTATATTGACTTCAAGACTTGTTACAAACAAGATCCATATGGGCAAACCATGATTCTCAAGAAATGATTTGATTAAATTGTGAATGTCATTTCCATAGAAGTGCATGACACATGTGAGATAATCAAATATGTTTTTAATAAAATATTTTTAGTTTTATTCAACAATGCTTTGAAATAGATTCAAGTGTGCATTAGAATGAAATAGATTGAGTTTTGCTTCATAACATGTTGACAAATTGGCAAAAAAAAAAAAATCAATCTTGATTTTGATTAAAATAAAGTTATGGTAGCTTATAGTTAAACATGTTGTTTGAAGAAAGATGAGATAGATATTTGAAAGATTATTATTCAAAGCAAGAGGTTTTAAACATGATATTTTAATTTTGATAGCAAGAAATTACACGTGAAGGATTTGAAATAGAAACTTATCATACTCAAGAGAATCAATTTGAGCCCATTGTCACATATAATTATCTTTAATGGCAACTAAGGATATGGAAGAGTGAAGGTAGATTCTAATGATCTAAATGCAATATGATTGAGAGGGATAAAGTAAATCATCTATAGATACAAGATAGACATATGTATATATATGTATACTAAACTCATCATAGTATTAAGATACTAACAAGTCTTAATTATAGCACATCTATTAATGCAACTAGAAAGGTTATAAAGTTTAAATAATAAGTATTCTACTATAGATCATAGATGATTTCCATCATAAATGATGAAACATAAAAACGGTAATAGACTTAAGATCAAGAGGGTCAACTAGCCTAATTTCATGTATACATATATTAGTATTAAACGTATATGAACAGGGCAATCTATAAATTTAAGCATATTAATATACTAATTATAGCATACTCTAATATAATGAGATATTGACAAGTTTTTGAAAAGAAAACTTACCTGAGGTCCAACTTTTCTTTAAGAGTGGGCATGAGAGTGTTATAAGACATCTTAAAAGTTTGCCCAAAGCATGTCGAAGTAGCAAAGTAAAATCCCAACGTAATAAAGATCAAGGAAGCTTGATCCGAAATACTTAATCGATCACAACAATCACTACAAGTCGTGTAAATCAAGAATAGATGTGCTTGAATCCTTCGTCTTGAGGTAGTAACGAACACACCATAAAACCAATACTCCAAAAGTGAAGAACAAAACGCCGAAACAATAAATGACCGCAACAACGTCATAAGCAAATCGTGTGTAGAATGTGAATCAGAGTAATAGGAACCAATATGTTAGAATTAAAAATATTTATATAGAAGTGATGGTCATTCTCATATTGTAACTTTGTGTCGTTTGTTAAGATTAGTAATAGTTTAGTCATTGGGCTTTGGACTTGGCAAGCTAATATGTTATGTGCTATGTTTCATAAGCCTTGTTATCTAATCATATAACCTAGTCCAAGCCCAAGCCCATGGAAAGCCTTTTAAAGCATCTCTTGTATCTAACTATTTAAACACCTCAAAGGCTCATTTGAGGTGTGTGCTTGTGTGTGTATTGTGTGTGTTTCTCTTAATAAAAGCTCTCTTATTTCATCTCTTATTCTCTCATATCTAACGCCACATTCATAACATCAAGTCACCCTCTTTACTTCATTTACATGCTATATTGTTATTAAAGTTGATATATCTAAGGTCCTACAAGTGGTATCAATCGCCTAACAATGATTTAGGAGTGTCTTTATCAAGTTTTTTGTTAAAAAGTTGCATTTTTCATTCATTTGTGCACTTTTTCTTCAAAAAGTTTTGACTTTTACGTGGTTTTAGTGTTAAAGTTGTGAACTTTATTGAAGTCTTAGTGATTCTAAGTGTTTTGGGAAAGATTTGATCAAAAGAAACAAGTGAAAAAGTGTTTTTGGTCGAAAAAATCGGATTTTTCACGTTTTCTGGTCATCTTACGCGTAAGTTTTGAGCATAGTACAAGTCTACAGTACTTTTTGGCAAGTCTACGCGTGAGTTTTGGCTTAAAACCCTTTTTCTACGCGTAACACAACTTTCTACGCGTGAGTTTTGGCTTAAAACCCTTTTTCTACGCTCAAGTTGGATTCCTACGCAAAAGGTGAAATCCTACGCATAAGATCTACGCTTAAGATCCTACGCATAAGATCTACGCTTAAGATCCTACGCAAAAGATCCTACGCATAAGTTTTCTTCATCGATCAGCGACTACTCAGTACTTCCTTGACTTGGATAAGTTTGTGGAATACTTCGTGTCACACCCCCAAAATCGGGTCCAGCGGAAGCATACATGTAGCTGGGGTGTAACTCAATTGGTATTACAGCACAAGGACAAAATTTGTTTTCACTTCAATCATTTAAAATAAAATCGTTTAACTAAAAGTATTGAATTTACATTGTTTAAAATTAGTGCGGAAGTAGGCCATTAAAATAATTTAGAACGGTCCCCAAATGAATATCAGAGTCTTCTATGACCATGCCATGCCCTGCCAAAACCTCCTGTAGCGTGCCATATGCTTAAAACCTGAAAATACATGCTAAAGTGTCAACACGAGGTTGGTGAGTTCATAGAGTCTTGTGAAAAGTATTGTTACGCATAAGAATGAAGATTTCCCAGCAAAGGCATCGTAAATCCACTCAGCTACAAGTCCCGCCATAAGAGACTTGTAACCTGTGTGTTTACGACCCACTGCCAAATATGATATAGTTCTGTAAACAAGTAAGTAATGTAAAACCATTTGGAGAGAAGAATTTCCCAGTAAAAGCATCGTAAGTCCGTAGTAAGGTTGATGCGAAGCATCGTAATTCAGTAATAGATCAGTAATAAGGTTTATAAAAACCATCAGTATGTAGCTTTAATCGTATGTACAATAGCCCAAGTATAAATTAAAATAGTAAGATTTCAGTCGTAAAAACTACATTGTCTCTTAAGCTCATGGAACCGAAGCTGGACATAGAATTGGCCCCACCAGAGTGTTTACCAGACACTCAATTTGTTAAGACATGAAATGCATTCGTCCCGTTGGAGCAACCCAACGCGAATGGAGGCGTCACCCTCGATAGATCTATCCACTCACTCCCGCTTAGTACTAGAAATTAACGGTCCATGATAATAAAGGGGACTTGTCAAGACGTGGTAATAAGGCAACTTAAGCAATGTATGGAATTTGTAATACTTTGGCATTGTACAAAAATAATTAAAGCGGTGTATTCTTCCCCATAAGTAATTCAAATCGTATAAGAAACATAGAACAAGTATTTCAACCATTCAGTAATGTTTGAGGAAATGAATTGCGTTTAAGTAAAACAAGCATTGAATTTAAATAGTATCGAGCATGTATCTTCCCCCAAAACAGTTGTAAAACAAGTAAAAGTAGGGGTTATGAACTCACCTGGTGCGATAGCTACGATGACAAAAGCGAATACACAGAAATGAGGCACGATCTCTAAGCGCAACCTATTATGAATGGTATGATCTAATGTAAGAAATGAAATGATGCTACACATGCAAATACGTATGTTATCGATACCACTCGTTAGTTTTGAAAATAACGTTTATCGTCGAAGAATACATTTTTGACGTCTCGTTAAGTTAATACTCACTTTCCATGTAAATACGTTGAAACGGTACTCCACGATCCTTGTTTGGTGTCTTATCGGCAAATATAAGGTTTTCGTCGCAAAATAGCCTTTTCGTTACTTGAAAACATGCCCAATATGGCCTCGTAAAACTAGTCGCGAAATTATTGTACGTTAAGTGTTAATGGTCAAGCTCGGCGTTTTTGAAAACCTTGTAACAATATTTTAAAGTCGTGTTATTTAACTTTTGGCTATACGGGTCTCGATCGATGAGAAAATCAACTCTTATTGTTGTTACTTGAAAGTATTATGTTCAATACTTAGAAAATCTCATTATAGTAAAAGCTGTCAAAATATATATAGTTTATCGGGTATATAGATGAGGTCGTAGTTTATTCGTTATAAGTCTATTCGACGAACGGCCAATTGATTTAAAGAGCTTGTTGGAAGATCTTGATTTCATAAAACTACGGCTCGGACTCAAACTGATCCGATCATAACGAAAAACAGCCGAGAAAGTGGTGTTTCGCCAAGACAGTTTTGTGGCAAAAGTTGTAATAGAAAAGCTGATGGAAATATATATATATCGTCTAAGTTCAAACGCTTGTATCTTTTTCGTTATAAGCTCGTTTTCTACGTTCTTTATATCCCCGGAATCGTGGGATGGCATACTAATATATTTTTGATAAATCAGGACGGCTAAATCAAGTTTTAGGCCTCGAAACAGTCCATGAAAATCGTGGGACAGCAAGGTATTTTTCAGAAAATAGTTTTCGTCGTTAAAATTGAAAATAGTATATCTTTTTCGTCGTAACTCGGATTTTAGTGATTCAAGCGGCCACGGTTTCGTTTTTGAAAGTATTTTCTGAATATATAACCCAATGTTACCCGGAAACCCCTGAGTTTTCTGAAATTGGCGATTTGGGACAGAACCTATATTTGAAAGTATTTTTCGTTCTTAATATTCGGAAAATCATATCTCCTTCGTTATTAACTCGTTTTTATCCCCGTTTTCGGCCATAGTTTCGTCTCGGAATGTATTTTCTAAATCTTTGGTCAAATATTACCCACAACCTACTGAGTTGGCCACGTTTTCAAAATAAGGACAGCCACTTTTCTATTAGTGCCAAAAATGAGTTTTCTAGTTTGTAACTTGTTCAAGGCTTAACCAAACCACTTTCAATCACTACAAAACTAGTCTAATCCTACCATACACCTTCTTAGGGTGTCATGGGTTCCTAAGCTTCACCAACCATGGTGGGTTTCAAGGGAATAATCATAGGAAATCAAAAACCCATTTTATGTAATAAAAGCTAAATAAAGTGGTATGGATCATAACATACTTGCATCTTTTGTTACTAGATCATAAAAATACATCAAGTAAATATTTAAAAGAGTAGGAAAAATTATTAGTAACTTACTTGAGTGATTATTGAAAGATGGTGATGAAAACCTAGTTAATCTTTGTGGTTTTTTTATTTCAAAACCCTAACTAGATTGCTACTATGACTTGATTAAGCACTTGGATCTTGAAAAGTTTATGGTTTCTCTTGTTGTTCTTGTCCTTGCCGTGCACCCCAAAGAAGAAAGAAGAAACATGAGAGTTTTTATTTTTTTCTAGTTTTCTTGAAGTGTATAATGAAAGAAATGGGAAAAATAATAGATATATGTGTGTAGATATTTTGTCAAGTAAAGAAAACATGGTCATGTGCTAAATGGGGGGCATTGGGCGGATTTTAGGGGAAAGGGAGAAAAGGTGGGTGTTAATTAATGAACTTGTCCCACAAGTGTATGTATTTGTTTAGTTTAAGTGTGTATTGGGTGTTATCGGGTACCGAGTTAACTAAAAATAAATGTTAAAGAGGTGAAATAGAATACGACGAAGTTGTAAAAGTTGTAAAATAACATTCCTGATGAGAATTGGAAGTTAAAATAATGATCGGGTTGAAATATCGCAAACCGACGGAGTTTTAGGCTCCGACCGTAAAATGTAGCCATTGATTTAAATACACCGGGTAAACTAATAATATAATTTTTATATTATTATAATGAGTATAAAAATATGTTAGGATCATAGTCGGGAGTATTGGGTATACGTTAGTAGTAACACTGAGTGGTATCGTTAATTACAAATTAAGCATACGTATCTAGAAATAATGCATATCCGTGTAGGTTCTCAAGTGATGATGATAATGTGTAGACTAATCCAGTCTATATGAAATGTCATTAATGAATGATGCATGAATTCGCAGCTAAACCTAACTGGTTATGCGAATTTGAAGACTCGTAAACTCAGTTTACGAAAAGACGAACAATGATCATGAATAGTGATTTCCCTTCGGGAATGAATAGTGTCACATGAATAGTAAAATTTTTGAACGCTTCTCGGAATCACAAACTGACTCCGAAAATGATGAATAGTAAAATGATGAATAGTGACCGGTGAATAGTAATCGATGAATAGTAATCGATGAATAGTGAATAAGAGAAATGTCCCGAAAATGCGGGTTGTTACAGTCTCACCACCTTGAAAGGAACTTCGTCCCGAAGTTCAGTTTGTGTTGGTCTCTAGAGTGGTATTGGTTAAAAGATGATGATATAATCGTGTAAGCTACTGAGCTCTAACAAGGTTCAAGTCTGACGGCCACTAGGCCTACTCTGTCAGAAATAGTAAATGGTTCAACGTGTATCGGGTTTAACTTTCTGAAGTTTTCTGAATGGTATCATGTCTTTCCTAGGCAGAACTTTCAACGTAATCCTGCCACGAACTTGAAATTCTAATGGTTTACAACTTATCGAACTTGTAACTGATTCTTGATTTGTAGGAAATTCCTGGTTATTTCATGAGTACTTACAGGAATAGTGAGTTTGGCTTTTTCCGCGTTCGGTCCATCAATAGATGATCAGTGCTTCTTGAGGTTTACAATGTGATATTGGTAATATATGCTGCTGAACTCTGCCAGAACTCAAATTTGTATGTTAGCTGGTCGATTCAAAATGAATCTTAAATGGTTCAATATACTAGAGGTTCAATCTCTTGTGTTACCAAAATTGTATCATGCCTCCCCAAGGCAAAGCTTTCAACTTAGCTCGTTCTCTCACGTGAATCTGGTTAGTTTGCTGTTCAAGGATACCCAATCCGTATGATGTGCGTCATGTACCAACCTAACCTCTATCAGTTTCTCGTTTCTTGTAACGGGTTCTTGACTTGTGAAATTTCTTTTGTTGTTCCATAATTTAGTCCTAGACCGGTGAATTTAACTTTCCGATTTCGGTCTGTAAATGGGTAATTGGTACTTCGACAATAAAGTGCTTCAAATGGGGTAGTCTTTAAGCTCGTGTGGTAACTATGGTTGCAACTGAATTTGATTTATGGCAAATGGTTAATCCAACCATCTCTAGTGTCAATCACACCCGATTTGGGCATATCTCCCTATGTTTGCATCGTTCTCTAATCCTGACCATTGGTCTGCAGATGATAGGTGGTGTAGTTCCAAGGAAACATAATGAAATCGCTAGGAGTTGGAGGTGAATCAAATTCCTATATTAGGAATAATTGAAATAGGTATCATGAATCTTGTGGAAAAATCTTACAAGGTTAAGTCCGTCAAAGGGTGTTATTGAAAATAATAGATTAGGATAAGGTTATGATTCTCCGCAGGATGTCATGAATTGAGTCTTTCTCCACCTACGATGCTTAGTCTCCATTACTAAGATTTTCCCCAAGTTATAGGTCATCAAATTACAAACTCCTAAAGGTATAAGTGATGTATTATAGTGATTGATTTTTAAAGTTTGTTGTTGAGATTGTGTGTTTTGTTCATAAACCTTGCCTGAATAAATGAATTTACAATTTTAAGCAAACGGCTTTCTAAGTAACATTTTTCTTGATGTTTCAAAATTTAATAGTTATGCAAGATAGGACAATTTTTCAACATAAGGTGGATAATATGGTTTACCAAAGATTGATGTTTAAAATTTCCTAACATTCAATAGTTTTGTAAAAGGTTAATCAAAAGAAATTTGCTTGTCAAAATAAGTGCCTCAGAAAAGTATTTCTTACAAGATATATGTTTTGTATAACGGTAGTTTGGAGAAATTCCATTTAAAAATGAAAGTATGAAGAGGATAAAATAGCCAAGTATGTATGTCTGCACAAATGCATAGGTGTCTACATGTTCGAATAAAGTCTATTGGTGAGGACATGTTCAATCTATAGTCTTGGTTAAGAGGTTGGATTTATCTCTATGGTGTTTCTTAGTGAGCACTCGTATCTAAACGAATCTTGTAATTCAGTCAAGCCAATACCTTCCAGATGGTGGAATTGTGGCAATCAGGCCAGGGATAGTGGTTCGAATGGTTTTGTGATATCCTGAGATTCTTGTTGAGTTTTGAATGGTCTTAATGTACCGAGGGATTATCCTCATAGAAGGTATGGAAAGTCTTTCCTAGGGAGGTCATTGATAATATCCACTTATCAATATAGGGAGTAGTGAGTGATGAGTGACATCGGAATCTATAGGGTGTTAGCTAATTCCTTATATATATATGGGGGTGGGGAAAGGAAATGATAATGATGGTGAGAAGGGAAGAGACTGTGACAACTGCGACAAAATGAGATTGTGACAAAAGAAAATACTGTGATATGAGTGTATTGTGCATAAGTATGAAAGTTCATGAAATAAAATGACTAGTTGACATGCTTCCAATCGGTGGTTAACGAAATGATGAAAAGTATGAATGTTCCAACAACGAGGGTATACACATACATGAATGAAACATTTGGAAATTGAGTAGAGGATTCAATCCAGACATAATCTTATTATAACCACTCTCAGTGTTACAAAATTCACTTCTGAGTCAGACATAGGTGGTCAGCCTATATCTCACTATCCCGGGTTGAAGATAGATGACCAGTCTATATTCCACCGAGGTTCCATGAATTTTGAAATACTCAGCTCAGTTATACTAATACCATGTCCTTCACAATACCAAGACGTTCTGAAAGACAAAAGCAAATGACCAAACTCGAGGTCGATTGATGAAACTATGCAAGGAAAACATAATGCGGCGACATATATAATACGTGAACATGCTTATATGAAAGACAATTATAGTAATCAACTATAATAAATGAATATAGTATATCAGGTAATGAGACACAAATCCCATCACCTATGTCAGCAACTAACCACAAATGAGGCTTCAGCTTGGCAGGCAGGCACGTGACTGTCATAGGGTTAAGTTTTTCGTAAAAGTAGCTATAGTCTAGGTTTTAAAAACACTTAGTTCGCTATAGCCAAAGCTCTGATACCAATCTGTCACACCCCCAAAATCGGGTCCAGCGGAAGCATACATGTAGCTGGGGTGTAACTCAATTGGTATTACAGCACAAGGACAAAATTTGTCATTTAAAATAAAATCGTTTAACTAAAAGTATTGAATTTACATTGTTTAAAATTAGTGCGGAAGTAGGCCATTAAAATAATTTAGAACGGTCCCCAAATGAATATCAGAGTCTTCTATGACCATGCCATGCCCTGCCAAAACCTCCTGTAGCGTGCCATATGCTTAAAACCTGAAAATACATGCTAAAGTGTCAACACGAGGTTGGTGAGTTCATAGAGTCTTGTGAAAAGTATTGTTACGCATAAGAATGAAGATTTCCCAGCAAAGGCATCGTAAATCCACTCAGCTACAAGTCCCGCCATAAGAGACTTGTAACCTGTGTGTTTACGACCCACTGCCAAATATGATATAGTTCTGTAAACAAGTAAGTAATGTAAAACCATTTGGAGAGAAGAATTTCCCAGTAAAAGCATCGTAAGTCCGTAGTAAGGTTGATGCGAAGCATCGTAATTCAGTAATAGATCAGTAATAAGGTTTATAAAAACCATCAGTATGTAGCTTTAATCGTATGTACAATAGCCCAAGTATAAATTAAAATAGTAAGATTTCAGTCGTAAAAACTACATTGTCTCTTAAGCTCATGGAACCGAAGCTGGACATAGAATTGGCCCCACCAGAGTGTTTACCAGACACTCAATTTGTTAAGACATGAAATGCATTCGTCCCGTTGGAGCAACCCAACGCGAATGGAGGCGTCACCCTCGATAGATCTATCCACTCACTCCCGCTTAGTACTAGAAATTAACGGTCCATGATAATAAAGGGGACTTGTCAAGACGTGGTAATAAGGCAACTTAAGCAATGTATGGAATTTGTAATACTTTGGCATTGTACAAAAATAATTAAAGCGGTGTATTCTTCCCCATAAGTAATTCAAATCGTATAAGAAACATAGAACAAGTATTTCAACCATTCAGTAATGTTTGAGGAAATGAATTGCGTTCAAGTAAAACAAGCATTGAATTTAAATAGTATCGAGCATGTATCTTCCCCCAAAACAGTTGTAAAACAAGTAAAAGTAGGGGTTATGAACTCACCTGGTGCGATAGCTACGATGACAAAAGCGAATACACAGAAATGAGGCACGATCTCTAAGCGCAACCTATTATGAATGGTATGATCTAATGTAAGAAATGAAATGATGCTACACATGCAAATACGTATGTTATCGATACCATTCGTTAGTTTTGAAAATAACGTTTATCGTCGAAGAATACATTTTTGACGTCTCGTTAAGTTAATACTCACTTTCCATGTAAATACGTTGAAACGGTACTCCACGATCCTTGTTTGGTGTCTTATCGGCAAATATAAGGTTTTCGTCGCAAAATAGCCTTTTCGTTACTTGAAAACATGCCCAATATGGCCTCGTAAAACTAGTCGCGAAATTATTGTACGTTAAGTGTTAATGGTCAAGCTCGGCGTTTTTGAAAACCTTGTAACAATATTTTAAAGTCGTGTTATTTAACTTTTGGCTATACGGGTCTCGATCGATGAGAAAATCAACTCTTATTGTTGTTACTTGAAAGTATTATGTTCAATACTTAGAAAATCTCATTATAGTAAAAGCTGTCAAAATATATATAGTTTATCGGGTATATAGATGAGGTCGTAGTTTATTCGTTATAAGTCTATTCGACGAACGGCCAATTGATTTAAAGAGCTTGTTGGAAGATCTTGATTTCATAAAACTACGGCTCGGACTCAAACTGATCCGATCATAACGAAAAACAGCCGAGAAAGTGGTGTTTCGCCAAGACAGTTTTGTGGCAAAAGTTGTAATAGAAAAGCTGATGGAAATATATATATATCGTCTAAGTTCAAACGCTTGTATCTTTTTCGTTATAAGCTCGTTTTCTACGTTCTTTATATCCCCGGAATCGTGGGATGGCATACTAATATATTTTTGATAAATCGGGATGGCTAAATCAAGTTTTAGGCCTCGAAACAGTCCATGAAAATCGTGGGACAGCAAGGTATTTTTCAGAAAATAGTTTTCGTCGTTAAAATTGAAAATAGTATATCTTTTTCGTCGTAACTCGGATTTTAGTGATTCAAGCGGCCACGGTTTCGTTTTTGAAAGTATTTTCTGAATATATAACCCAATGTTACCCGGAAACCCCTGAGTTTTCTGAAATTGGCGATTTGGGACAGAACCTATATTTGAAAGTATTTTTCGTTCTTAATATTCGGAAAATCATATCTCCTTCGTTATTAACTCGTTTTTATCCCCGTTTTCGGCCATAGTTTCGTCTCGGAATGTATTTTCTAAATCTTTGGTCAAATATTACCCACAACCTACTGAGTTGGCCACGTTTTCAAAATAAGGACAGCCACTTTTCTATTAGTGCCAAAAATGAGTTTTCTAGTTTGTAACTTGTTCAAGGCTTAACCAAACCTATTTCAATCACCACAAAACTAGTCTAATCCTACCATACACCTTCTTAGGGTGTCATGGGTTCCTAAGCTTCACCAACCATGGTGGGTTTCAAGGGAATAATCATAGGAAATCAAAAACCCATTTTATGTAATAAAAGCTAAATAAAGTGGTATGGATCATAACATACTTGCATCTTTTGTTACTAGATCATAAAAATACATCAAGTAAATATTTAAAAGAGTAGGAAAAATTATTAGTAACTTACTTGAGTGATTATTGAAAGATGGTGATGAAAACCTAGTTAATCTTTGTGGTTTTTTTATTTCAAAACCCTAACTAGATTGCTACTATGACTTGATTAAGCACTTGGATCTTGAAAAGTTTATGGTTTCTCTTGTTGTTCTTGTCCTTGCCGTGCACCCCAAAGAAGAAAGAAGAAACATGAGAGTTTTTATTTTTTTTCTAGTTTTCTTGAAGTGTGTAATGAAAGAAATGGGAAAAATAATAGATATATGTGTGTAGATATTTTGTCAAGTAAAGAAAACATGGTCATGTGCTAAATGGGGGGCATTGGGCGGATTTTAGGGGAAAGGGAGAAAAGGTGGGTGTTAATTAATGAACTTGTCCCACAAGTGTATGTATTTGTTTAGTTTAAGTGTGTATTGGGTGTTATCGGGTACCGAGTTAACTAAAAATAAATGTTAAAGAGGTGAAATAGAATACGACGAAGTTGTAAAAGTTGTAAAATAACATTCCTGATGAGAATTGGAAGTTAAAATAATGATCGGGTTGAAATATCGCAAACCGACGGAGTTTTAGGCTCCGACCGTAAAATGTAGCCATTGATTTAAATACACCGGGTAAACTAATAATATAATTTTTATATTATTATAATGAGTATAAAAATATGTTAGGATCATAGTCGGGAGTATTGGGTATACGTTAGTAGTAACACTGAGTGGTATCGTTAATTACAAATTAAGCATACGTATCTAGAAATAATGCATATCCGTGTAGGTTCTCAAGTGATGATGATAATGTGTAGACTAATCCGGTCTATATGAAATGTCATTAATGAATGATGCATGAATTCGCAGCTAAACCTAACTGGTTACGCGAATTTGAAGACTCGTAAACTCAGTTTACGAAAAGACGAACAATGATCATGAATAGTGATTTCCCTTCGGGAATGAATAGTGTCACATGAATAGTAAAATTTTTGAACGCTTCTCGGAATCACAAACTGACTCCGAAAATGATGAATAGTAAAATGATGAATAGTGACCGGTGAATAGTAATCGATGAATAGTGAATAAGAGAAATGTCCCGAAAATGCGGGTTGTTACACTTCGACACGAGATATCTTTCAAGCTTGGATAAGTTTGAGAGATTAGTTTGGTTTGTAAACCTTACACGTAAAATATCTTACGCATAAGCTAAACCTTACGCGTAACATAAATCTTACGCATAAACACAAAGCTTACGCATAAACTAACTAATCTTACGCATAAGTTTTTTCTTACACATAAGTTTACTGTTTACGCATAACTTTTTGTTTACGCCTAACATTTGCCTTACGCATAAGATTCGGTTTACGCATAAGTTTCAGTCTATGCTTAAGTTTACTATTTACGCATAAGATCTGGGTTTACGCATAATATTTTTTGACTTTTGACAACCAAACTTCAAACGGCCATAACTTTTGAACCGTAACTCCGGTTTCGACGAATTTGCTGTCAAAATGACCGTCAGACCGAGAAGAAGCCTAAAAACGCTCCGGAAAGAAGTTATTGACGTTTTAAGGTTTTAGATCAAAATTTTCACCATAAAAACTTGCATCAACTTACACTAAACACAACTCCTACTTCGTTGGAACGATCCAAGTATCAACTTTATCAATCTACACTTCATCAATGGCAACTCAGCAAGATATTCATGCAGCCGATGCGGAAAACCGACCTCCAATGCTTGAAAAAGGTGGATATCTCCCATGGACAAGCCGCATGCTTTGTTACATCAAAACAAAGCCTGATGGTAAATTTATGATCAACTCCATTACAAATGGTCCATTCAAGCCAAGACAAGTTCAAATTGAAGGTAATCCAAATACAACACCTCCTACTCAACCATTCGTGCGTGAACAAACAGAAGCAGATTACACAGAGGAAGACAAGAAGCAGATCACCGCAGATGATATGGTAATCCATTTAATCCAACTTGGATTACCACGGGAGATATTTGCTGCGGTCGACAGTTGTGAAACTGCTTATGCTATGTGGGAACGTGTTAGAAGGATATGTCATGGAACAGAGATTGGACAACAAGACGTTGAGAACAAACTTCTTACTGAATGGGAGAACTTTACATCCACTAAAGGTGAACAGATTGAATCTTACTACACAAGGTTTTGCACTTTGATGAATGAGTTAATCATAAACAAGTTGACACCTCGAACAATTGCAACAAACATCAAATTCATCAATAACCTTCTAGAAGAATGGGGTCGTTATGTTACAAGTGTCAATCAAACAAAGGACTTACATAAGGTGAAGTATGATCAACTCTATGACTTTTTGAAGCAAAACCAAGCTGAGGCTAATGAAGTAAGGAAAGAAAAATTGGCAAAGAATCATGATCCTCTTGCATTAATTGCTACTACACCAACACCGCTACCAGTGAACACACAACAACCATCATCACCTTCCACTTACAACTACATGCAACCTTCATACATTCAACAAACAACACCGGTCTACCAACAACAGTTCTACCCACAGCAACAACAAGATGTTATTCCACAACAGCAATGCCAACAATTCCAAGAACCAGAATTCACTGAAAATGATGAAGCTACTGCAGCATTGACCCAAGCGTTTGCTTTTCTGTCAAAGGCATTCCAAGGACGTTATTCTACACCAAAAAACAACAACCAAAGGATTTCATCGAACACTCGCAACAAGCATATTGCTCAGCCGAGTTTCAATATGGGCAACGGAGGCCAAATGGTTGGAGTTTATGGGAATCAACAAGGATATGCTACTGGATTTAATATGGGCAATCAGAATATGCATAATGCAGGTCAGTATGCAGGGAATCAGTATGGTCAGAATGCAGGGAATCAGTTGGGTCAGTTTGTTGGAAATCAGAGGGGTCAGAATGTTGGTAATCAGGCAATGGGTAATCAGAATAGAAATGTTGCAGCTCCAGTAGTTGGGAATTTGGGAAATGTGAATCAGGGTAATCCGGTAAAGTGTTTCAACTGTCAGGGTGTAGGTCATATGGCAAGGAACTGTCCTACTAAGCCGAACAAGAAAGATCTAGAGTACTTGCAGAAAGCAGTGATGTTGGCACAAAAGGTTCAGGCAGGGTTTCAATTGAACGTAGAGGAGAATGATTTTATGGCTCTTATGGATGACATGGAAGATAGAGAGGATATCGATGCGAACTGCATATTTATGGCGAATCTTCAGGAAGCTAAGTATGACACGGATTCTGACACACTTCCTGTTTATGACACCAATGCACCATCTGAGGTATCAAACTTCAACACATGTCACAATAATGATATATTTGATATGTCTCCTCATGAGGAACAACATACTGAGAAGCTAGCACCCACTTATGATACATACCTGGACACGCCAAGTAGTAGCAATACTCCTTCAGCAACTCCAGATGTGAATTATAATGGAGGCTTCGTTTCACAGCATGCTGAGAATGATGAGGAAACACGTGCTTTATTTGAATCATTATTGAATAATTGTCGTATTGAAAATGAGAATGTGAAAAAGGTCAATCTCGATGTTAAGGCCGCAAATGTCAAATTGACCGCTGAGTTTGAGAGTTACAAAGAAAACGTTAAAGCTTTTGAATTTCATAACAAGAGATTGTCTGAATTAGAAACTGGTTATCAAAATTCCGTTTCAAGGGAAAAACAATTGCAACTCAAGTTTGATACACTTGATGTTAATTCTTTCAAAAAGATAAAATCTTTAAACGCGGAAATTTCTGATTTACAAAACCAACTCTCTAAACAACAATCAGCTTATACCAATCTTGAAAAAGAAAGGGACGAGCTGAAAAAGGACTTTGCAAAGAAAGAAGACAAACTTTTGGCCGAAATCGCAGAGTCAGAACACATGATTGTACATTTAGAAGAATTAGTGGTTAAGTCGAGTCAGTCAAGTCAAACAATGAAAATGATTTCAAATCAAACTAATCCGATTTACCATACGAAACATAAAGTTGCTCTTGGTAACAACACCCCCAGTAATCTCAAGAAAGCTCAGCAAGAACAGAATGTTTTGTATAATGGTAATGTGATTTACACTAAACATGATCCTCCCGTCGTTCGGGATTCTGTACAAACGATAGAACATGTCGAAGAGAGCATAAATAAAATGAAACAAAAGGATTTGAAACCCATTGATTACAACAAATTGAACAAACTTTCGGGAATTACTTTTGTTCCTAAAAAAGAACCATCTGTGTTTTCCATAAAACGATCATTCTCAAAAATGTTTTCTAAGAAAGTAATTGTTTCCAAATCTCTTTCAAAAATGGAACAAATGTCTTCTAACAACACTTTTAATACAAGTGAGGCTAGAGACATTCTGGATGACGTTAAAAAGAGAATTCAAGAACTTCAAAATAATGTTAACTCTAAAACAACAATCAGTATTAACAACTGGCATTCCAGTTTTCATATTGAGCAGAAAAAGGTTTTTGAAAACGAAATTACTATCCCACTGAATAACATCAGTGCGAGGGTAATCCATTTTGAACAAGCTTTCTTAAAAGAAACGGCCGACTTTGTCAAGGACCACAAATCCCTGGTAAACGAAGCTAATGAAACTCGTGAAAACATGAATGTTTTGGAAAACCTAAATGATTCTCTCTTCGAAGCTGTTATGACTACTGATATTATGTCCATCATTTTACAAATATATTCTGTTCAAGATGATGAAAGACTAAGACCAGAGACCTCCGCAATTGTTTCAAAATATGAAAATGCTCTTATAAAGCTTGAAAAAGAAAATGTGTCATATTTTAAACAACTTGATCGAAAAAAGGAAGAATGCAAGTATGACAAATTGTCGTATGAGTGTGCCTTAAAGAATATGAAATAGCAAAATGATCTTTTGAGGGCTCAGCTTGAAAGTCAAAAAGGAAAGGGTGAGGAAACCAAGTTTGCAAAACCATTGACTTCAGAGAAACCAAATGTTTCAAACACGGTTCCAAAACCAAAAATGTCAATTTCAAGGTTTGCTCCAAAAGTCGATGACAAAAAGGATTTGACAAAACCAGTCACTCCAACACCCTTGCCCAAGAAAAGTGATAAGGAAAAGATTGTTGATAAAGGAAAAGCGGTTGCCGAAACTCCTAAAGTGTTAGCACCTGGCCTTTTTAGGATTAGTCCCACTAATGCATCTGCCTCCACATCTAAGACAAATGACAAATGCATAAAGGCTAATTCTAAAGAATCTAGGAATGCTAAAAAGGACAACAATATAAATCCTAACACGTATGCCTTACCTTCAACAGGATTAGAAAGCACCTCTAGGAGCAACAGACTAAAGCCTAGGAGCAATACAAGGAACAATAGAGTCTAGTCTGCCTCTAAGAGTAGTAGCAAGAATAAAGTTGAAGATGTAGAAGAACACCCTAGGAATTTATCGCTTTGTAATAAGAGACATGTTTCATTTGAATGTAATGTCGAATGTACTGTTTCTATTGCATGTAATGACTCTGTTTGTTTAATATGCAAGAAATGTTTAATTAATGATGTTCATGATGAATGTGTTTCTAAGCATGTGAATGTTACGCCTGAACAGAAGAATGTTCCAAAAAGACCTAGTGCTAGATCCAGATCTATAGAACGATTAGTTGCACGATTTAGGACTACCACTATTAGTCGAATGCCTAGGAACTACCATAAGTTTTGTATGTGGATTCCAACGGGTAGAGAGTTCACTCTTCAGAACGGCAAATTAGAAATAACTCAAGCTAAACAAGTAGCAACTATCTATGAGTGTGATTTAGATTTTACTCCTAACCCCATGGAACCAAATTCAAAACGGTTTCCAAATAAAAAATCTTTTGTTCTTGGCAGGTTATCGAAATATGTCTTTGGATCGTCGACTCGGGTTGCTCCAAACACATGACCGGGAATTTAAAGCTGCTGATCAATTTCATCTGGAAATTCATGGGAACTGTACGCTTTGGAAATGATCATGTAGCAGCTATTCAGGGTTATGGAGATCTTCGGTTTGGGAATTTTTTTAATCACTCGGGTTTACTACGTCGAAGGGTTGGGACACAACTTGTTTTCAGTTGGGCAGTTTTGTGATGCAGATTTAGAAGTTACATTCAGGAGAAACACGGTTTTTATTAGAAATTTGGTTGGTGATGATCTCTTAACTGGTAATCGTAGTACAAACTTGTATGCTATCGACATCAACCAAATGGCTTCTACATCACCAATTTGCCTTATGACAAGGGCAACCGAAACTAAGTCCTGGTTGTGGCATAGAAGATTATCCGATCTCAATTTCGACACGATCAACAAGTTAGCCAAAGACAACATCGTCACCGGACTTCCTAAGTTCAAATACACCAAGGAACACCTTTGTCCATCATGCGAACAAGGAAAAAGTAAAAGAGCATCATATAAACCCAAAACCGTACCTAGTTCGGAAGCAAGCTTACATATGTTGCACATGGACTTATGTAGCCCAATGAGAGTTGAAAGCATTAATGGGAAGAAGTATATTCTTG
The DNA here is from genome assembly GCA_030686995.1 of Artemisia argyi. NCBI lineage: Eukaryota > Viridiplantae > Streptophyta > Magnoliopsida > Asterales > Asteraceae > Artemisia > Artemisia argyi. The sequence continues at coordinate 83,271,283 of CM060699.1, forward strand.
TTATTGTTGATGATTATTCAAGATATACTTGGGTAAAGTTTTTGAGATCAAAAGACGAAGCACCAGGCATCATCATCACCTTTCTGAAGCGTATTCAAGTTCTACTTCAAGCTCCAGTAAGGATTATAAGAACAGATAATGGCACAGAATTCAAAAATCAGGAGTTAAGAACTTACCTCGAAGATGTTGGAATTACACATCAAACATTAGTTGTTAGAACTCCACAGCAGAATAGAGTAGTTGAAAGAAGAAACCGAACTCTTGTGGAAGCTGCTCGCACAATGCTGATTTTTCTAGTGCATCACTATTCTTATGGGCTGATGCTGTAGCCACTGCTTGTTTTACTCAAAACCGATCCCTTGTCCATCCAAGATTCAATAAAACCCCATATGAGCTAGTGAACAACCGTAAACCTAACATCTCTTACCTTCACGTGTTTGGCGCTTTGTGCTATCCGACGAATGACAGAGAAGATCTAGGGAAGTTAAAAGCTAAGGGTGATATTGGTATCTTCATTGGATATTCAGAAAACTCGAGGGCATTCAGGGTGTATAATAGAAGAAAAAAAAAGGATAATGGAGACGATGAATGTGAAGTTTGACGAGATTTCACAAATGGCTTCTGAGAGATACGCTCTAGAAGCCGCGCTTAATCCAATGGCTTCTAATCAAAATGGATTAGGACCCGCACCAAACCAGCAGACTTCTGGACACATCAGTTCAGGACTCGTACCTCAAGGAGCTCAGTCAACAAACACAGATAAACCTTCAGAACAAGAACTGGAAAATTTCTTCGAGTTAATGTTTGATGAATACTATGGTGGAACTTCGACAAATGCATCTCAACAACATTCCGCTGCACCCGCTCAAAACCATCAACCACCACCACCACCACAAGATGCATCTACAACAATCGAAGCTGAAGCACCAACTACATCAACATCATCTACATCTACTCAAGCAACTCCAGTACTAGAAACTGTTCAACCAAGAGTTGATGAGCAAAATCAAAACACTAATTTTCAAGAAGAACCAACAAATAATTCAAACGATGTTGCGTTAGAAGAAGAAGAAGAAGAAGTATTTGAAAACCCGTTTGCAACAGACTCTGCTGAATCTTCTTCAAGGTTACAAGAACCATCTAACACACATTTGTTACACCCAAAGTACCCTTCTACATTTAAATGGACAAAAGACCATCCAATAGAACATGTTATTGGTGAACCTTCAAAGCCAGTTCAAACAAGGAGACTGTTGAGCTATAGACCTTGATAGATCTTCTTGAGCACTCTAGAATCGTTAGTAATGTTACTGTAATCAATAACACACTAATAGATAATCCCTGCAACTTGTATTTATAAAGCGGAAACAAAACACAAGCTTGATACTAAGAATACTTGATCCTCTATGGATCTTTTAATTATATTAAGAATTTTCTAAAAGTTATTTCAATACATAAACCGTGTGTTCCTTTTATACTCAAGGAACCCTAAACCGTTTCTCAAGAAACGTATCTTCTAAAACTTCTAAAAGATATGCATTATCACATCCTAAATAAACTCATGCATATCCAAACTACATTACATAAAACACGGAAATCCTATATCCGCAGAAACTAATAAAGTTGAACTATATCTTCAGCAAATACACTGCTTCAGCAGAAACCAACTCTTCAGCAGGATCCTTTCAGCAGAAACAGCAGCAGAATTCTTTCTACACAGAATTCCCAACAATCCTCCCCTAATCTTGAATTTGACCTAGTTAAGTTCAAGATTCTTGATAGATCATTAAAGTAACATACCAAGAGGATTGTAACAGACCACCAGCAAAGAATTATCATCAGCAGAATCTCTATGATCAGCATACACATAAAAGCTCCATTCTTTGCAGCAACAAATGACTTAATGTACATCAAAACAAATTAGTTTCATACTATTCTCATCACTTCCAGGTGTGTTAACTCCTGTGAGAGGTGAATCATTGAAAATAATGGATTTGATGTCTCTTTACCAATAGCCATCACTACTGGAGTAGCCAAGTGTTCAAAGGTACACTGATAACCACATGATTTTTAGCAAATCATCAGCTATAAACGGATTTGAGATGTCTTTACCTGTAGCCGTTTGCTCAGGACTAGCCAATTATCTTGATGAAAATCATCTTGGTTAACTGATTACCAAATATGGTTTTCCACTGCGTTTTGCCACAAGCCATATACATGTGGGCTAGCCAATTATTCAGAATCCATAAAGGAAAAATCCATGGTCAATTGACAACCATTTCAACTACTCAGCAACAAAGCATTGGTGAGTTGAAAACCCTATGGTTTTGAGCAAACCATTACAGCTATCAACAGATTGGATGTGTCTTTACCAAAGCTGTACCCTTTGGACTAGCCAACTTTGTGATGGAATAGTCAACATCAGGTAAGTTGATAACCAAACCTGCAGACAAATACTATACAACAATATGTTAGTTTTTTTTTTTTTTTTTTTTTTTTTTTTTTTTTTTTTTTTTTTTTAATACTAAGAATAAAATACATATACAACATAACATCCCTCTCAACTGCTGCTATGGAAGTCTTAATCCTTTGTTTGAAAACCTTCACCAAAGATTCAACAAACAATCTTGTATTACCAGCTGGATCAGGAGGAATTTCCAACTTCTGTTGTAACATTTTTTTCCATCAAAGATACCTTCAGAGGATATTTGTAAATAATATCCATGATAATCCTCAGACCAGTGGTAGTTTCCAGCACATGTACATAAGACATAGGATAGAACTTCCAACTCTGAACTTTCCATTTCTGATTATTCTTCCATATATCATAACTTGCACCAGTAGGAGTAGAAGAATCAAACAACACTTGAAGATCACCCAACAAATACAATCCAGAACCTTCAGGAGTATGAGTGGTATAAAACTTAGTAACCAACTCATGTAGAGTGACCAAATCTTGATAATTTACAAGATGAAGAATCTGCTGAAGAAAAACAAAAGAGATGGATGACTTATCCAATCTATGAATGATATTTAGTTGACCATCTTGACTTAACTCCCAACTCACTAGAACCACTCTAGTTCCTTCTGGCCAATCATCAGATGATCCCTCCCTTATAAATGTAGCATCAGAATCATTTACATTAATTAAACTTTGTAATGATCCTACTCTAGCCATTCTCTTACCTCTTCTTCCAGGAACATAAATAGCATCATGAACTGCTGCTTCAGCAGAATCACCTTCTGCGGCTTCAGTATCCACTGATGAAGTATCCATTTGGTCATCAGCAGAATCTTCAGAAGATTCAAGTGTAGCAGAGGCATATTGTTCATCCATAGCTTTCCTGATTTGTTTGTTCCTAGCAGCTTGAATTTCAACTTCTCTTGTCTTCAGATCATGAAATCTAGCAAGTGCAGCCCTTTGTTCAGCTTCTTGATCTTCAGTCAACCTTCTAGCAGTTTCTTCACCTAATCTTTCCAGCTCCAATTGTCTCCTAGTTCTCTTCCTAGTTGGAGCATCTAATGTTGTTACTTTGGCTTTACCTTTATCCATAGAAACATCAACACCAGTAGAAGTAGTAGGTAAAGATACTTGTGCAGCAGCAATATAAATATTCTCAGAAGAATCCTCATCAACATTTAGAAGTGGAATTTTCTTTGAAGCATCCATTCCAGCTTTAGCATTCATAGTTTTGATCCTATTATAAATCTCAACTAGTTTGTCAAATGGAAGTCCCCATACTTGTTTCTTAGACCAAGCAGAATTAAATAATGAGCTGCTCTGATTTCTCACATATGTTCTCATATACTCTGTTTGCTGTGCTTGAGTCATGGGTTTTTCCCTTTTTGCTTTAGCTTTTAATTCATCAGTTGCCTTCTTCCTCATCTTTAACATTTTCACAATCTCAGATTCATAATCTTGTTCCTCTACTCTCTTTCCAAAAAGATCAGCAGTTACAGTAGGATTAGCAAGCATCTGTTTTCCAATAGTCTGCCAGTCTGACTCATCAAACTCTAGAACTGCTGCATCCAATTCCCTTTGTCTTGCAATGGGTAAGGTAGAAACATATCTTTGAGTCTCAGAATCTAATTCTGCATCAAACTTAGCTTGTACTTCCTCAGCTAGATTTGCACTCTTCATATAATTTTCCCATTCTTGTAATAATTAACCTTGACTAGCTATATCTTCAGTAGTTACAAGCTCATCCAAATCATCATGAGGAACATTAGCTGTAGCAACATCATCATTAGACACATGCACATCTGCCATAGGTTCATCATGTACATCTTGAACCTCTTTATCGTAGAAACTTGTATATTCTCAGATGAAGGATGAACAGGAGAATTCAAGTATTCTTTCCCAGCTACAAAATATGTTTCTCCTGATGTATTTCCTTTGTCAGCAGATTGATCAGCAACAACCCTACTTAATGATTGTTTCTCCTGAAGTATATCCACAGCTTCAGTCATCAGCACATCATTATCACTACCAGATACTTTTGAAGCTTCAGCAGTTTGTCTTGCCAAATACTGTCTTGTACTTCTTCTTTGAACTAGTATGATTGGTTTAGATTGAGATGCTGCAGCAGCTTTAGGAGGAAGAACATGAGACTGTCTAGCAACTTCAGCTAGAATCTCAAGAGAATCCAAATTTGCCTCCTTTGCCACTTCAGTAGAGTCCAATCCATCTTTGCTTTGCTTCTGTTGACCCAGCTGTGTCTCCAAATCTTTGACTTTGCTTTTCAGAACTTGAATCTCATTACCAAGAGTAGTCTTGGTCTCAGCAAGTTCTTTCTGGAGATCTTCAGTCATTTTCATATACCTGTTAAGAGATTCATATACAAATGTGAGAGTAATAGGGTCCTCTGCTCTACCACTTGATTGCTCAGTGGTATGAGGAGCTTCATTGAACCCTGTAGGAGTAATAGACTCATGTACAACATTAGGAGAACCTACATTAATTTGCTCTCCCAAAGAACTAGGTGAAGGTAGTCTATTAAGTTCAGGTTCAAAAGTCTGTAAATCATCTTCAAACTCATGAAATTGCTCAGTTGGAGCATCCTGAACTGGTGAGATGGTAGGGCTAGGTGACATGTGTACAGGGGTAGGTGGTGGTAAGTCAGTAGAATCAGGTAAAGGTTCAGCAGTTGTAGCTGGTGCTTCCTCCATTACCACTGAAGGAATACCATCAGCAGCAACACCAGAAGATGATGGATTACCATCATCAGCAACATTAGAAACAGGCACATTACCAGCATCATCACCCTCAACTACATTAGCATTGCCTTGTGGCAACATTGCTTCCAACAGAGGGTAATGTTCCCCAGTATAATTAGTTTTCATTGAGGCAAACAACTTAGAACCTAGACTTTTAATGGGTATATGGGTCACATCTTCAGTGGTTATGTCTAAGACAATCTGTAAGAATCTAGGGTACATTAAAAACTTATGCTTTTCCTTATCTATATTTTCTAGCATATTTTCAAAAATAAACTTAGAAAAATTATAAGTTTCACCCTTAGAAAGACAAACAATACCACAACCCAATTGCAGAGAGAACTGGTTCCATCCTCCATACTTGTTGCTCATACATTGAAGCAGCAGATGCACCAGATACCTCCACTTTGGACAAAATTGATTCTTGTGCCACTTTGATGTATCAGTACTTTGATATCCAGCTTCTCTTAACCCAGCAAGAATCTCTGCAGTATTGGAATGATACACACCATTTTCATAATCCAACTGAAGCTTTGTCCTTATCAACCCTTCTGTCACCACATATTCTACACCATCAATTTCAGCTACAATCTCTGTAGCAGATCTCTTAGTAGCAGATGCCCAAAATTGTTTCACCAAGGATTCACACACCAAATTGGGACAATAAGTCAAAGCATAATGAATCTTCGACCTTTGTAGAAATTCCACCATCAAATCAAATTCTTCATGTCCCTTCTTTGTTGTTAGAATAGCGTATTTGTTATGATCGTCCTTAAATTCAAGTTGAACCATTTAACTGAATGTGTGTGAGAATGTTATGCATTACTCCAAAGAATAATGGGTTTATTTGAAGTGATAAGCGAATAAATTTGATTCGAAAAGATATGCAGAGTGAGTTAAATTTGGAAGTTCCCCAATCGTGGTCAAAATTATCGGAACAACTTATTGACCAAGTCTGACAAAACTTCTAATTTTAAAATTAACCCTTCAGCAGTAACGAAAGTCAAACCTGCTGAAGCACAGTCAACTATCAGCAGAATCGACCAAAGGTAAAAATATCTTCGGTCAATATCTTGATTTTACTGTGCCACCCAACTCGCATTTAATATCGTAACTCCTAAAATTAGCTTATTTAATCACCCCAAATCACACATCTCATTCATCAACTTTCCCAAATTATCTTTCAAACCCTAATTTCTATTAATCCCAATTCACCATTCAATACATGTCTTCACACCCATAAACCTCATATTCAAATTCCTCTTCTTCATCATCAGAAGAGGATATACCACCATATCCTTGGGGACTTGAAGGTTCTGACTTTGCAAGAGCATTGGAGAATCGATGTGCTGCACAAGAAAGACAATGGAATTCTCACTTGAAGGGTGAACCAAGCAATGCACCCAATCCTGCTGAGAGAGAGCTTGTCTCTCCCTTGATCTATACCTCTGATGAAGACTCTTCAGAGGAAGAACATGAAGATCCATCCTTTCTCCCTCCTTCCACACCAGAGAGACCCCAACCAAGATCAAGTACTAGGGGTCCATCTCCTCCAACATCACAAAATTTGGTGTTGGATCTTCCTGCTCCAGGACCTGGTCTTCCACATCAAGAACATATTGGACAGAGCAAGAGTTCTGAGATCATACGTAAGGGAAAGGAGAAGCAGAAGTAGGTGATTGAGGAATGTAACCATGAGGCGAAGTTCTTGAGTATTCTCTTGACTTTAATTCATAAGCATCTTCCCAGTCTTCCTTCTCTTCTTTTTCCATTTTCATCTTCAGCTTCTTCATTGTACTTGTCATAGCCTCAAGTATTTTGTAATAAGTGATAGAAGCTAGTAGTACTGAATTAGTCAATAGTTTAGGAATGGTCATTGTATCTTAGTTGCAACATTGAATGTAAGCTGTAACTTGTTTCTATGAATGAATGAGAAGATCTTAGTTGAATTTCTCCATTGTGTAAGACCTTCAGCATGTTTCAATTGATCAGTAGAAACCATGTTCAGCATATCGACCACATTCCTTTGACTTTAGCTCTTGGTGACATTAATCATGGAACTTTCATTCTTAGAACATCTGCAAAACAATCATCAAACAAGCAAATACACCAAACAACTTGCACAACTGTTAGAGGGTTAGTGTTAAAAACTTGTTAAAAACTCAGAAATTATGCAACATATATAAATATTACAAAGTTTACAGTCATCATCCTCCCCTGAGGCATATGCCTCCCCTGAGGCTTATGCCTCCCCTTAAACTTTGCAGTTAAGGGTTTAACATGCCAATATGGACCACCAAATATTGAAACCTTGGTCCATCAAATGCCTTGGTTAATAAATCTGCCACATTTTCATCTGTGTGAATTTTGACCACTTTAACCAAATGTTTCTCATAAGCATCCCTTATAAAATGATGTCTGATTTCAATATGTTAGGTTCTATTATGAAAAACTGGATTTTTAACAATGCAAATGGTACTTTGATTGTCAATGAAAATGGTAGTATTCATGAAGTTATACCCATAATCCAGTAATTGATTCTGAATCCATAGAACCTGACCACAACAATTAGCAGCAGCAACATACTCTGCTTCAGTAGTAGAGGTAGCAACAATGGTCTGTTTCTTGCATTGCCAAGAAATCAGTCTTCTTCCAAGAAATTGACAACCTCCAGTCGTGGATCTTCTATCCAAATTGGCACCAGCATAGTCACTATCACTATAAGCTGCTAGCTGAAATGGAGACTCTTTAGGATACCAAAGACCTAATTGTGGTTGGCCTTTAAGATACTTAAAAATCTTCTTGACAGCATTCATATGAGAGGTAAGTGGAGTGACTTGGTGTCTAGAACATGCACTCACAGCAAATGTAATATCAGGTCTTGAGGCAGTCAAGTACATCAAAGAACCAATCATAGACCTGTATAAATGAACATTCACAGGAAGATCAGGAGTAAGATTGTTCTTTGGTTTGGGAGCCTCATATGGAGTTGTGGCAGTCCTGACATTTTCCATAGCAAACTTGGACAACATATCTTTTACATATTTTTCCTGATGTATAAATATACCATCAGGTTTCTGCTGAACTTGCAAACCCAGAAAGAAAGTGAGTTCTCCCATGGCACTCATCTGAAATTCTCCCTTCATCAAATCCTCAAACTCTCTACACCAGGCTTCTTTGGTAGAACCAAAGATAATATCATCCACATATACCTGCACAAGAATAATATCCCTAGAATCTTTCTTGAGAAATAAAGTCTTGTCAATGGCACCTCTTCTGTAGCCACTCTGCAGCAGAAATGTGGAGAGTCTAGCATACCAAGCTCTGGGAGCTTGATGTAGTCCATAGAGAGCTTTGACAACTTTGTACACATACTCAGGATGATCAGGGTCTTCAAATCCCTTGGGTTGAGTCACATAAACCTCCTCTTCAATCTCTCCATACAAGAAAGCACCTTTGACATCCATCTGATAAACCATAAAGCCCATATAAGAGGCATAGACCAAAAATATCCTTATAGCTTCAACTCTGGCCACTGGTGCAAAGACCTCATCATATTCAATGCCTTCCTCTTGTCTAAAACCTTGAGCCACTAGTCTTGCTTTGTTCTTCACCACAATACCCCTGGCATCTCTTTTATTCTTCAGAATCCATTTTGTCCCAATGGCATATTTCCCATCAGGAAGAGGAACTAAAATCCAAACCTGCTGATTCTTAAATTGCAGCATCTCCTCTTGCATTGCTTCAAGCCAACTTGAATCAGCCAGTGCTTGAGTAACACTAGTTGGTTCAATCTGAGAAAGAAAACATGCAAACAGACAATGTTTGAAGTCTGTGTGATTGTTCCTCTTTTGATTGTAGACATAAGAGATAAAAGAAACTTCTCCATATTTTGTATTTTTGACAGTGCTTCTAGTTCGAACAGGGTCTTTAGGATCACCAATAATCTTGGATAGGGGATGAGCATTGTGAATCCTTTTGGTAGCTGTAGGTGGAACATCAATGTTGGCATCAATGTTGGTGAGTGTAGGCTCAAACTCAGTGTCATAAGAGGCTGAGTTAAACAAACCAGGCTTTGGTTGATAATTTCCAAGGTTAGAAGGACTAGGAAATCTGGTAAAGGGCTTATCAAAGTCTGTAGAGACTTTAGTAGAATCAGCAGAATGAACAGCAGCAGAATCAGTATCTTTGACATTGTTAGTGAGAAGAGGTGTGTCTTCAGCAGTATCCTTGTTTCCACTGACTGCTTGGGCTGACTGATGTAGGATAGCCTCAGTCTCTTGTGTAACCTTATCATTGAGTTTTTGAGCTTCCTTTGTAGCAGCATGTTCCTGCTTCTGCAATCTTGCAAGATCTTCTGCATATTGTGACTCATCATCTTGTTCAGCAGCAGAGTGATTACCTACAAAATGGTTAGATGGAAAAGATGGTACAACAAAAGTATTCTCTTCTGGTTCAGACTCACATTCTGAATCATCGTCCATGGAACCTGCAGGGTTAGAACTTGAATCTTTGGTGCCTGCATCAGGATTAGAAGCATGCCTAGTATAACCCAAATAATCAGTCAAATAGTCTAGGTCAAAATACCAAGAATGGCCTTGACCCTGAATATTAGGCTGATCTTCAAGAAATCTCAGATTAAGAGTCTCTTCAATCCTTTTAGCATTCAGATTATAAACCCGATAGGCCTTGCTATGAGCTGAATACCCAACTATATAACCTTCATCAGCTTTCCCATCAAATTTACCCAGTATATCAGCAGTATTCAGAATAGTCACCTTGCATCCAAAAGGCTTAAGGTAACGGATGTGTGGAACTTTCCCAGTGAGAAGTTCATAAGGTGTCTTGACATGAAGTTTAGTGATGGATACCCTGTTCAAGACATGACATACAGTACCTACTGCTTCAGTCCAAAACATGGTGGGTAGTTTGGAGTCTGCAAGCATTGATCTTGCTGCCTCAATGAGGGTTCTATTTTTCCTTTCAGCAACCCCATTTTGTTGTGGAGTTCTTGGAGTACTATAGTCCCTTCTAATCCCTTTAGACTTACAGAATTCTATAAATACAACATTTTTGAATTCTGTACCATTGTCACACCTAATTCCCTTAACCTTTTTATTCAGCTGGTTCTCAACTAAGATAATGAATTCTTTCAGAATTGGAGTTGTTTCATCCTTAGTTTTGAGAAAGAACACCCAGCAAAACCTGCTATAATCATCTGTAATAACCAGGCAGAAGTACTTGTAATCAATACTTCTAATGGGGGTTGGACCAAAAAGATCCATGTGCAGCAACTGAAGAGGTTCTGAAATGGAGCTCACTGCTTGGACTGTTTTGTAGGAGGCTCTGTGTTGCTTTCCCTTGTTGCAAGCAATACAGTTGTGTTCATTGGTGAAGAGTTTAGAAGGAAGGCCCTGAACAAGACCAAGTTTTGATAACTTGTTGATGGTCTTGTAATTCACATGTGCCATTCTTCTATGCCATTTATTAGATTCATCCAGGGAAGCTTTGGCAACCAAACATGTTAGATCACCTTCAGGCTGAACATCATTCAGATTGAATGTGTATAAGTTGAAGGTTCTAGGAACTCTCAGCAATACAGTTGTGTCTTCTGGGAGTTTGAAGTCCTTGGAAAGTACAAGACACTCATCTTCAGAGAAGAAAACCTTATGTTTAGAGTCACAAATTTGTGATACTGAGATAAGATTAAAATTCCCCAGTTCCTCCACATAGTAAACATTTTCAAAGTCTAACAAGGGAGTCTTTATGGTTCCTTTCCCTGTTATTTTGCCATCTCCACCACCAAAGGTTACAGTGCCACCTCCTTCAATGGGCTCAAAGTCATGCATCTTATCCTTGTTCCCAGACATACTTCTAGAACAACCACTATCAAAGATGCCAACTTCAGTACTTTTCAAAGGATGTTCCTACAACAACAACAAAATATACAATATTAGTACACATTGGAGACTCAAGTCATTGCTGACTTGAGCCTGCCTTGTGGATCATCAGAAACAGGCCATGTAGATGTTTTAGATCCACCATTGTTCTTGGGCCTGTAATGCTTATTAGGTCCCTTCTTAGTCCAAGAACAACCTGCTGAGGGCTTCACAGCAGTATTCCATTTCCCACCACCATTACACATTGAGTCAAAGTGATTAGGCCAATAATTATTATAAAAGAAAGAACTAGTGGGTCTGACATAAGGTCTAGTACTGGTTTTTCTCCAAGAAAAATGAGTTTCAGCAGAATTAGGTTTCTGCTGATGTGGAACAAAAGATGGTATTTCATTAACATTCTTCCACATTTGCCTAGTTTTTCTTTGACTAATGCCTGCACCCATTCTTTGCTCATGATATGTACAATCCTTAATCAAGTGATATTTACTTCCACACACAAAACACTTCTTCTTTTTAGAAGATTTATTCAAACCAAAAGAATTTCCATAACATGAAAAAGTATTCAAATCACCATGACAAACAGAATTGTTTTTAACAAAGCCAAAAGTATTATTATGCAAAGAATTGAAAAACAAGTCTTCAGTAGAAACTGTCTTGTTATCAGCAGCAACTTTAGAAGGCTTGTGGGGAGTCTTGGGTGATGTCTTTGGTGTGGTCATGGGGGTGGTCTTTGGCATGGTCTTGGGCAGGTCTGACTTCTCACTTGAATCACAGCTAGCAAATGAGGTAGACCCTTCATCAGAAGACTTGTCACTGTTACAACAAGAGACAAAGTCATTAGATTTCACAATAGGGACTTGAAAGTCAGTTGACTTTTTTCCATATAAGTGATGTGATCCATCAAAGTCAGAAGGTTTGGACAAGTCTATAGGCATGTGTTCTCCTCTAATAGGTCCAGGTACAGCATTCAATCCCCCTTCCTTAACATATTTTACAGGTTTTTGAAATTCTAGGAGAGGTTCAGGGTCAAAAACACTAGATATATCAGGGTAAGTTAATTCCTCTGGATCTATATATTTATCGTACCCTAATGCTCTTCTAGACCTAACAGATTGAGAACTATCAAGTAATTTCTCTAAATTTGAAGCCCCTTTCTGCCATTTCATACGACCAGCTATCTCTTTATCTAATTTAGCTTGTAACTCTTGTTTTTCTTTTTCTAAATCAGACTTCTCCTTTTCAGTACGTTTTAATTCTATCTTAGCAACCTCTAAATCACTTTCTAGAACTCTTATTTTTTCATCATATTTAACTTGATTCTTTTGAAACCAGACTTTTTGTTTCTCTAATGTTTTTAAAGCCATTTTATAAGACTCTACCTCTATATAGCACTCATTGTACTTTGGTTTCAATTCATCAAACTCTTGTTTAAGCTCATTGTATCTTACACTACATCCAAACACACAGTTATTTACCTGAGAGATTCCCATCAAGGAGACTTGCTCCTTCTTGTCTTCTGAAGGTGTGAATGCTAGCAGATTCAATTGTGAAGAAGTAGCAGCTTCCTCTCCAGCAGGTTCATGATCAGCCCAATCAATTTGGTGATCCAGAGTCACCATGGCCTTTGAAGGTACAGTCTTGGTATTCCCTGCTTCCAATGGATAAGAACCATATCTAACTTCATTTCCAGCCTTTCTATCTTTGCATTCCCTTGAAAAATGTCCCACTTGTCCACAAGTGTAGCATTTAACCTTCCTTCTATCAAACCTTGCAGCTTCTTTACCATTAAAACCAAACTTTCTTCCAGACTTGGCTTCAAATCTTCTGATGTTCATTGAGATCATTGCAAGCTCCCATTTCAAGTGCATCTCCTCCATTTCCAATGGATCTACCTGTTCAAAGTCCTCATAAGCAATAAACTGCTGAGGTTCATATTCAGCCACAAATGAATGAATAAGATCCTCCAACACATTACTTGATTTTGATGTAGGAGCAGTTTGATTATAAGTTTGAGAAGATGCTCCTGATGAATATGAACTTGAGGCTTGATGCATAGGTTTAGAAGAGGCACCAACAAATGCAGAATGAGTGGCTGGACGAATGGGACTTCTAACATCAGGCTCAAGTGATTTAAGCCTATTGTAGAGGTCATCAAAAGACATCATGTCCAACCCACCTTTGGTCTTGAGAGCAATACAAACTTGTAACCAAGATGGTGGCAGAGATTTCAAAAACTTAGAATTGCAGTCTTCATTGTCGGGTCTAGCCTTCAACTGATTAAGTTGACTCAATATTCGATGAAATCTATCATAACCCTTATGAATTCCCTCTTCTTCAGATATCTGAAATTCTTGGAATTTCTGCTTCAGCAAGGACTTCTGCAATCTTCTTGATTCCTCATTCCCACCAAATCTTGCTTTTATAGCCATCCAAATATCCTTGGCATCCTCCATAAAATGGAAGTCACCCATATGGTCATCTGGTATAGCTTGGAGCAAAATAGTTCTGACTTTACTCTCCCTCTGCACAGCCAGAATCTCTTCAGCAGTTTTGGGTCCTACAATAGTAACAACTCCATCAGCATCTGTAACATGCTTCTTCAGACTATTCCCTTTCTTAACAACCTCCCACAGATTCCAATCAATGTTTGTGATCCAGTTCTGCATCTTCATGGGCCACAGATGATAATCTTCTGCATTCTTCAAATATGGAAACTTAGCATTACTGTTGGAGAGATTGAGTTGTTGAAGAGAAGTGGTGTTAATGTTCTGGGTTGTATCTACATCATCATCTGATCCAGGCATGTTTGTTGATTTGTTTGGATTGTAAAGGTGTAAGATTCGTGATTCTTAGTATGGCAGAGACTCTCTCGAGGCTCTGATACCACTTGTTGAGCTATAGACCTTGATAGATCTTCTTGAGCACTCTAGAATCGTTAGTAATGTCACTGTAATCAATAACACACTAATAGACAATCCCTGCAACTTGTATTTATAAAGCGGAAACAAAACACAAGTTTGATACTAAGAACTCTTGATCCTCTATGGATCTTTTAATTATAATAAGAATTCTCTAAAAGTTATTTCAATACATAAACCGTGTGTTCCTTTTATACTCAAGGAACCCTAAACCGTTTCTCAAGAAACGTATCTTCTAAAACTTCTAAAAGATATGCATTATCACATCCTAAATAAACTCATGCATATCCAAACTACATTACATAAAACACGGAAATCCTATATCCGCAGAAACTAATAAAGTTGAACTATATCTTCAGCAGATACACTGCTTCAGCAGAAACCAACTCTTCAGCAGGATCCTTTCACCAGAAATAGCAGCAGAATTCTTTCTACACAGAATTCCCAACAGAGACAACTTGCCACCGATCTCGGATTGTGCATTTACATTTGCTCAATCAGCCTCAAAGAACCAAAGAACATTCGGGAAGCAATGGCAGAAAACCCTTGGATTGAAGCGATGCAGGAGGAATTTCTTCAATACCTGTTACATGATAGTTGGGAACTTGTTGAACAACCACTTGATAAACGTGTTCTTGATCTCAAGTGGTTGCGGAAGAACAAACTGGATGAGGAAATGACTGTTATTCGCAACAAAGCTCGTCTCGTGGCTAAAGGTTATCCACAAGAAGAAGGGATAGACTTCGAAGAATCATTCGCGCCTGTAGCTAGACTTGAAGCAGTCCGGATTTTCTTAGCCTATGCCGCTCACAAAAACATCACAGTCTATCAGATGGACATTAAGACAGCTTTCTTAAATGGAACTCTAAAAGAAGAAGTGTATGTGAGTCAGCCAGAGGGATTCATCGACAAAGATCATCCAGACTACATCTACAAGCTTAAGAAAGCAATTTATGGTCTAAAACAAGCTCCAAGAGCGTGGTATGACGAACTATCATCTTTCTTGCTTAAAAACAATTTCACAAAAGGAACGGTTGATGACACCTTGTTTATCAAAAAATTCAAAGATGACATTTTGATCGTTCAAATTTACGTGAATGACATAATTTTTTGATCAACCAATCCTAACCATTCAAAACATTTTGAAAATCTCATGAAAAGCAAATTTGAAATGTCCATGATGGGGGAACTAAAATTCTTTCTTGGTTTACAAATACATCAATCCCCACATGGTATTTTTATCAATCAAGCTAAATATACAATAGAGATTTTGAAAAAACATGGAATGGAAAACTGTGATTTTGTTGGTACACCAATGGTCACTTCACTAAAAATAGGTGCTGATTTGTTTGGGAAACCTATCGATCCGAAGAAATATCGGAGCATGATCGGTTCTCTCATGTACCTAACTGCTAGTCGACCGGATATTCAATTTGCTGTTTGTTTGTTAGCACGTTTTCAGGCAAAGCCTACCGAACTTCACCTCAAAGAGGTTAAACGGGTATTTCGGTACCTACGAAGCACCATTAACATGAGACTTTGGTATCCGAAGGATTCGGGGTTTAATCTAACAGCATTTTCAGATGCAGACCATGCCGGTGATCAAGTTACAGCAAAGAGTACATCAGGTGGAGCACAATTTTTTGGTGAAAAGCTAGTAAGCTGGTCGTCAAAGAAACAGGATTGTACTGCACTATCAACTGCCGAAGCCGAGTATGTGTCTCTATCTGCGTGTTGTGCCCAAGTTCTTTGGATGCGGACACAGCTCACAGATTATGGCTTTACTTTTGACAGAATACCTATGTATTGTGACTCAAAAAGTGTCATAGCCATCTCGTGCAATCCCGTACATCACTCTAAGACAAAGCATATCAAAGTCCGCTACCATTTCATCAAAGAACATGTAGAAGAGGGTACTGTTGAATTATTTTTCGTTAAGACTGATTACCAACTCGCCGATCTATTCACTAAAGCCCTTCTAAAAGAACGGTTTGACTATCTAGTTCGATGAATTGGCATGCGAAGCCTAACTCCTGAGGAGCTAGAACGTCTTCTCGAATCTTCTTGAAAGATGTTTTCAAAATCGCTTCGCTGTAAATATTTTTGAAAAACAAAATACAAAATTTGAAAAACCAACAAAAACAAAATACAAAAATATAAATTTTCAAAAAAAAAAATACAAAAACAATATAAAATCAAAAAATCAAAAAATATTCTTCTCACAACATGTCTCTCGTGTAAATCAATATTCTGTACGTTTCTAGAAATGTCATTCAACAATGATACGGACATGTACAGATGCTTGAACGGGAGTTCTTTTTAATGTTTTTCTAAAACATTTCGTTTCTCAAAATTTTCTTCACTATGGCTCTCGTATACTTCAGTACGAAACCCGTACTTAAACGATGACTTCTGATTATTTTTCAAATCAAGGACTCGTACGTTCAAATGACGAAATCTTTTTCAAAAAGTTCGAGTCTAAACAAACGAAACAGATTTCAAGCATAAACTCGTTTTCAAACAAAATTCTTGAGCACTTTTTCAAGATTGTTCAAAAGATTTCTCAAAATCTCTCAAAATGAGTGCTCAAGATAACTCCCTCAAAACCCTTAACTTGATTTTAAATGAGCTATCATTAAGGGGGAGTATAAACAACTAAAATGTTTCGATTTCATGCAAAATCAAATCTGTCTTTCTCTCCAAAAAGCCTTTTATTAATCAGTTGATATCAAAATTATCACGCTATGCTATTTTTGAGGGGGAGAAGACATGATTATAATGTGATCAATGATGTTTAAAGTTTGTGACTGAATCTCAAAAGAGCTCGAATCAGTAAGTACCAATGAATTGACGAAGCTTAAAATGTCAGTAATCGAAAAGACTTGTCCTGGACGGGTAATAATTTCAAGCTAGTCTAACTAGTGATGTAAGCGTGTCTCGAATAGGACTTGTCTGAGTAGAATGTACTGTATCGAGATACTTTCTTTGGCTTGACCAGGATGGGTAATAATTTCAAGCTAGTCTAACTAGTGATGTAAGCGTGTCTCGAATCGGTCATGTTCGCTGAAAGTTGATCAATTCAAAAGTGCAAACTCCTCTCGCATGTGCAACTTTCTTAAATATTCATGAGCACATGTGAAGGGGGAGTCCTTCAAAAGAAATGCAAAAATCTCGAAGTGTCAACACTGTGTTTTATTATCATAAACACTTTGAGAGATTTTTCATAAATGGTTTCATGGCAATTATAGGATAGTCATGGAGTTATAAGGTGACTAAGGTTAGGAAAAACCGTCCTATGATCCGCCAGAGCCGGAGGGATCTACCCAAGGACAATTCCAATAGATTAGAATTAGAAGTCCTTAGGTATGATTGGAAAAAGGAGAAAATGAGAAAGGAGAAAGAAGGGGTTGAAGAATTAAAAAGAAAAGTTATGAAAAAGGGTGAAAAGAAATAGCCCTCCAAATGTTCAACCTTAGGGCAGACACCGGGTACAATTCGTATACTACTGGTTGTTACTAAGGTGACACCGGTATTGAAGACAAAGACGTCATGGACCCAGTGACGCACTGCACTAAACCTTCTTAACCACTCAAGTTCTCTTAAAAGAGCTTGTTTCATTCTCACGGGGAACCGATGTAATCTATAGACCTGTCTCTTAGAGATGGTTGATATTGAAGCAGGAGACCTCTCCCTAATCTCCGCATAGGAAACCAAATGTGCACTTATCGAGTCTAGAGCCTCGAGATTCATCAAAAGATCTCATTGGAACACATGATATTTCTACACTGTTTGTCCAACAATAAGGATGCCAGATGTAAACTAAAGAGTCCTACGCAGATCTTAGCAATCTGCCAGAATATTTATGAGAGGATTCACTTTTGTGATTCTCAATGATTGAATGGAAATTCCTGCCAGGGTCAATATCAAACAGCCCTGACAGCAGGTCACTTCGGTAATTCTTTATGGATTACGCTTAGTGTTCGCGGTGGTTTCAAACGGTCTACAATCGTGGAGTGATCCCCAGCGACTCACCCAGTCATTGAGCTACTAAGTAGGTCTTGTAAGCTCTCTCGAGAGTATCTGACATGGGAACGGCCTTGGTAAGGGTTAGAAGGAGTCTTCACACTATGCTGTTGATGATCTCTAATTCGAACCTGTAAGTACCAGTTGATTTATTGCTAACTGTTTTCATGCAGCTATACATCATCTCCATGGCGAAGGATTCCACATGCTCATACATACATCTAGAAGTTCAAGAAAGCTCCCTCAAAGATCTATACAACACAAAGTTCAAAGAAAGATTCTACGCCAAAAAGAAGAATCTACAAAGTATAAAGACTAAAGATTAAAGTGAAAGAAAGGGAACTACGTGCAAGTCCAAAGATGTATGAGCATGTTGGAATGGCAAACAACCACCACAGACGCAGAAGTGACGAAAGGCAGATAACTCCACATCACAAAGGAACAACGAACGATGAAAAATCAGTTATCAAAGATCACAAAGCATGAAGGAACAAAGACTAAAGACTATTCTACAACGACACACAAAGTTAAAGACAAAGAACACGGAAGACCCACTCACGTGGAGCATCATTCGAATGACCACCCCTTAGGGGGAGATTGTTAGCATTAAAAATATTTATATAGAAGTGATGGTCATTCTCATATTGTAACTTTGTGTCGTTTGTTAAGATTAGTAATAGTTTAGTCATTGGGCTTTGGACTTGGCAAGCTAATATGTTATGTGCTATGTTTCATAAGCCTTGTTATCTAATCATATAACCTAGTCCAAGCCCAAGCCCATGGAAAGCCTTTTAAGGCATCTCTTGTATCTAACTATTTAAACACCTCAAAGGCTCATTTGAGGTGTGTGCGTGTGTGTGTATTGTGTGTGTTTCTCTTAATAAAAGCTCTCTTATTTCATCTCTTATTCTCACATATCTAACGCCACATTCATAACATCAAGTCACCATCTTTACTTCATTTACATGCTATATTGTTATTAAAGTTGATATATCTAAGGTCCTACACAATAGTCGTCAAATGTAAGAGAGCAAGGTGAGCAATCCAAAACGTAATTGTCTCTTCATTCGTTAACTACCTAAACATGAAAAAGAGCTTGGTACCCAGATTCTCATGGGTCCGAAACGGTTAGTTGAGAACATCCATTGCATTTAAATGCACATGATGAGGATGTCGTCGAGAAGCACAAGAATTCATCAAACATTTGTTTTAACTAACAAACAATGACTTTCTTGACTAGAGTGAAAAACAATGGATGTAAATAATATTAGTTCTAAATTTCTCCACTAGGTTTAACAAATTTTATTTGTTTTGATATATTTGTTAAAGGGTCATTTGCGGTAAATCCTAAATCGGTTTTATCATAAAATGACTTTTGAGTGTTAAGTAGATATTTTGAAGATTTAGAACTATTTTCGAATTTGGCTAACATTTTTGTTTTTTCATTTTCCATTTTAATTTCCTGTTTGTAATCTTGGAAATTTTTACATTCAAGATCAATTTCAATATTACTTTCAAGTCTAGACATTTTATCTTCTAAAATTATTTCTTTTTCAAAGTTATTTTCAACGGAAATTGAAGATCCAACTCTAAAAATAATTTTTGAGTCAATGTTGCAAAGATGTTTGAAGTTGTTTTCCAATTTTGAAAATTCTAATATAAATTGATCATAGCAAAAATGTTCGGTTTCGGATTGTACCTTATTTGTAGTTTTACAATCTTCACATGCTATATGTTGATCAATTCCATCGTCCATGTCGCTCCATGTTTTATTTGTAGTTTCGCTTAGATCTAGAAGCATGTAGTCCTTGCCATCAATACTTGTGTTCACATTTGTTTGAATATTCTCACAAGTCATATTTTCATCATCTTCTTCGTCCTTGTTGCACCATGATTTATTTACACTCTTTCTTCGGATTTGACTCATGTATTCTTCGTTATTGATACCTTCAATGATCACATTTGAACTAGTAGTACATGTATTTATTTCAACTAAATATTTATCTATTAAATTTTCTAGAGTAACTATTTCTTGTGCAATATCAAGTTTATCATCTTTGGTTTTACATTTCTCTTGGTGAAACTTTAAAAGACATTTCCAAATATCATTTGCCGTTTTACAAAAGAATAATCTTTCATATTCAACTCTTGGTAGAGTTTTGAAAATAAGTAATTTAGCTTTAGTATTTTTATCAATATTTGTTTGAAGATTATTATATTGATTTTCAAAATCAATTTTGGTTGGTTGAAGATCACCAATTGAAATGATATGCCAAAGATCAAGATCTATTGATTTCACATAATTTTCAAATTTATTTTTCCATTCAAGAAAATGATCATTTTCAAATAATGGTGGTTTTTGCGTAAATTCCCCTTCTAGATAATTTTCAAATTCCATAGATCGTTACAAGTTTTAAAATACAATATATTTTAAAAATCTTGCTAGACGTGGCTCTTGATACCAATTGTGGAAAACTAGAAGGGGGGTTGAATAGTTTTACGTCTTTTTCGTTTCATAAAAGTTTGCTTCTAAAGAATAGACGTAAATTTCAAAACTCTTTGATGCAAAAATATAGATACTAGTTTATTCACAGTTTTTGTATAAACACTACTTATATATAATGTTGGGAAAGAATTTACAATTTCATATATCATATATAAGCATATATATATGTATATGTGTTTTAATAAGAGTTTATGTACTTGGTTTGTTTTTATAAAATTAATGTTGTGAATGAATCCTAGTTTGATCTTTATGTGAAATCAATATATGCCCAACACAAGCAATTATAACTATGTATGAAATGCTAACAAGTAAATAAACAATGAGTGAGAGATGGAAAGATCAAACCGAGAGACAAAGGATTTATAGTGGTTCGGCTACAAGGACACCTTCCTTGCCCTACTCCACTCCCCGAGCATCGAACTCGAGAGTTTTCTTCACTAGATCAATAACCTCCCTTATGGTGGAGAAAACCTTACACACCACAACTTCGTCACAACTTAATCACAACTTCTATACAACTTCTTCACACCAATCTACTTCACACCAATTCTTCTTCACACCTTTCTACTTCACACCTATCTTCTTCACACCTTTCTACTTCCCAGCTCTTCTTCTTCACGCCACTTGTTTCTTCACACCTTTACTACTTAGTTCTATCCACTACTCCAAGATATATACTTGTTCACAACTTCTAGGCTTCAAGGTCTTCTCAACTTCAAGGCTTCAACTTCTTTGTCTTCACAGCTAATCTCTACTTCAATATACTACCACTTCTTATTTCTTCTACCACTAATCCTATGCACCTCTACTTCTTCACCTCTAGTACCACTTCATACCTTCAATAAATCTAGATCCTATCTCTAAATCTAGCTAACCAATGTATGCACTATATTCACCAAAGAATGAATGATATACAAGATGAAAT
This sequence comes from Artemisia argyi, assembly GCA_030686995.1. NCBI lineage: Eukaryota > Viridiplantae > Streptophyta > Magnoliopsida > Asterales > Asteraceae > Artemisia > Artemisia argyi. The sequence continues at coordinate 83,292,772 of CM060699.1, forward strand.
GATCAAACAACTTAGGTAGCAAGATGATACTAAGTTGTAATACTTCTAGTCTTGATAAATAGAAGTATTCTTCTCTTTGCACTTGAGTGGATGAGGCTTTGGATCACTTCGAAACAAAGGCTTATGAATTATATGATCAAAGGATTTTTAAGATGGAAATGAAGGTTTGAATCAGAAAGTTTTTAGTGTAAAAAGGTGGGGAAAAATTCCAAATTTAAGGTGGTATTTATAGGCAAAAATTTCTGACAAGTGGAGCGTACCGGTCCCCTTAAATCATGGTCGGTCCCCTTAAAATTAAGGGGAATGCCCCTTATAATTAAGGGGGCCGCCCAGCTGTAACGGCCAGAAATTCTGTCTTTTAGTGGGGAAAGTTTATTTGGTGAAAAACTAACTGATTTTGGTTAAAAATTTGAATTCATATATTTAGTATGATTAAAACATTTTTTTTATTACCAAAAGTGTTTTTCAAAAATATATAATAAGTTTATATATTAAAATAAACTTTGTAATAATAAATTAAATACCCCTTTGATCTTATAATGCATTAGACACTTTGTTTATTCATACCTTAAGTGATTAGATGGTAAAAGTGATTATTTACTACTAAATACTTGTTTACGTCATGATCTTTAGTTTGATGGGTTTTCGTTTTTTGATTATCAAAACATAGAGATATCGAAAGATATGAATAACGTTTTTAGTCATTTATTTATATCAACAGATCCATCTCTCGGGCTAGGTAACACAAGCCGAAGTCGTGAGGCTAGAATGAAACTTATACAGGATTTGAAGGACAATTGGACCCAGTAAGAAAAAGGATGTTATTGGCCTCCAAAAGTGCACAACAAAACAAGGTGAAAAGATCAAAAAGTCGAAAAAGAGACCTCGGTATTTGGGAAGTCAACAGAGCTCAAGAAAAACTCAGTTCAGACATTTGTAGAAGGTGGGTACAACACACAGGATGAGTTCTTCTAAGGCTGATAGTTTGGAGGATCCTCCCAAATAGGGGAGGAATGAAAGCAGAGTCTCAGGGGAGGAAACAACAAATGCTGAAGGTGCTTGTGCTGATATGCATGTGGATATGGATATTGGGATTGATAGTGGTGATAATATGGATGATGACTATGTAGTTGCTGAAAATGAAGGTAATGAGGCGGTTTTGAAAGATGTAAATAAAAAGCAGGTAGTGGAATTTCCAGGTGAAAATATTGTACAAGCTTCAAAGATCATGGTGGAGACTAATACTAGTTTGGGAGAAACTGCTGCTACTAGTAATGTTGAACAACTGGCTAAGGTGGTGCAAGATGTTTCTGTTGCTACAACAAATCAAGTTTCTACTGCTGAAGAGGTTGCAAAGAAAGTTGATGAAGCTGAAATAGCTAACCTTATGGATGAGAAAAGGAGATCGAAAGTGTTAGAAATTGAAACAGAAGAGCAAGTAGCATTCATTCTTCAAGAAAAGGAGGAAAAAAAAGCTCATGCAGAAAAATGCAATCTTTTATTGATGAGGATGAGGTTCTATAGGCTAGAATTGCATAAATTTACAAAGATAAGACTTTAACTGATGATAACAGAGTACAAAGACTTCCTGATTTGATAAATGAAAGAGGTGTATAATTAGCTTTGAGTCAGCTAAGTAAGTCAATGAAGCAAGGTCAAAGTCAGAAGAGGAAAAGAAATACCACAACATCTCCGCTCATGAGTGTAATGAAGACATACTTAAAGAATCAAGGTTTTTATAGACCTCATCAACTCAGGGGAAAGTCATATGACAAAATTGCACATCTATACTACCACACAAGAGATATATTGAAGAAAAGTTTATCCCCATGGGTACAGAAGAAGCACCATCAAAGAAACAAAAGATCATTGAAGACAAGCATGCTGAGAAGAAGAATGATTCGCAAAGAAATGAAGACAACTCTTCTCTTGATCAGATGATGGTGATTGTTCCTGAAATATTATATGCTGATCCTATTCAATCTAGACATCCAATCATAGACTGGGAGATTTACAAAGATAAATTTGGAAAGGCTTGGAAGATAATCAGGCTTGGTGGAGGATCAGTAGTCTGCAAAAGTTTTCAGGAATTGATAAGAAGAAGTGACAGAGAAGACTTAGACAGATTATGGGAGTTGGTTAAAAAAAAGTCAAAACAATAAAGAAGCCAGATGTGAAAGAGCAAGAGTCGTGGGTTGAGCTACTGATGAGGCGAAAAATGATCCGTTTTTAGGGGGACATTTAAGCCCGGAATTGAATTTATTTGATCAAATATTGCCCTAAATCGTTCCGTTTGTGATTTTAGGTACTTTTGGAGTGAATTCTGGAAAATGAAGCATTTTGGATGTTTTGGAGCATAAAAGTGAAGAAAACGGCAAAGTCTTAATTTTCCTTGTTGGGACAGTACCTGACGGTGTCACCAAGTTCTTAATGACGGCGTCAAGAGGAAAACAGGAGGTGAAGATGGTAGAGTCCATGATGATCCAGAATGTTTTTGCACTAGGGCATGACGGCGTCACCATAGGCCTTCAAGGTCCCTTTACACGTGACGGCCAAGAGGAAATTGCTCTTTATGGCGTCAGATATGGATCTAGGCAATCCGATATTATTATGGGCGGCGGGTTGACGGCGTCAAAATTCTCTTCTTGACGTCGTCACATTGGAAAATCTATACATAGTTTTGTAATTTTCATTCATTAAGAGAGGACAATTTTAGGGACGACTTGGAGAAACCCTAGCACGATTTTATCAGTATTTTGAAGGATTTTTCACCCCTTGAAACCTTTCATGTTCAATTAAGATAAGTATCCTTTCAATTCATTCAATATGTCTATGTGTTGTTTGAATATATCTTACGCTTGTCTTGATTTTAACATGCTAGGCTAGATCTCTTGTGTGTTTGCTTAGATGTAGTGAAACCTAGATGTTGATTATGGGTTGATTGCTTGTTTATAGTTGTTACGGATGAATGATTTTGATGTTAGGCTTAAGAAAACTGGCAGACTTCCATAGTGTAACTTGCTTGAACGTCTTAAGAAACATGAACCAATGCGTACTAGGTTTTTATGGTTGTATTTAATGCATGAGCGAATTCTAATGATCCCATGTTAGGAGCTTCTTGCAGGCTCGACATAGGAGTGAAGTCGGAGCTTATAGAGTTGGGGAAGTACGTATGCCACCCCACGATTGGTATTAAGGAATATAACCCGTCATCCACGCAACTGTAACAAACTATCAACCTGTAAAAGATATCTAGGGAGTAATGAAATCTAAGTAAACACAATTTTCCCATTTATTGTTCACACCACATTAGCAATTAGTTTATTTTCATTTTTGTTATTTTATTTTGATTGCATCTTTAGTTATTGGGTTAGTTGACTAGCAACTAATTCCGCCCACTCTTCTAAAACCCGAGATTTTACTTGCTTTTCATAAAATATAAAAATACAAAAAGAATCATCCCTCACCTCTAGACCTAGTTTTTAGGCTTTCTAATCCTAGCGACACTATTCCTGAGTTGAACGATCAATCCCCCGGTACTTGTCACTATACTATACTACAACAATTAGGTACACTGCCTGGTGGGGGTTGTAAGCTTCTCGAGAGGTAAACCCTGGTGCAATTCCCACGCATCAAGTTTTTGGCACTGCAGCCCGGGGAATAGTTATTGTCTAGTTTAGAATTTCTTTTTATTAGGTCTACTTGCTAGATTCCTTTCTAGTAAGATTTTATTTTTATTTTTAGGTTTTCTTTAGTCTATCTTATTTCTTTGTTTCCTTTGTTCGTAAACTATCTCGATGGATAACAATAACATTGATCGTTTGATTCCTGTTATTCGTGTTTTTCGTAGTAGAATTTTCCAAATGCCCGCCCCAATCCCTTTAGTAGTAAATGAGAACCCACCTAACCTCTCGCCTAACCATCACTTTGACAATAATTTTGAAATGGAGGAGTTTGACCATGATGATGACCATAGGGCTAGTCCTTTTTACTATTCAGACTCCGACGAGGATCTAGATGATGGTGATGTGATTAATGAGGATAGGATGAAAGATGAAGTGGACCCTCTTAGGCTTTCTAATCCTAGCGACACTATTCCTGAGTTGAACGATCAATCCCCCGGTACTTGTCACTATACTATACTACAACAATTAGGTACACTGCCTGGTGGGGGTTGTAAGCTTCTCGAGAGGTAAAGCCTGGTGCAATTCCCACGCATCAAGTTTTTGGCACTGCAGCCCGGGGAATAGTTATTGTCTAGTTTAGAATTTGTTGGGATCATACTTTAGTATTTAGTCAAGTCTCGGTCATTACATTTTGTAATAGGTTGCTTTAGTATTATTTATGATTATTGTTTAGTTAATGGGCAACATGTAAAAGCCCATAAGGCCTTAAAAGCCCACGTATGAAAGGATAAGGGAGGAAGGGAGTGTTGCCCTAGCTCCTCCCTTATAAATAGAAACCTTATGTTACATTTTATTTTGTTGGTTATTTGATTATCTTAAGGAAACTCTTGCACTTTCACCTTTCATATTGTCTCATAATCAACCACTTCTCATTCTCATCTTATTTCTTTATCAATCATACTTGTGTTTACATAAATGGTGACCTAACAAGTGGTATCATTCGCCTACTAGTAGTTTGAAGTGTGTTTCTTTGTTTAACGTGGGGTTTGGTGCTTAGTTCTTCATCTTTTTGCATTTTTCTTTGTTTCTTTCACTCAAATCTTGAAGCTTGGACTAGTTTCAAGGTTGATATAGTGATTTGAAGCTTAGTTGTTGCATAAAGTTGTGATTTTTAAGGTTTTTGTTAAGGTTTTATAGCTTCTTTGATATTGGAAAACTAGTTTTTGGTAGCTACATCTTATAAAGTTAAGGTTTTCTAAGTATTGGTGAAGTTATTTGATCAAAAGTACCTTATTTCTAAGCATTTTCTCATCAAAAAAGTCATTTTTTTGGATGAACAGTACGTTTTACGCGTAAGTTGGTCGGAAATAGTACTATCTCCAGCTGTCTACAGTGTTTTTTGGTCGGTTTACGCATAAGTTTTGGTCTAAACCCTTTTCCTACGCGTTAAATAGGCTTAAACCCTTTTCTTATGCGTTAAATAGGTCCAAAACCCTTTTCTTACGCGTAAAATAGGTTAAAACCCTGATCCTACGCGTAAGTCTACTTTACGCGTAATTTGCCAGAATCTTCACGTAAGCTTCATCAACGATCTTCTTCTTGTGCTCCGGTGACTCAGTACTTCCCTAGCTTGGATAAGTTAGTGGATTACTTCGACTTCGGATATCTCTCAAGCTTGGATAAGTTTGGAAGATTTGTTTGGTTGTTTAAACCTTACGCATAAGTCTAAACTTACGCATAAGCCTAAGCTTATGCGTAAAGAGGAAACTTACGCATAAACTATTAGTTTACGCATAACCTACTCTTTACGCATAACCTAAAGTTTACGCGTAAGATTAAGTTACGCGTAAGAATTGTACTTACCCCAAGGATTTTGCAACTTACTCAAAGGAACGTGCATTTCAATCTTCTACAAAGATCCATTTCTACACAGGTGTTCTAAGATGTCTCAACCACCTAATCACTACTTCCCTCACTCTTATCCTCAGCAACAACAACCTCAGCAGTATCAGCAACAACAACCTCAGCAGTATCAGCAACAACAATACCTCCCGCACATAATGAATCAACAACCTCCTAAATACAATCCACTACATAATTACCTAATGATGCAACAACAGATCATTCCTCAACCACAACCATATCAAGTGCCACTACAAAACACTCAGTTTTCCTCCAAACAACCTCATTGGTTTGACAGAATGTGTGAAGTTATTACAACTCAACAATCCCGACATGAGGCAGGATCACTTGAAACACCTCCAATGCTTACACCTAGGAACTATGTTCAATGGTCAAGTCGATTCTTAAGATTTCTTGAACTAAAGAAACCTCATGGGAAATTCTTGAAGCAAGTGATACTTGAAGGACCATTTGAGTGGCCAACTAGATTTGAAGCTGGTGATCCACATGGAGATCCTCCACGTCCTCCTGGTGATAGACCTCTTCCAGAATCTGCACTCACTGAAGAACAGAAACTACATCGTGAAGCTGATCAGTATGCAATGGCTTATATACTTCAAGGTATACCTAATCCGATCTATCGAAGTGTCGATGCTCAGAAAACAGCCAAAGCTATGTGGGAACACGTTCATCTCCTTATGGAAGGCACTCAATTGAACAAAGATGACATGGAATCCAAGCTTTACATGGAATACACTGACATCACAATTGAACCAGGAGAGTCACTAGAATCCTACTATCATCGTTTCACAAATGTGGTCAATGATCTGGAACGTCATAAAATCACAGTACCAAGGATCGCGGTGAATTCCAAATTTGTTGGTAGTCTTGGCCCTGATTGGCATAAATATGTGACATTTGTTCGTCAAACGAATCTTCATGATGCTCCATATGGTTTGTTGTATGATTTTCTGAAACACCATGAACCCAAAGTGGAAAAAGATCGAGCTCTACAAGGAGGATACACACCAACTTCAACACCAAATTCTTTGGCTCTCGTAGCTCAATCTCCCTATGCTCCACCACCAATGTCAAATCATGCATATGTTCAAGAGCAGAACTACTTCAGCTATCCACAATCTTCCACCTCGAACCAAATGGTCCCTTATGATTCATCTCCACAAGATTCTTCTACTCAACTTGTTCCGTCAAACAACAATGATGCTGTGTACTACTCCAACTGCAATGATGATGACGATGATGACTTTAATACGTTGAATCAGGGACTTGCTCTTATTGCTCGCGCTTTCAGCAAATTCTCCAACAAAACAAACAACCGTCAACGTTCATCTTCTAATACCAGGAATCAAGCTTTTGTCAATGATGGAAGAGTGGAAATTCAGAATCGTAACTATGGTAGATCCGGTTCAGGAAGTTCTTCAGGAAATTATGGGAATGGTCAAAGGTTTGGTAACAATGGACGGTTCAGGAACAACTCAGGATCATCTCAACAAAGGTCTGACTCAGTTGCTACAAGGAACTCCAACTCAGGGAATGCAGTTTGGTGCTACAATTGTAATGAACAAGGTCATATTGCTACAGCATGTCCCAAACCGAGAACTCGGGGTAGTAAGTTTCACAAGCAGGCATTACTCATGGCTCTTCAAGATGAAAAAGATGGACATTTCCCTGAACAGGACAACAACTTCATGGCAAATGTGAACAACGATGATGACATGGAAGATCTGGAAGCCAATGCTGCCGTGATGCTTATGGCCAACATGCAGGAACTTAAGCTCAATGATTCAGGTCCAGTGTATGACACTGACGGCTTGTCTCAGGTACATGACCTCAATGAATGCTTTATTAATGAAATAGTCTCACCTTCTGCTTATGAATCAGATATGGCGCAAGTTGTTCCATCTAAATCATTTTCATCATCTCATAAAGATGAACAAATAAACACAGTTGTCATATTCGATGATGACACAGTTGTTTCATTTGATGATCCTATTGAGAATGATAAACATGATCATTTCGAACAACATGAACCATCATTTGATTCAGACCCTGATCTCATTTTGTTATCTAAACAACTGGATGCTCAACAATTGCAAATAATAAAATGCAACGAGAAAAACAAAGTTTTGAAAGAACAAAATGCGTCACTTGCAAGAGATATTGAATGTTATAAAATTCAGCTTTCTAATCAGGAAGACAAGATTAAAAATGCAAAAAGTTTTGAAAAAGCTTTTCACGATTCTTACAACAAAGAACAAGATCTTCAACGCAAAATGCAAGATTTAATCGAGTCAAACGGAAAGTTGATTTCAAAACTCGAAAGTGAAAAGAGTGAATTGAAAATGCAAGTCGAACGTCTTCAAACAGAACTTTCAAAAACAGAAACAGAATTGTCAAGTTGTCAAAAGGATTTTTGTGAACATAAAATACGGAAAAGGAAGTATATAGATGACTTACTCGGTGATATTGTTGATCTTGAAAAACAACTCAAAGAATTTCGTAACATTGTTTACAAACACGGGAACTCTGTCACAACAATTCAGAAATTTACTTTAAAACCGAGACCCGGTACCGGATTTGCACTTGGCGATTACAATTCAATGTTTCTTCACAATGCATTCAAAGATGTTCCAAAAATTTATAGTATGGACTATTTGCTTGATAATACGATTGTGCGTGCTGTTGTTTTTGATACTGAGGAAGAAGAGGAACTTGAACACGAGAGTCGGTCAAAAATGAGTAATGTTCAATATTGCACATCATATGACTATTCAAAAAATCCAATTAAGTTCGTTACTCAAAAGGATTTACCTGAGAAATCATGGTTTATCGAAGAGTCATATGTTTCATCTCACAATGAGGCCACTGTCCAAACTATCGCACAAATAAATGGTCCTTTACCATCATCCGGTGAACTTTCACCCTTACCGAATAGTGTTCGTGTCTTAAATTATTTCAAAACTTTTATGGAAGACATCGAAATTTTGGAGGAGACAATTGAACGTAATTCTGAAATAAAAATTGAAACGTTTCAATCCGCTTACGAGCGCGAAAAGAGAGATATTTTTCAAAAGCAAATGTTGCCAATTGTCAAACACCTCCGTCTCTGTGCTACACGTTGGGATCAGGAACTTCAAAAGGAGGTCAAACATATGATAAACGTTTTCAATGAAAATAAAAATGAAATTTTGGTTCAAAAACAAAGAACTAGAGTTTTCAAAAATGATGCTGATCGACTCTTAGAACAAGTTCTCAATGCTGATATTTTGTCTGTTATCATGAATGATCTCTATAATTCTGGTACTTCTATGCTTAAGCATGATCATTGTGTTGATAATAACTTGTTGCATGTGGAAATTGAGACACTGAAACATGAGAATGACAATCTGAGGAAAAAGAATGATGATGTGACAAAACAATTTTCAAAAGAAATTTGTCAACTCAATCAAAGGCTTGAATGGTGTCAAGCTAAAAGTCTTGAAAGGGAATTGAAGTTTCAAAGTCAAAATGTTTCAAACTCTTGTCAGATTTGCAAAAACAACGAGTCTTTAAAAGGTCGGTGTCTCCGATACGAGAAAGAAATTGCGGATTTAAAAATTGAAAACGCCGAATGGCAACAAAACCGCGATGACATCAAATATTGCAATGGTTTACTTGAGTCTGAAATACAGGACAAAAATCACATCATCATTGATTTGAAAGAGAAAGTTAAGCTACTTCAAAAAGGAAAGATGGTTGACACCACGGTGATCGCACCAGGAATGTATAAATTAGACAAAACTAATAAAGGAAAGGTTATTCAAAATACTAATGTTGATACCTCCACTTCTACAGGACTAGTCTCCCCTAATAGCGTTAGCAGACCCAAGCGACAAAGTAAAAAGAAGAATAGGCTCTGGCAACGTAAGAGAGGATCACTAGAAGCTCAAGGAGTAGAAGATCACCTTAGGAATTTGAATAATACTCATGTTGCATCGGATTTAGATTCTAATCTGGCAAATTCTAATCAAAATCTAAATGTAACGAATGATGTACCTTTAAATGTTTTGAATATTAATGCATCTTGTGTGTTTTGTTGTAAAAGTGTTTCATCTGGTGATCATACTAAATGTATAGCTAATTCTCTTCTTCATCGTCATAAGAAACGTAGGACACGCATTCCTTCTAGGCCCACTACTGCCTCTAAGTCTATCTTAGGAAAGCCGCCTTCTACGGTTTCTAATGAAGTTCAGGTTACCCCCATAGGTGCAGAGAACAAGTCTAGGAATCAGCCAAACACTAGTGAATACACCATTAAGAAAGCTCGAACCAGTTGGAATTGGCAACGTTGGTTACAACACAAACCTGATTTTAAATGGATTCCTAAATTATTGAATACTTGTGCTTCTAACCAACTGGAACCCGCAGTTTCTTTGGGTTCCACCCTTACTTCTGTTCCATCTGTGTCCTCTTCTTGTGATGCAGGTGGTGCAGATTGTTCTCTGGATTGTTGATAGCGGATGCACCCGACATATGACAGGCAATCTCAAACTGTTACACAACTTTGTCTCAAAGTTCATTGGTACTGTCAGATTCGGGAATGATCATTACGCTTTAATCATGGGATATGGTGACTTTATCAGTGGGAACATCGAAATAAGCCGTGTTTATTATGTGGAAGGCCTTGGACACAACCTTTTCTCTGTTGGTCAATTCTGTGATGGGGATCTAGAAGTTGCATTTCGTGAGAAAACTTACTTTGTTCGTGACTTACAAGGAAACGATCTTATGTCTGGCTCCCGTGGCTCCAATCTTTATACAATTTCAATGTCAGATATGATTGCAACATCTCCGATATGTCTTCTCTCCAAAGCAGAATCAACTAAATCTTGGTTATGGCACAAACGTCTTTCACACTTGAATTTCAAAACTATGACTGACCTTGCTCGTTATAAACTTGTTGAGGGATTTCCAAGATTCCGTTTCACCAAAGATCACTTATGTCCTGCCTGTGAACAAGGAAAAAGTACTCGGGCTCATTTTCCTTCAAAACCTGAGCACAGTACGAATCATGTTCTACAACTACTTCATATGGATTTGTGTGGACCGATGCGTGTTCAAAGTATCAACGGTAAACGCTACATACTAGTAATCGTCGATGATTTTTCCAGATGGACTTGGGTTTATTTTCTACGAAGTAAAGATCAGGCTCCTTCTATGATCATCACCTTTCTCACTAAAATTCAAGTTCAGTTACGCAACACGGTCCGAATAGTCAGAACTGACAATGGAACTGAATTCAAGAATCAGACACTTAGGTCTTATTATGAGAAAGTGGGAATTGAACATCAAACATCTATTCCTAGAAGCCCAGAACAGAATGGAGTTGTTGAAAGACGCAACAGGACGTTAGTGGAAGCTGCTAGAACTATGTTGATTAATGCTCAATTACCTGATTACTTGTGGGCAGAAGCTGTTTCAACCGCATGCTATACTCAAAACCGTTTTATGATCACAAAACGTCATCGCAAAACACCATATCAAATTGTTCACAAAAGGAAACCGAACATCGATTACTTTCATGTTTTTGGAGCACTCTGCTATCCGAAAAATGATCGTGATGATTTAGGTAAACTTAAAGCAAAGGCTGACATCGGAGTGTTCATTGGATATTGTGAAAATTCTAAAGGTTTTCGGATTTGGAATCGTCGTACTCGTGAAATTCAAGAAACCATTCACGCTAATTTTGATGAACTCACCCAAATGGCTTCTGAGCAACACAGCTTAGGACCCGAATTTAACCGTCTTAACTCTCCGAAATCTTCGGCTGAACCATTGCCACTCAACCGCAAAGAATTGGAAACCTTGTTTGCTCCACTGTTTGATGACACAATTGAATACCGTCCTACTGAGGTTCCACCGATTTCCGCTGCTCAACCTGACAATATTCATGTACCAGACTCACCTCAACAAACTTCAACAACTGTTGAGAGAGACGGTCCTCCAATTGCTTCACCATCTACAGTAGAACAAACTGTTTCTAACTCCCGCCACTCAGCTGAAGATCCAACACCACTATCAGTTCCACAATCCGCAGAGCATGATCCTGATGCGTTCTTCAATCCGTTTGCACCAGCTACTACAGTTCCTGATATAGCTGAGTCGTCAACACGCAACTTGGATCCTGCCAACATGCGAGATACATATCAACTACACCCTTCAACACACAAATGGACCCGAGACCATCCTCTAGTTCATATTATTGGCCATCCAGATGCACCAGTTATGACAAGACAACGACTTCATACAGATGGAGAAACTTGCATCTACGCACTCACAGTTTGTCATGAAGAACCCAAGAACATTAAAGATGCAATGACTTATGACAACTGGATTGAATCTATGCAAGAGGAATTTCAGCAATTCATAAGATTAGAAGTCTGGGAATTAGTTGAAAGACCTGACGGAGTCTTTGTCATTGGGTTAAAATGGATATGGAAGAATAAGCTTGATGCTGAAGGCACTGTCATACGAAACAAATCACGTCTGGTAGCGAAAGGATACTCTCAACTGGAAGGTCTAGATTTTGCTGAATCCTTTGCTCCAGTGGCTCGACATGAAGCTGTTCGGATCTTTTTGGCCTATGCCGCACACAGGAATATGGTAGTCTTCCAAATGGATGTCAAAACGGCATTTCTTAATGGAGATCTCCGTGAAGAAGTTTATGTTAGCCAACCTGAAGGCTTCGTTGATCCTGAGCGTCCTAATCACGTTTACCGACTCAAAAAGGCACTCTACGGACTCAAGCAAGCCCCACGGGCGTGGTATGACAAACTGTCTACTTTCTTATTAGCCAATAAATTTTCTAAAGGATCGGTGGATCCCACACTATTTACAAAAACCTACGGGGAGGACTTACTTGTTGTTCAAATATATGTCGATGACATCATTTTTGCCTCAACAAATAGAAGTTACTCTAATGATTTTGCAAAATTAATGAAAGATAATTTTGAAATGTCCATGATGGGTGAACTTTCGTTCTTTCTAGGACTTCAAGTTCATCAATCACCCCGTGGAATTTTTATAAATCAGTCTAAATATGCTCTTGAAATTTTAAAGAAACATGGAATGATGTCTTGTGATACTTATAATACACCAATGGGCTATACCACAAAACTAGATGCTGATTTACATGGGACTCCAGTTGACCCTACCAAATACCGAAGTATGATTGGGTCCCTCATGTATCTCACAGCTAGTAGACCTGATATAGTATTTGCTGTCTACATGTGCTCCCGCTATCAGTCCAGACCAACTGAAAAACACCTCAGTGAGGTCAAGAGAATCCTTCGATACATAAAGGGAACCATTAACTTGGGGATCTGGTATCCGAAGGATTCTGGCTTTGAACTAATTGCTTTTTCAGATGCTGACCATGCAGGATGTTTAGACACACGCAAAAGTACATCTGGTGGATTACAATTTCTCGGAGACAAACTTGTGTCATGGCAATCTAAGAAGCAGGACTGCACTTCACTGTCGTCTACAGAATCTGAATACATAGCCATGTCTGCTTGTTGTGCTCAAGTCATTTGGATGAGATCACAACTTAAGGATTATGGCTACCTATTCAACAGGATTCCTATCTACTGTGATTCAAAGAGTGCAATTGCTATCTCCTGCAACACTGTGCATCATTGCAAATCCAAACACATCGATCTCCGATATCATTTCATCAAAGAGCATGTGGAAAGGGGTACAGTTGAACTTTATTTTGTTGGAACTGAATACCAATTGGCGGACTTACTTACCAAATCCTTGGCACCATCCAGGTTTGCTAGTTTAGTTCACCAAATTGGTATGCGATGTTTGACTCCAGAGGATCTGGAAAAGTTTTTAAAACACAATTGATTGTCAAACATCAAAACTATCTTTGTAAAAACTCTTTCAAAAAAAAAAAAAAAAAAAAAAAAAAAAAAAAAAAAAAAAAAAAAAAAACCAATGAAAAACTCAAAAATATTTTTTGGTCATTTTTTCTTTATAAAAAAAAAAAAAAAAAAATGCAAGTATAAAACTCTTTCAACACTATTTTTTCTAAAATGTCTTCAATCATTTAAAATTAGTGTTGAGGGGGAGGAAAAGTAACGTTTTTCTTAATTACCAAAAATTATTTTACCTTTTATACTTGCATTTTACCAAAAACATTTACGTTTTATCTACTAAGTTGATTCAAAAGGTTTTCGGGTTACTCTCCTTGATCAAAACCAATTTAATTTTACCATGATCTAAGGTCGAGGGGGAGTACGACAAGTTGTTCTTTTCTTATTCTTGGTGTTTATATACGAATACTATTTGTGATAATGTGGTTAGGCTTTGGTTTAAATGTTTTGTTAGGTTAAGGGACTAAAATTGTCACTTTGTGTAACTTGAAATAACCTCAGTCAAAACATGCTTTGACCACACACATTTACTATTACTGCAAAACATTTACTACCCTCACCTACACAATCAACGACCCACATTCATTTGGTTAATCCGTGCAACAATCTACGAATCTGTAAGTATAAACGTGTTTTGATCATAATTTCTAACAAAGGTTTTTGATTTCATAACGATCCAACGGTTAAATCTCTCTAATCGATTAGATTTCTCTTAGGTTTGTGCGTAAAATCTTGAACCCAGAAATTATTGATGTTATGATTAATTTGATTGTTGGGAAATGGTTTATTGTTGATTAGTAACATGTTTTCACACTCATATTGCACCCAGAAACACATAATCGATTGATATGATTTTAGGGTTCATACGAGGGATTTGGGGGTTCTTGAGTTTGATCATTTGGATGGTAATTAGTGATGGGGATAGTGTTTGTGTATGCCTTGGATCATTTCAAAATGGTTTAATTAGATCTTAATCATGTTTTGCTCTTGAATCTAAGGTTTAAGGTTCGAAGGTCACTAGCAGATTCAATCTTAAGATTTTGTGGATAATTTGTGTTGTTATTTGAAACATATGATCCTTATGATGTTTGTATCACTTGCCCCATGTTTATTCCTACCCAGAAACATGTTTGATTAAGGTTGTGATTAAGTGCTCATGCGTGTTTACGCGTTAAGTAGTATTAGGCATGTTTTCGCGTTAAAATGTATGAATTAAGTGTATTGGATTTGTTATTGATCAGTGGTAATGTTTGTGCACTTTCAGGAAACATACACCTCAAATTTCTAAGGTGAATTTCTGGAAAATGGTGTCTTTACGCGTTAAATGTTCATCCTACGCGTAAGATTAAATCTTACGCGTAAGATTCGACACGTGGACAAATTGTGTCTTGGATAAGACATAGTTTACGCATAAAATTGTTCTTACGCATAAGTTCTGACCTTACGCATAAGTCTAGAACTTACGCGTAAGTCATTACCTATGCATAAGTTGCAATTTACGCCTAAGGGTAATCCTACGCGTTACTTCAATTTCTACGCCTAAGACTTATCTTACGCATAAAATTGATCTTACGCGTAAGTTTCACTTTACGCGTAATATTCTAACTTACGCGTAGATTTTGCACTTACGCATTATTTCTATACTTACGCTTAAGTCAGGTTACGCGTAATGACAGCAAATTACGCGTAAACTTGTCAAATTCCAAAATTTTGTAAGTGTTGGAAATTTTCCAATGTGTAACTTGTTGTAAATGATAAACTTATGTTGTAACTGAATTGTTTTATGTTTCTAACAAGTAATATAACTCAAGTTTGTCACATATCAAAAGTTTTCACACACACAAACCCCCACTGATCAATGTCAAACATGCAAATCTATATGTACACATGTTCAATGAATGTCTATGCTAACATCATCAACAATTGCAATGTTTGTGTGTTTATGATCTATTCAGATGGCAGAACACAATGACATCCCATACGGACCAGAACCTGAACCCATTCGTGCATGGGAAGACACCTTTCCTAAAAACTACTCCAGAAAGATAGGAAAGAACAACCTGAGAGTCAACTTCAACAAACTTACATGCAATGAGTCTTCTTGCCTTGTTGCAGTTGATGCTCTCATCTATCACCCGTGCAAAGTTCTACTCACCAAATCTGCTGCAGTGGCATGCTTCTACATACATCAGTTTTGGCACACAATCCACTTGGACCTCCTGGAAGAATCCTTTACTTGTATGCTTCACATGAGACAAGTCACGGTCGACAAGGATCTTCTCCGTAGTGCTCTTGGACTTCCCGAACTTGAACCTAATGAAGATTATGACCAAGTTCCCAGTGAAGAAGAACTGATAGAATGGCTGAGAGATATTGGGTATGATGAATCTGAAGGGGTCATTACTAGGCACTCTAAGGTCAATATCAGGTTTCTTCCACAGCCTTGGAGAACTCTCTACATCATAATTGCCAAGTCACTATCTGGCAGAGACACAGGCCATGAACACCCTAAGCTCCAACATCTCAAGTTGTTTTGGGCCATTGCTTACGTCAAGAAAGTTGATTTTGCCAACATCATCTGGGAAGACATGGTGTGGCACATACAACGCAAGACGACCCATATTCCATTCGTCCGTTTCACCAAACTTCTTATTGCAAGCTTCCTCCATGAATATGATGACATTCCTCAAAGATTGAATGATGAGTTTCAACACACATACAAGAATGAGGACACACTTAAGGTCATCAAGAGAATGGATACAAGTACAAGGAAACAGGGAAAGAAACTTCCAGATAGCCTCTTAACTGACAAAGTCAAGGCTGGCAATAACTACAAGTACTACCTACAAGCCATTGAAGCAGAGAAAGTTGGGTTCTTGGATGAAGCTGCTCTACCTTCATACATGCAGAAGAAAGGTAAGAAAGGTAGCAAATCTGGCAGCTCAGAAAGTTCTACTAAGTCCAAACCTAAGAAAAAGCCATCATCTAAGGTCAGAATTCCTGCAAAGAAACCTACTGCTGAACCTGGCTGGTTTCCCTCACCTCCATCTTCTCCTAAGCCGTCTGACTCTGAACGAACTGAATCCGACGAAGGTCCACAATACAGTGAAGCTTATGCTAATATTGAGAAAGATGAGAATCAGGAAGACATCGATTGGGATAAAAACATTGATGAATTTGCTGACAATGCCGTTTATCCATCTTACCTCAATCAAAGTACATTCACAGAAGCTCAGAAAAAGCTGGTTGAAGAAAGGATCAGAAGGGAAAAGATGAAGGAACCAGTTACTGATGTACAAGAGCCTGAAGGACTTTCAGCAGAAGAAGAAAATGAAAGGTCTCTCAACCTTGGTCTCCTCCACAGCCGAATTGATGCATTCAATGCTGATATGCCTCCACCTCCAGTCTTCTCTCAGACCACCGAAGCCGGCGGCTCAAGCAGCATTCCTGAGCCTACCACAGGAATCACTTCAGACTTAGTTATTTATGATACACCCTCAGTATCTCCCACTGACGTTGAGATGACTACAGCAATGGGAGAGGAAGGAGAAGATGATCCTATGGATACCGATGCTCCAAGACTTATGTCTATGGAAGAAATGGAGATCAGAGAAAGGGCTCAGGAAGAGGAACTGAAAAGAAAACAAGAAGCTGAAGAGGCCAGACTCGAAGAGATTGCTCAAGCTAAACTGGAAGAAACAATCAGAATGGAAGAGAGCAGGAAAGCAGAGGAGGCAGCCAAACTGGCTGAAGAAAAGTCTAAGAAGGAAGAAGAAGCCAGGCTGGCTGAAGAACTAAGGCTTAAAGCAGAAGCTGATAAGCTGGCTGAAGAGAAATTAAAGAAAGAAGAAGAAGCCAGGGTTGCTGAAGAGCTAAGACTGAAAGCTGAAGCTGAAAAACTGGCAGAAGAACTTAGGGTGAAAGAAGCAGCAGCCAAAGATAAGAAAGCTGAACAACCCGAAACAAAGAAAGGTGATGACAAAGACTCCACCACCATCATTGAATCCACACAGTCATCACCTCCTGCTTCTGAATCAACACATGGCAAATCAATCAAGAAACCAAGCTCCAAAGCCTCTGCTGCATCTAAGTTACTCAAGTCAGCTTTCAAAAGAGTGCATGATAAGAAGAGAAGCAAACTAGAAGATCAAGTTGCTAAACTTGCAACCCAGGTTGCTGAACTATCGAAGTTGAACTCAAACGTCAAAGAGCTCCAAGATAAGGTTGACATTTTCTTAGCTAAAGACGTAACAGAGAACTTGGAAGCCGCATTAGCAGCTCAAGCACAAGAATACATGGCACAACACTTAGTGGCTGAGCTGAAAGAACTGCTGGCACCAATGAGAGACGAACTCACCAAGTTCGCTGAGCAAGCAGTTAAGAAAGTTATCCGATCAACAACCTTCACTCTTCGTGCCGACAAGTCTACTGCTCCTCTACCAGGACTATCTCTGGATGATTTAGAGGCTCAACTTTTGGACAGGCTGGCAAGCAAACTTACCTTGACTCCTGAAGAAGCCAAAGTCCTGGACGCACTGAAAGATAAACTGACAAAAAAGACTTGCAGCACAGAGGCAGATAAGCTGAAACGTCAACGAGATGATGAAGACAGGGATCCCAATTCTCAGGCAAAGAAACAGAAACAAGCCGAAGGACCCTCATCTCAGTACAAAACACCGGTAATCCCTCCTACCACAACAACTTCCTCACAACAACCGAAGGCATCAGGTTCTGCTCCCAAAGCACACGACCACTTTGAATACACCGGTGGTGACGACATCCCTATGCCCGATGAAGTTCCAGAACCGTCCCCTAAGAAGAAGAAGAAAGCTAAGAAAGGAAAGCATCATCAACCCCAACCAGACTCCTCACCTAAAGGCACCAAACCAAAGAAACCCAAAACCGTCCTTAACTGGCTAGACCATGACAATAGTGCCGAATACTCCTGGTTTGAGAAGATGATCAATTCGCAACCACCACTGGAAGACAATCATGAACCTCAAGATGGTCGAACGGTGGAATATGCTCAAATGATTCAGCAAAAGTTTAAGATGAAAAAGATGAATAAGAAAGAGCTGCGAAGAATCAAAAATGATGCTTTCCATCTTCTGAAAGATCGGTCTGCTAACTCAATCGAGCTTGAATACCATCTGGAAAATATTGCTTGAGCTATGTCAAGCAATATTGACTGGATCAACCCTGAATCATATGTCGATCCGGTCACAAAGAAAACCGCACCTTACATTACTGACTGGTCCAAACCACTACCGATGATTGGGAAGCCTAAGGAACCAAAGATCCCGTACAAGTTCTTCTACAACACAGACTTGGAATTTCTGACACTTGGCAGCAAGATCGAGAAGAAGTATGTTACCTCACTCGCCTTTCTCCCTGCAGCTTGATATCTCAACAATGCCATCGAAGAAGAAGCTTCAGCATTATTCGTCGACAAAATTGTTGAATATGACCGGGATGCACTTTATGGTATTCATCATTGGCCAACCAACCGGGCACAGTACTATCGAAGCAGCAGACTTAATCAGACGATGGGTGATGTAGAAAGTGATCTGAAGATTGTCTCCATTCAATTCATCTCGACTGTCACGTTCTTTGGGTACCCCTTCCTCAGCAAAATCACACTGAAAAGACTTGATGAAAAGGAGTACGATATTTCCGAGTCTGACTTTCCACGACTACGTCTCAACGACATTGAAGACATGTACCTGCTCAAAGTTCAAGGAAAACTCTGTGGCTTGCCTAAAGAGATGCAGCTTGCCTTTATCCAAGCTCTTCTAATCTACATCAGGCAGATTGTCATAAGAGAAAGAGTTGAAGATCTTCAGTTAGGAGTGGAAAGTTACCAGAAGAAGCTCAATCTCACCAAACCAAACCTGTTTGACATCCCCGACCTTCAACATCTACCTCAATACTCCTTGATCAGACGACCATTTGGGTTCACCTACCAAAGTATTAACGGTCGCAACTGCTTTATGGGATATGAAGAAATTCATAAGTTCTGTGATGAAACTCTTAAGTTCGTCAGAGATGGGATCAAAGGCAGAATCAATGATATTGAACTGGGTAAATCCAAAAGGTGGAACACCAATGAAGCCCGGGATGCTCGCAGATTCATCTTCAGGATTGAGAACAGATTGAGGCGCAGGGATCAGTTTCAGAGGTTGGAGAGTTATGTGGGAGGCAGATCCAAATTTCCGGTGTTGACATTTCAGAGGCCTGATTAGTAGATCATTGTAAGAATTTGATTTGATTTGTCCATATTTTTTTACTTCATAATGGTTTGTGCACGCATATCAGTGTACAACCCGTACTTGTAAAGAAAGGACCCTGAGGTACGCATCAGTGCCTCAATCCTGATATAAGGAGCGAAGGCTTCTTACTTTTGAGTAGAATTAATCAAACATTTATGATTTTTCATAATTCTGCTCAAAAGGACAAGTATTTCACCTCAATAAGACCTAATCACTTGTTGAGGGGGAGCACTTGTCAAAACAAAATACTTTGCTTAAAATCAAAAGTTCTTGGTGAATCTCCCCGTAAGACTCAAAAGGCATATTTTAATCTAAAAGATTATCAAAAACATCATTTTATATGCTATTTTTGAGGGGGAGAAAATGAAAAAGTGATTAAAATATACGAAGTCAATGCTTAAAAGTTGTATCATGTGCGAGCTAGACTCAGTTTTAACCCAGGAATTGACGAGGCAATAAATGTTAGTAATATCAAAAAGACTTATCCTCGACGGGTAATAACATCAAGTTAGATACTAGAGCTAGTTGTCACCTAAAAGCTGACAATGTATCTCTTTATCTAACCACGTAAGCGTGTCTCGAAAAAGGATTAGTCTTAGTAGAAATGTACCGTCTCGAGAAACTTTCTGTGGACTTGACCAGGCCGGGTAATAATTTCAAGCTAGTCTAACTAGTGATGTAAGCGTGTCTCGAATCGGTCTTGTTCACGGAAAGTGGATCAATTCAAAAGTGCTTGCTCCTCCCGCATGTGCAAATTTATTAAACACTTATGAGCACATGTGCAGGGGGAGCCCTTCAAAAGTGAACACAAAACTCTCAAAGTGTTAACCAAAATATTTGATTATCCCAAACACTTTGAGAGATTTTCTATCAAAGGTTTCTTGGCTACTGTCGGAGTTATAAGGTGATTAAGATAGGAATATTCGTCCTATGATCCGCCAGAGCCGGAGGGATCTACCCAAGGACATCACCATTAGTTAGAAGTAGAAGTCCTTAGGTATGATACGAAAAAAGGAGAAATGAATTAAAGGGAAAGAAGGAGTTGAAGAATTAAAAAGAAAAGTAAAGAAAAGGGTGAAAAGAAATAGCCCTCCAGATGATTCAACCTTAGGGCAGACACCGGGTTCAATACGTATGCTACTGGTTGTTGCTAAGGCGACGCCGGTATTGAAGATTAAGTCGTCATGGACCCAGTGACGCAATGCACTAAACCTTCTTAACCACTCAAGTTCTCTTAAAAGAGCTTGTTTCATTCTCACGGGGAACCTGCGTTATCTATCGACCTATCTCTTAGAGACGGTTGATATTGAAGCAGGAGACTCATCCCCAGTCTCCGCATAGGAAACCTAGGTGAGCACTTATAGAGTCTAGAGCCTTGAGATACATCAAAGATCTCTTAGGAACACTTAGTATTTCTACAACTGGTGTTCTACATCAATGGGCATCAGTTGTAAACTATCGAGTCCTTCGCAGATCTTAGCAATCTGCCGAGAACGTTTATGAGAGGATTACTTATGTATTTCTCAATGATTGAACGGAAATCCTGCCAGGGTCAACATCAAACAGCCCTGATAGCAGGTCACTTCGGTAACCCCACAAGGGTTACGCTTAGTGTTTGCGGTGGTTCCATTACGGTCTACAGTCGTGGAGTGATCCCCAACGACTCACCCAGTCATTGAGCTACTTAGTAGGTCTCGTAAGCTCCTTCGGGAGTATCTGATATGGGAACGGCCTGGATAAGGATTAGAAGGAGTCTTCACAATATGCTGTTGATGAGCTCTAACTCCTTATCCGTAAGTACCGGTTGTTTTATTGCTAACTGTTTACTCGCAGGTACCTCACTTCCATGATGGTAGATTCCAACATGCTCATACATACATCTTGAAGTCAAAGAAAGCTCCCCCAAAAGACTTTAACAACACAAAGTTCAAAGAAAGATTCTACACCAATAAGAAGAATCTACAAAGTATAAAGACAAAGATCTCAATGCATGTAAAGGAACTTCTTGTACGTGAAAGATTAAAGTCTAAAGATGTATGAGTATGTTGGAATGGCGGACAACCACCACAGACGCAGGAGTGACGAACGGCAGACAACTTCATAACCTAATCACTACATCATTACCAAAGAACAAAGACAAAGAGCAAAGTATATTCATTATCATTCAACCAATTTTGAAGACGTCTAGAGTTTTACATGTCACAAGTGAACGACAAAGATGAAGACGTCGAGCAACCGTGATGACCGACCCTTAGGGGGAGATTGTTGGGATCATACTTTAGTATTTAGTCAAGTCTCGGTCATTACATTTTGTAATAGGTTGCTTTAGTATTATTTATGATTATTGTTTAGTTAATGGGCAACATGTAAAAGCCCATAAGGCCTTAAAAGCCCACGTATGAAAGGATAAGGGAGGAAGGGAGTGTTGCCCTAGCTCCTCCCTTATAAATAGAAACCTTATGTTACATTTTATTTTGTTGGTTATTTGATTATCTTAAGGAAACTCTTGCACTTTCACCTTTCATATTGTCTCATAATCAACCACTTCTCATTCTCATCTTATTTCTTTATCAATCATACTTGTGTTTACATAAATGGTGACCTAACAGAATTTCTTTTTATTAGGTCTACTTGCTAGATTCCTTTCTAGTAAGATTTTATTTTTATTTTTAGGTTTTCTTTAGTCTATCTTATTTCTTTGTTTCCTTTGTTCGTAAACTATCTCGATGGATAACAATAACATTGATCGTTTGATTCCTGTTATTCGTGTTTTTCGTAGTAGAATTTTCCAAATGCCCGCCCCAATCCCTTTAGTAGAAAATGAGAACCCACCTAACCTATCGCCTAACCATCACTTTAACAATAATTTTGAAATGGAGGAGTTTGACCATGATGATGACCATAGGGCTAGTCCTTTTTACTATTCAG
Source organism: Artemisia argyi (assembly GCA_030686995.1). Classification (NCBI taxonomy): domain Eukaryota; kingdom Viridiplantae; phylum Streptophyta; class Magnoliopsida; order Asterales; family Asteraceae; genus Artemisia; species Artemisia argyi. Next base: position 83,315,437 of record CM060699.1, read on the forward strand.
ACTCCGACGAGGATCTAGATGATGGTGATGTGATTAATGAGGATAGGATGAAAGATGAAGTGGACCCTCTTAGGTATGTCGACCCTAGGACAAAGATTGAGAGTGATAGCTCATTCAATATGCAATTTCCTTGTAAGATTGGATTTAGAAGCTTTGATGCCTACCTTAACTCATCTCTCCCAATGAACATAATCTCGCGTAGTGAATATAATAAAATCATGGTAGATGAGTTAGAATACAAAGGAGATAATATTATTGCTAGGGCAATGACATTGCATGTGTTTGTAGGAAGCTTTGTTTATCTTGTTGAGTTCATGGTTATGGAGAATCTTGGAGAATTTATCGATAGTAAGTTAACCCAAGTTGTGTTTGGGAGACCTTTCAAAAGTTTGACCAACCTTGATGAAAAACTTATGGAAGGGTTAATTACATTCTCGATGGGGATGAAGATTTTGTTTACCAAATGCCCCGTGCACACCCTAGGTTCAAGGATTTTTCCATGGAGAAGTGTAGTAGGTATCCACCCCTAGAAATGCTAAGTGAGAATGATAAAAGAAAAGGGCTTAAATACCCTCATGAAAAAAATAAAAGGTATTATCGTGGATGTTTAGAGTTAAGTGATGATTGTAAGAAAGATGACGCGACTATTAGATGGCTCACCCTTGGTTATGTGAGCATAAGCGACACACGATAGCCCATGACCTTGAGTCTAGCTACAAGACTCGTAAATAAAGAAAAGCGCTTCTTGGGAGGCAACCCATGCTTTGTGTGATTTTTAATTGTTTGATTGTTATTTGTTTCCGTATGCATGCTTTATTTTTATTGTTGGTAGATCATGTTTCAAAACTAAAATGGTGAAAATACTTTATTTTGTCGTTTGACTTAGTCTTAGCTTCATCCAAAGGTATTTCGCAAAAAGATAAGTGTAAGGCGAAACCCCAAATATGTTTTTAAGAAACAAAATTGATCATGGTTCTCCACAATACTAAATGGACATGTATATTCGTATTTGTTAGAGTCAAATGATTGCATCGACTCATAATGATGTTTTGCAGGATTTTCCAGGAGGTAGGACATAAGTTTTCCAGAAATTTTTTGGAAACTTAACGTAAAGATTTCTACAGATCACTTCTGACGGAGTCAGGAATTAAAACCTAACGGCGTCATGTGTAAAATTCTGGAAATTTTGCTAGTTTTGTTTTTCTAACGGAGTCTTAAGGTTTTTGTAATTCTTTAGTTTTATAAACTCCAGGAAATCTGCAAACATTCATTCCACAAGTATTATATCTTACATTGTTTTCTAGGATTGGTTAGTATATATAGATTGTTGCCGATTTTACGCGAGGTTGCCTTGTATGTTTTCTCAGGTTTAACAGGTTATGTATGACAAGAAGATGATTTATATTCTGGAAGGGAAGTTTTGATCGTTCATTTTCTTGGAGGAAGATCTAACCTTGTTAACACACTATCCACACCGAACGAATCAGGGGAGTATTTGATTTCATTCTTTTACCTATTTCACTTTTACATTCTTTAACTGAACATTGGGGACAATGTTCATCCTAAGTGTAAGGGGAGGGTAAAATGATGATACCTTATAGGATACACTTGCACTTGAGTTTGTTTGTTTGATGGTAGGTGTGTAATAAAACTATGAGAAATACTTGTTAGTGTAATTTTAGCACCAAATTTAAAATTTTTTACAACATTTAGGAGTGAAACTTTAGCCTTAGCAAGCATCTCATGGATAGGAGTCGTATGACTAGCACAAAACCGTATCATTCAGAAAAATTTTCCACCCAAATATGTGAGATTCTCCTTTAGATTTGATAGGAAAAGCATTTACTATTAGTGCTTATGAGTGTACCGGTAGCATTTAGATTCTAGAACTTGCGTTAGTGATGCATCCCGAGACCGCTAATGAGACTACGTTCATGTAGTAGGATTTACTATATGATAAGAGGCATTAGGATCACCCTTGTGTTAAACCCGTATCATAATTACTTGAACATTTAAGTCATATTACTTGGCTAGTTAAGTCAATTAATTTTTCCCACACGCTTAGCGTTGTACTCATTTTTAGTACACGAAACCCCTAGTACACCCCTCCGAGCCTATCTTTTCGTTTCTAACTTTAAGCATCTTACTTAAAGGAAGAATTTGTTACAACCCACTTAAATGTACACCCAAATCGCCTTAGCCTTTCGTTTATGCACTCATCTTTAGCCCATTATTGTTATATGTTTAAACCCTTAGTTAATTATCTAATTGATTACATGGTTGCTAAGTCGAGTCATATCCTTGTACATATTGTTTTGTGACGACTGGGACTCATGGATAAAGTACTTATGTTATGGAGTAATGGGGAAGAACATCATTTATTACCCCCATATGTGCGTTAATCTTAAAACTTACTCCAAGTGTTTTGATTATCTTGATTCGAGTCATTAGATTAGTTTATTGTAAAGTATGTAAAAATTCAAGTGTAAGGGGAATGTTCATTCCCTATGATATATTATCTTCGATGGTAGGGTAAGAGTGTATGCCAAAAAAAATAAAAAATAAAAAAAAAATAAGAAAAATAAAAAAAATAGAAAAAGAAAAGAAAAGAAAAAAACATACGGACTACCATCCCGTTTCATTCTATGTTTGTTTTATGTTTTTGTTATTTTTGCTTTATTAGCTTAAGTCGAGTCTAGTCTTGGCTTAGCAACGCCATTTTATACATGTAATTAACCAAGATTATTAACTCGCCACCAGTAAAGATTGCCTATATCCAACAAAACCGTGTATTCCATATCCCTACACCTAACGTTATAACCCTTTAAAAGACCTCTTTGATAGTTTATCCTAGGTGCTTATGCCATGTGGTGGAGGTTTGATCCTTTCCCAAGCCTATGGTAATCTATTTTGCTATGACAGGTAGTGAGAGATGTTTTCCATTTCCATATTGTGATATATACTTTATTACACCCGAGACATGTGAGTATCTAAACACTATTTGTGAGGTGCTAGTATATGACCTCCGTGCTTGTCTTTTGTCTTTAGTGGAACGATTATTTGTCGCAATTACTTTTATATTAGTGTTAAATGACCCCTAACTTGTATTTTGATTAGAATAAAAGCGCATTTGCTTGAGGACAAGCAAATCTTAAGTGTAAGGGTATATGATGAGGCGAAAAATGATCCATTTTTAGGGGGTCATTTAAGCCCGGAATTAAATTTATTTGATCAAATATTGCCCTAAATCGTTCCTTTTGTGATTTAGATACTTTTGGAGTGAATTCTGGAAAAGGAAGCATTTTGGACGTTTTTGGAGCATAAAAGTGAAGAAAACGGCAAAGTCTTAATTTTCCTTGCTGGGAACAGTACCTGACGGCGTCACCAAGTTCTTAATGACGGCTTCAAGAGGAAAACAAGAGGTGAAGAGGGTAGAGTCCATGACGATCCAGAATGTTTTTGCACTAGGGCATGATGGCGTCACCATAGGCCGTCAAGGTCCCTTTACACGTGACGGCCCAGAGGAAATTTGCTCTTGACGGCGTTAGATCTGGATCTAGGCAATCCGATATTATTATGGGCGACGGGTTGGCGGCGTCGAAATTCTCTTCTTGACGCCGTCACATTGAAAAATCTATATATAATTTTGTAATTTTCATTCATTAAGAGAGGACAATTTTAGGGACGACTTGGAGAAACCCTAGCACGATTTTATCAGTATTTTCAAGGGTTTTCACCCCTTGAAACCTTTCATGTTCAATTAAGATAAGTATCCTTTCAATTCATTCAATATGTCTATGTGTTGTTTGAATATATCTTACGCGTCTCTTGATTTTAACATGCTAGGCTAGATCTCTTGTGTGTTTGCTTAGATGTAGTGAAACTTAGATGTTGATTATGGGTTGATTGCTTGTTTATAGTTGTTACGGATGAATGATTTTTATGTTAGGCTTAAGAAAACTGGCAGACTTCCATAGTGTAACTTGCTTGAACGTCTTAAGAAACATGAACCAATGCGTACTAGGTTTTTATGGTTGTATTTAATGCATGAGCGAATTCTAATGATCCCATGTTAGGAGATTCTTGCAGGCTCGACATAGGAGTGAAGTAGGAGCTTATAGAGTTGGGGAAGTACGTACGCCACCCCACGATTAGCATTAAGGAATATAACCCGTCATCCACGCAACTGTAACAAACTATCAACCTGTAAAAGATATCTAGAGAGTAATGAAATCTAAGTAAACCCAATTTTCCCATTTATTGTTCACACCACATTAGTAATTAGTTTATTTTCATTTTTGTTATTTTATTTTGATTGCATCTTTAGTTATTGGGTTAGTTGACTAGCAACTAATTCCGCCCACTCTTCCAAAACCCGAGATTTTACTTGCTTTTCATAAAATATAAAAATACAAAAAGAATCGTCCCTCACCTCTAGACCTAGTTTTTAGGCTTTCTAATCCTAGCGACACTATTCCTGAGTTGAACGATCAATCCCACGGTACTTGTCACTCTACTATACTACAACGATCATGTACACTGCCTGGTGGGGGTTGTAAGCTTCTCGAGATCCCTCGAGAGGTAAAGCCTGGTGCAATTCCCACGCATCAGTTACATAGGTTATATGAACCTGATCCAGCTGATATCTATTGGAACTTCCCAATTCATGATCTCTCAACTTCATGGAAGTTTTATGATAGCTGCAATGTACATCAGTTATCAACACAAGGTGGAGTTGATGTTTTTATGCTTGCAGAAAAAGAGTATCCTTTGAGTGCTAATTTACTTGCTGTGATGATATCTAAAAAGATCATATGTGCAGAAAGTACAGAGGTAGTTAAAGATCTCATTGAAAGAATTCGTGCTCAGTATGAGAGACAAATGCAAGAACGGAATAAAAGAAGATAAGGTGTTTGGAGGTAGCAGGGGTGTAGCTTCTCTGTTTTCATTAAATAGAGAATTGTAGCTTCTCTATTGTTTGTACAAAAGTTACTAATCCTATTATTAAGTTACTACTGTTATTACAATAGTTGTTTGTGTAATTTAGCCTATTATAATGGATTTAGAATCCAAAAAGTCAAGCTTTTCTATGGCAATGAAAAAAATTTCAGTTTTCACTAGTATATCTACTTGCAGGCAAGCTTTATTCTATTTGCATTTTCCATTTATCATGTATATGCACTTGCAGGAAATTTAGTAACACGTTACTTCATTAAAGTTGAAAATTGACTTTAGAAAGTCAAGTAACACTGTTCCTATCAGAAATGTGTGACGATATGTATCAATTTGTGACTACACTTAAATAATGTGTGACAAAATATGACTCTATGATTTAGACACCTAAATAAATACTTCATGTGACCATATATATAGCATCTTTAATTTAGTCACACAAAAACTCAATGTGACTCATATCAAGGTTAATGATAACTGACTTCACATTTTGCTATAAGTAATAGTCACATGAATATTTAACAATGTGACTATTTTGAATGTATTGGTCACATATAATACCCTTATGATGTGGCCATAAACATCATTTAGAAACACATGTGTGATTTGGTGTGACTATTGTAAAGCCTATAGTCACATGATCGTGCTTCAATTAAGTGTGGCTATACACATTAGGATTTGGGAAACAAACACACACTAAACTTTAGACACACGTATTAACTTACGTGACCATATGTATCAAATTTTAGTTACACTTAATCATGTTTCTATGGTTTAGTGTGACCATATATGACATTTGGTCACACTCTTCAAGTGTGTGACATATATTTGTCACTCTTAAATGCATTTCGTGACTAACGCTTCAAACTGAGTTTCTAGTTGTCACACATTTCAAATTCATATGTGGCTAACTATTCAACAAAGAATAGCAGTCACGTTTATATAATGTGTGACAAACTTGACTATATAATTTAGCCACATACGCAAGTACTTCATGTGACCATATATCTTTTTGGTCACACTGTTCAATTATGTGACATATATTTGTCACATATGTATATCTATAGTGTGACTAATGTTTCGAGCTCATTTGTATCTGTCACACGTCCCGAATTAAAAGTGACTAAAATGTCAAAAAATATTTACCAGTTACTGATGAGTGCTTAAACACTCATCATTTTTGGTCAAATCTGAACTGCAAAACATACAAAAACACTCAAATATGCATCAAAATACTGAAAATATTCCAGGAATTGTGTTTTATATGTTTCAGATGCAAAATGAGTAAAAATAGATGAAAATTGAACAAAGTTTGCATAATTGGCAGTTTCAGTCCCCCAACTTTCAAAATTTGGCAAAAATAGTCCCTGAGCACGTATTTTAAAAGAAAAGTCACCAAAGGTCCTTTTGAAATCATAAGTTGTCATATTTAGTCCTTTGGTGAAAAATTTCAAAAGTTTTGAGAATTTACAATTTTGGTCCCTGTACTTTTACATTTGGCAGATTTGGTCCCTGGGAAATATTTCTGGATAAAAAGTCAATTTTGGGTCCTTGGGAAATCACAATTTGGCAAATATGATCCTTGGGTAAAAGGTTTGGATAAATTATAGTTTTGGTCCCTCTAGTTTCACATTTGGCATTTATGGTCCTTGGGATTTAAAATTTTGGAAATTACAAGTTATGATCCTTTGGTTATTGGTATTTGGCAAGATTAGACCTTATGAGTACTCTTGGAAAATTACATGGCAGCCCCTCCAGTTTCTGAAATTACAATATTAGTCCTTGTGATTTATAAACACTAAACCAAATGGACCCTTGATTGTTATTATTCCAAAAATCCAAATCCAAAAAAAAAACCAAGCCCACCCTTATAACTCCCTTGGCCCAACCACCAAACCAGGCCCAAAACAAACACCCTTTGATAACAAACGGGGTCAAACACCTCGTTGACCTCCTCCTTCCCTACTTCCACTTGCACTTCTAATCCCTGCCATACTCCACACCCCATCACTCCAACTCATCCTCACCATTACTTGTTCCCTTGACCCCCACTATGTCCCAAGAAGCATTAATTGCTCCTCATAACCCTCCAAGTTAAGCAGAGAAGTGGGTGAGACTTTTGGCGCCAATATTTGATTCAAAGGCCAGGATTAAAATGTACCCATCCAATGGTCAATTTGAGGAGTGGAAAAGAGAGATGGATTCACCAGGTCCTATAAAAGGAAGAAAGAGAAGGAGAGATGGGAGTAGTCAAGTAGTAGTTAGTTTTAGTGTCCATTCCTGCTAATTTATGCTTATTAGTTGCTTAAATGTTCATTTGATGCTTATTTGATAGTTTGGGAAGCTGTTGTCTGATTTTATACTTTTAACTACTTCATATAAGCCCCTAACAGGTTCTCTATGAATGCCTCATGTAAACTGCTTATTAATAATCAAAATGTGCTCATTTACTCATGTCATATCAAATTAGGCATCTCTCGGGTGTAATAAAGTATAAATTACAATATGGAAACGGAAGATATCTCTCACTAGCTGTCATAGCAAAATAGATTACCATAGGCTTGGGAAAGGATCAAACCTCCACCACATGGCGTAAGCACCTAGGATAAACTATCAAAGAGGTCTTTTAAAGGGTTGTAACGTTAGGTGTAGGGATATGAAATACACGGTTTTGTTGGATAAAGGAAGTTTTACTGGTGGCGAGTTAACAATCTTGGTTAATTACATGTACCATATGGCGTTGCTAAGCCAAGACTAGACTCGACTTAAGCTAATAAATGAAAAATAACAAAAACATAAAATAAACATAGAATGAAACGGGATGGCTCGACTTAGCAACCATGTAACGACTTGAATTTTTACATACTTTACAATAACTAATCTAACGACTCGAATTAAGAAAATCAAAACACTTGGAGTACTTTTAAGATTAACGTACATACGGCGGGGGGGGGGGGGGGGGGGGTAATAAATGATGTTCTTCCCCATTACTCCATAAAATAAGTACTTACCCATGAGTCCCAATCGTCCCAAAACAACATGTACAAGGATATGACTCGACTTAGCAACCATGTAATCAATTAGATAGTTAACTTAGGGTTTAACAAATAACAATAATGCACTAAAGATGAGCGCATACACGGAAGGCTAAGGCGATTTGGGTGTACATTTAAGTGGGGTGTAACAAATTCTTCCTTTAAGTAAGATGCTTAAAGTTAGAAACGAAAAGATAGGCTCGGAGGGGTGTACTAGGGGTTTTGTGTACTAAAAATGAGTACAACGCTAAGGGTGTGGGAAAATTTAGTTGACTTAACTAGCCAAGTAACATGACTTAAATGGTCAAGTAATTATGATACGGGTTTAAAACAAGGGTGATCCTAATGCCTCTTATCATGTAGTAAATCCTACTACACGAATGTAGTCTCACTAGCGGTCTCGGGATGCATCACTAACGCAAGTTCTAGAATCTAAATGCTACCGGTACACTCATAAGCACTAATAATAAATGCTTTTCCTATCAAATCTAAAGGCGAACCTCACATATTTGGGCGGAAAATTTTTTTGAATAGTATGGTTTTGTCCTAGTCATACAATCTCCTATCCATGAGACGGTTGCTATGGCTAAAGTTTCACTCCTAAATGTTGTAAAAAATTTTAAATTTGGCGCTAAAATTGCACTAACAAGTATTTCTCATAGTTTTATTACACATATACCATCAACAAACAAACTCAAGCGAAAGTGTATATTTAAGGTATCATCATTTTACCCTCCCCTTACACTTAGGATGAACATTGTCCCCAATGTTCAAGTAAAGAATGTAAAAGTTAAAAAGTAAAAAGAATGAAATCAAATACTCCCCTGATTCGCTCGGTATGGATAATAAGGTGGCCAGGTTAAATCTTCCTCCAAGAAAATGAACAATCAAAGCTTCCCTTCCAAAATATAAATCATCTTCTTGTCATACATAACTTGTAAATCCTGAGAAAATAGACAAAACAACCTCGCGTAAAATCGGCGGCATCCTATATAAGTTACTAAATCCTAGAAAACAAAATAAGATATAATGCTTGTGGAATGAAGTTTGCAGATCTCCTGCAGATTATAAAACTTAATAATTCACAAAAACTATAAGACTCCATTAGAAAAACAAAATTGGTAAAATTTCCAGATTTTTACACGTGACGCCGTCAAGAATTCATTCTTGACGCCGTCAGAAGTGACAAGCAGAAATTCTTATGTTAAGTTTCCGGAAAATTTCTGGAAAAACTTGGTCCTACTTCCTAGAAAATCCTGCAAAACTTCATTATGACTCAATATAAGCATTTGACTCTAACAAATACGAATATACATGTTCATTTAATATTGTGGAGAATCATGATCGGGTTGTTTCTTAAAAACATATTTGGGGTTTCCCCTTACACTTATCTTTTGCAAAAATACTTTTAGGTGGAGTTAAGACTAGGCCAAAACAACAAAGTAAAGTATTTCCACTATTTAATTGAGAAACATGATCAACCAACAATAAAAATAAAGCATGCATACGGAAGCAAATAACAAACAAACAAAAATAAAATCACACAAAACATGGGTTGCCTCCCAACAAGCGTTTTTCTTTATTTACGAGTCTTGTAGCTAGACTCAAGGTCATGGGTTACTACGTGATACGGGTGAGTTCCTCATTGAGGACATCCTTGGGATCAAACTTAGGTTTCAACTTCCTATCGGTTTCCTTAGTATGGTATGACCTTTCAAACTTTTCTCCATCCGGATCATACAAAGTCATCCTCATATGCCATGATCCGTCACCTTCTTTAGGTGGCTTGTCCCACCTCCATTTACACTTGTCTCCCTCTCTTTTCCACTTATTCATTTCTATATTAATAGGCATTACGCTCAAGAACTCAATCATCTTCCTAAATACTAAGGGGTCCTCAAAGGGATCTCGCTCTTCATCTCTAGCTATGAGTTGTTCTACCGAATGTGTCTTTTCAACGAAATCTTTCTCTAGATAAAATGGGCATTGAGGTCCTATGAAGTTCCTTTCAATCCAAGGTCCATATCTAGATGGTCTTATATTCATCTCTACCCAATGCGGTGTCGGTTCATCATCACAATCATAACTATGCTTCTTTACATCGTACACCGACCAAGTATCGCCTTCACCTACCGCTATCTTAGACTCCTTGCAATCTATCATGGCGCTAGCGGTTGCTAAAAATCCTCTTCCTACCAATAATGGGCATGTAGTGTCACTAACCATGTCTAGGATGTGAAAATCCGCTAATATAGTTAACTTTCCTACGTGAACAACAACATCCTTAATCATTCCAACCGGGTGGGCAATACTCCCATCCGCTAGCCCTATCAATACCTTCGTTTCCTCTAACTTTCCTAGCTTAAGAGAGGTGAATAAGGATAAGGGAATCAAGTTGAGGTTTGACCCTAAATCGGCTAGTGTGTCGAAAGCTTCGGATCTTCCTATCTTACAAGGCAAAACAAATATACCCAGATCATCAAGCTTTTTAGGCAACTTGTTTTGAACGAAGGCGGTCCCATTTTTACCTAGTTTAAACTTCTCATATTTTTCTAGGAGGGCACCATAGTAAGGAGCACGCGCTAAGACATCAATGACGGGGCGTTCAAGGTGAAGTTCTTTGAATTCATCATCAAGGTCTTGCGTAGGAGGTGTTTCAACTATACTTTTGACCGGTTTTATATCGGGTGTTTTATTTGATTGGTTCTTTTGAAGAATTTGGTTTTGTTTGAAACACGTGCTCGTTGATTTAACCGAGTAGTATTGTGGACACGAAGTGGGTGACGAAACTGAGGATATGGAATTAACGTTTAGTTTCGGATTCTTGATTGTGTCGCTTGGGAGTGCTCCCATTTCTCGGTCATTGAGAACTTTCAACAATGCGTCAATTCTAGTGGTCATCTCGCTTTGCTTTTGTTTGAAATCGGCTTCAAACTTAGATATGCGAGCTTCTTGAGATGCCATGAACTTAGACATCAACCCTTCAAGATTGTTGGTACTACCATAGTTGTTAGAAGGATTGTTGTTGAAAGTACGGTTGGAGGGTGGACCATTTGGTTGGTAACGATTAGGCGGATTGGAAGAATTGGGTTGATTTTGTTTCCACCAAAGGTTTGGGTGATTTTTCCAAGAGGGGTTGTATGAATCACAGTAAGTGTTTGGCTCGGGCTTGAAAGTGTACCACTTATCTCCCGCTTCGTCGGTACGCGTGGATGCGTAGTCCGCAAAAGCTGTTCCGGGGAGTTCCACACAATCACGAGTGTCGTGGGGAACACTACATAATTCGTATGAAGAAGTGATTTTGTTCACTTGGCTTGAAGGTTTAGGAGCTTCGTAAGATTTCATGAGAAACTTGACTTGGTCCTCAAGTTCCATGATCCTACGGTCGGGAGTGCTAGAATTGTTTGAAGGCAAAGATATTGCCTTGACCGTTTTGTTCAAATCACGGGGATCATTCCAACTTTCGTTGTCATAGAGAGCAAGATCTTCTATGAGTTCCCATGATTGTTCCGCACTTAGATCACGTAGCTTACCACCGGCCGATTGGTCAATGGCTCGCCTCGTGGAGAGATCGATATGGTCATAAAAGATTTGGACTTGGAGCCAAAGATCTATGCCATGATGAGGGACTTTTTGGAGTAAGTCCTTGAAACGAGTCCATGCTTCATAAAGAGATTCATTTTGATGTTGTTGGAACATCAAGATGTCATTTCTAAGCTTAGTAGTTCTCCCCGGTGGGAAAAATTGAGCAAGGAAACGAGTGGTGAGATCATCCCATGTGGTGATGGATCCCGCGGGTTAACGCTCAAGCCATTGACTAGCTTGATCCCGTAGAGAGAATTGGAATAGGCGTAATCGGGTTGTCTCTCTAGTTTCAACACCTAGGTCTATGGAATCTACGATTTTGAGGAAGTCCTTAAGATGTTGGTTTGGATCTTTGGAACGAAGTCCATGGAATGCACATCCGCTTTGCACCAACCGGATGGTATCGGATCGCAAGGGGGTCACATTGGCTCCGGTGAGCTCAATGGTGTTTCGGTAGCCTTGGTGGCTAGGTCGGGAATACTCTCCTAAGGTTCGGGGCCTAAGAGGTTCTAGTTGTGGGTTTTGTTGTGGTGGGATGACGGGTTCAAGGATGTTCCCATCATCCATGATGTCGGGTGGTGAAGAGTTACGAACAAAGACACAAAGAAATAAGATAGACTAAAGAGAACCTAAAAATAAAAATAAAATCTTACTAGAAAGGAATCTAGCAAGTAGACCTAATAAAAAGATATTCTAACCTAGACAATAACTATTCCCCAGGCTGCGGCGCCAAAAACTTGATACGTGGGAATCGCACCAGGATTTACCTCTCAAGGGATCTCGAGAAGCTTACAACCCCCACCAGGCAGTGTACCTGATCGTTGTAGTATAGTATAGTGACAAGTACCGGGGGATTGATCGTTCAGCTAGGAATAGTGTTGCTAGGATTAGAAAACCTAAATACTAGTTCTAAAGGTGATGGATGATTATTTTTGTATTTTTATATTTTTTAGAAAGCAATTAAAAATCTCGGGTTTGAAGGATTTGGGCGGAATTAGTTGCTAGTCAACTAACCCAATACTAAAGATGCAATCAAAATAAAATACAAGAAATGAAAATAAACTAAATTAGCTAAGATTGTGAGCAATAAGTGGAGAAGATGTGTTTACTTAGATTTCACTACTCCCTAGACATCTTTTACATGTTAATTACTTGTTATAGTTGCGTGGATGACGGATTGTATTCCTTAATACCATTCATGGGGTGGCGCACTTAATTCCCCAATCCTATGAGTGCCTACTTCACTCCTATGTCGAGCCGGCTAAGAAGCTCCTAACATGGGATCATTAGAATTTACTCATGCATTAAATACAACCAATAAAACCTAGTGCACGTCAGTTTATGTTTCCTAAGACGTTCAAGCATGTTACCATTTGGAAGTCTGCCAGTTTTCTTAAGCCTAACATCGAATTCATTCATCCAATACAACTATAAACAAGTAATCAACACATAATTAACATCTAGGTTTCATTAGATCCAAGCAAACACAAGATAGATCTAGCCTTGCATGATGGAATTAAGACAAGAACAAGATATAGACAACCAACACATAGACATATTGATTGAATTAAAAGAATACTTATCTCAATTACACACGAAAGGTATCAAGGGCTTAGAAACCTTGAAAAACCTGTAAAATTCGTACCAAGTTCGTACTTAGGGTTTCTCCAAAACTTCTCTCCTTTTAATGTGAAAATTAGAAAACTATATATAGGAAATAGGGTCTGACGTCGTCAAGACAAATTTTGTGACGCTGTCATCTCGCCGCCAAAATACTTCTCGGACTGCCTTGATCTACTTTTGACGCCGTCATGTGTTAGCATTTTCCAGGCCGTCATGCATTTTACTCTTGACGCCCTACTTCGTGACGCCGTCAATTCTGTATTGGGTCGTCATGGAAATTAACTTAGGGTTTAACAAATAACAATAATGCACTAAAGATGAGTGCATACACGGAAGGCTAAGGCGATTTGGTTGTACATTTAAGTGGGGTGTAACAAATTCTTCCTTTAAGTAAGATGCTTAAAGTTAGAAACGAAAAGATAGGCTCGGAGGGGTGTACTAGGGGTTTCGTGTACTAAAAATGAGTACAACGCTAAGGTGTGGGAAAATCAATTGACTTAACTAGCCAAGTAATATGACTTAAATGGTCAAGTAATTATGATACGGGTTTAACACAAGGGTGATCCTAATGCCTCTTATCATGTAGTAAATCCTACTACACGAATGTAGTCTCACTAGCGGTCTCGGGATGCATCACTAACGCAAGTTCTAGAATCTAAATGCTACCGGTACACTCATAAGCACTAATAATAAATGCTTTTCCTATCAAATCTAAAGGCGAACCTCACATATTTGGGCGGAAAATTTTTTTGAATAGTACGGTTTTGTCCTAGTCATACAATCTCCTATCCATGAGACGCTTGCTATGGCTAAAGTTTCACTCCTAAATGTTGTAAAAAATTTTAAATTTGGCGCTAAAATTGCACTAACAAGTATTTCTCATAGTTTTATTACACATATACCATCAACAAACAAACTCAAGCGAAAGTGTATATTTAAGGTATCATCATTTTACCCTCCCCTTACACTTAGGATGAACATTGTCCCCAATGTTCAAGTAAAGAATGTAAAAGTAAAACAGGTAAAAGAATAAAATCAAATACTCCCCTGATTCGCTCGGTATGGATAATATGGTAACAAGGTTAGTGTCACAACTCGTAATTTCATGTCCTTTTTCAAACGTCAAAATTTCATTTTTATTTCGGAAGTTACTATTCATCAGTTACTATTCACTTTCACTATTCATTCCCGAAATTTTTATTTCATATTCTCGTAAGTTAAACTCTTTTAATGATAACCCGAGAGTTTGGCGCTCGTCGGATCATTTCTTCAAAAATCACGAAGCCGTGTCCGAGATTTACTTTTGGGTTTAAACGTCATTCCAGCATCCCGATATGTCCATAAAATACTATAAACGATAGAAATATGATTTTCTCTCATTTTATGACAATTCTAAAAGTTTTGGAATTTTACGTTTTCCAGTTCAGCGTTTTACGCGAATCACGCGTTTTAGACCCGCGTTTCCAGTTTCAACAGCGTTTAAGCAACCCGATGGAACTTACCATTCATTTTATATTTTGTTATGGATTATTTTGACAAGTTTAGTCATTCTTTCAAGTTTCATATTTTTACGATACCTGGATTTACGTTTCGTGATTTAACACTTTACGGTTAGCGATTAACAAAACCAAAACTGACTCCGTAAACTAGATAATACCAAGCAAACTTTCAATTTTCTACCTCAAATACACTAGAATCAACATCCTAGTGTATGTATACAAGACTTTTACTTGAACTTGACTATTTATTACCATTATGCCATAAACTAGATATTTTCTTACATAAACACACATAACACATTCATATTCATTTTCAAGAATCAAAAAGTGAGGTTTTTCTCTTTTTCTTCCTCCCTAGCCACGACCAACACAAGATCTGCAACAAAGATCCATTATTTTTTCAAGATCAAGTGATAATCAAGCTCTACTTTCATTCCTTGTTAAGGTTTTGTGATAAAAACCTTGGTTTCTTAATCAAATCATCTCCAAACTCCATATATATTCAAGTAAGCTTCAAGTGTATATTTTTCATCATCTAATACTTTCATTTCACTAGTTACATGATGTATTTTCAAGTTATTTTGGCAAAACATACAAGTATTTATGTTATTCATACCACTTTACAAGTTTTATGGTTTTTATAAGTATATATATAAAGCCTATGATCATTCCTTTGAAATCCTACAATATTTTGTGATGTTTAGGACCCATGACACCCTAAGAAGGTGTATGGTAGGATTGGGTACTTGTGGAGTTGATTTGGAGTAGTTTGGTAAAGATTTGAACAAGTTACAAACTTGGAAAATCAATTTTTGAAACAATATATAAGCTACTGTCCCAAAACGCCAAAATTAGAAAACTCAGGGGTTTCTGGGTAACATTGAGCTAGAGAATCAGAAAATAATTTCAAACACGAAGCCATGGGCGAAAAAACGGATTAAAACGGGTTTATAACGAAGGAGATATGATTTTTGCAAGTTTAACGACGAAAACTATTATTTTCTAAAAATAGTAAGCTGTCACACGATTTTTATGGGTAAAATCGAGGTGTTAGACGTAACCTAGAGGGACCGAACTATCAAAAATATATTAGTATATGTAAATACGATTCCGGGGATATAAAGAACGTAGAAAATGAGCTTATAACGACAAAGATACAAGCGTTTGAATTTTAGACGATTTTAATATATTCCTTCAGCCCAACACTTAAAAAATTTTCCAAAGTATTAACCATTTCGCCAAGTGACCCGGTTGAAAACCATTTTATTCATTAATAAACTCATTTCTGGAAAATTTACATCATTGACAAAAAGTTAGTTCACCTAGCCTAGTTTTCAAAACATCCAACCGTTTATCAAAAGGATTTATAAAGAATAACTTATGGTCTTCTAAACTTTCCCGAAAATTGCCCAGAATCTGCCAAAACAACCCAAACACCTCACTTGATGGCTATTTTACTTTATGATCGAGACCCGTATAGACAAACTTCAGTTCTATGACTTTCTAGATAAGGTGAAAATCTTCCTAAAACTACTGAGCTTCATTCCTAGCTCTTAATATTCACCATTTTTTACGACTAGTTTTGCTAGGCCAATTTGGGCATATTTTCAAGTAATGAACACGTTATATTTTACGACGAAAATACTATATTTACCGATGAAACACCAAACGAGGATCGTGGAGTACCGTTTCAACATATTTACATGAGAAGTGTTTATTAACTTAATGAGACGTCAAAAACGTATTTGTCGACGATAAACGTTATTTTCAAAACTAACGAGTGGTATCGATAACATATGTATTTGCATGTGTAACATCATTTCATTTCTTACATTAGACCATATCATTCATATTAGGTTGCGGTTAGAGATCGTGCCTCATTTTCAGTGTATCCACTTTTGTCATCGTAGCTATCGCACCAGGTGAGTCATAGCCCCTACTATTTTCACTTGTTTTATAACTGTTTTGGGGGAGAATACATGCTCGTTTTCATCTAAATGTATACTTGCTTTAATTGAGTATACTACATGTTTAGTCAAATATTTATTTGCTCCATTTATGGATTTATTACTCATTCAAATGTATAGTATATTCAATTGCATCACACTTAATTCTTTTTACCTTTGGACCCAAGCCTTTTTCCATTATTGTGCACACTTAACCGAATGAACCGGCTTTACCACTATGTACATACATGACCGAATGAACGGGTCACATAACCGAATGTACGGGTAATACGACCGAATGAATTGGTCACATAACCGAATGAATTGGTCACATAACCGAATGAAACGGTCACGTAACCGAATGTATTGGTCGAACTACACTTATCTTTAAATCATGGTCCACATATTACTTTTGTTTACACAAACTAGATCATATTTGGTAGTGGGTCGTAAACACACAGGTTACAAGTCTCTTATGGCGGGACTTGTAACTGAGTGGATTTACGATGCCTTTGCTGGGATATCCTCATTCATATGCATTACATTCTTTTTCACAAGACTCTATGAACTCACCAACCTCATGTTGGCACTTTAGCATGTATTTTCAGGTATTAAGCAATGGCACGCTACAGGAGGTTTTGGCAGGGCATGGCATGGTCATAGAAGACTCTGATTATTCACTTTGGGTACCGTTTTAAACTATTTTAAGGGCCTACTTCCGCACTACTTTTAATAATGTAAATTCAACATTTTTGATTAAACTATTTTATTCTAAATGATTGAAGTGAAAACATTTGTGTACTTGTGTTGTGATATCAATTGAGTTACACCCCAGCTACATGTATGCTTCCGCTGGACCCGATTTTGGGGGTGTGAAAGTTAGATCTTCCTCCAAGAAAATGAACAATCAAAGCTTCCCTTCCAGAAAAATAAATCATCTTCTTGTCATAAATAACCTGTAAATCCTGAGAAAACAGACAAGGCAACCTCGCATAAAATCGGCAGCAATCTACATATGCTAATAAAACCTAGAAAACAAAATAGGATATAATGCTTGTGGAATGATGTCTGCAAATTATAAAACTAATGATTCAACAAAAACTTTAAGACTCCGTTAGAAAAACAAAACTGGTAAAATTTCCAGATTTTTACACATGATGCCGTCAAGAGGAAACTCGTGACGCCGTCAGAAGTGACCTGCAGAAATTCTTATGTTAAGTTTCCGGAAAATTTCTAGAAAAACTTGGTCCTACTTCCTGGAAAATCCTGCAAAACTTCATTATGACTCGATACAAGCATTTGACTCTAACAAATACGAATATACATGTTCACTTAATATTGTGGAGAATCATGATCGGTTTTGTTTCTTAAAAACATATTTGGGGTTTCCCCTTACACTTATGTTTTGCAAAAAATACCTTTGGATGAAGTTAAGACTAGGCCAAACAACAAAGTAAAGTATTTCACTATTTTAGTTTTGAAACATGATCTACCAACAATAAAAATAAAGCATGCATACAGAAACAAATAACAAACAAAATAAAATAAAAATCACACACAATCATGGGTTGCCTCCCAAGAAGCGCTTTTCTTTATTTACGAGTCTTTTTGCTAGACTCAAGGTCATGGGTTACCGTGTGTTACTTATGCTCACATAACTGAGGGTGAGTCATCTAATAGTCGCCTCATCTTTCTTATAATCATCACCTAACTCTAAACATCCGCGATAGTACATTTTATTCTTTTCATGAGTATATTTAAGCCCTTTTCTCTTATCATTTTCACTTAGCATTTCTATGGGCGGATACCTACTACACTTCTCCATGGAAAAATCCTTGAACCTAGGGTGTGCACGGGGCATTTGGCAGATAAAATCTTCATCCCCATCCGAGAATGTAATTAACCCTTCCATAAATTTTTCATCAAGGTTGGTCAATCTTTTGAAAGGTTTTCCAAACACAACTTGGGTTAACATACTATCAATAAATTCTCCTAGATTCTCCATAACCATAAACTCAACAAGATAAACAAAGCTTCCTACAAACACATGCAATGACATTGCCCTAGCAATAACATTATCTCTTTTGTATTCTAACTCATCTACCATGATTTTATTATATTCACTATGCGAGATTATGTTCATTGGGAGAGATGAGTTAAAGTAGGCATTAAAGCCCCTAAATCCAATCTTACAAGGAAATTGCATATTGAATGAGCTATCACTCTCAATCCTTGTTCTAGGGTCAATATACCCAAGAGGGTTCACTTCTCTTCCATCCTACCCTCATTAATCACATCACCATCACCTAGATCCTCATCGGAGTCTGAATAGTAGAAAGGACTAGCCCTGTGGTCATCATCATGGTCAGACTCCTCCATTTCAGAATTATTGTCAAAGTGTTGGTTAGGCGATTGGTTAGGTGGGTTCTCATTTTCCACTAAAGGGATTGGGAAGGGCATTTGGAAAATCCTACGATGAAAAACACGAATAACAGGAATCAAACGATCAATGTTATTGTTATCCATCGAGTTAGTTTACAAACAAAGGAAACAAAGAAATAATATAGACTAAAGAGAACCTAAAAATAAAAATAAAATCTTACTAAAAAGGAATCTAGCAAGTAGACCTAATAAAAAGAGATCCTAACCTAGACAATAACTATTCCCCGGGCTGCGGCGCCAAAAACTTGATGCGTAGGGATTGCACCAGGCTTTACCTCTCGAGGGATCTCAAGAAGCTTACAACCCCCACCAGGCAGTGTACTTGATCGATGTAGTATAGTATAATGACAAGTACCAGGGGATTGATCGTTCAGCTAGGAATAGTGTCGCTAGGATTAGACAACCTAAAGACTAGGTCTAGAGATGAGGGATGATTCTTTTTGTATTTTTATATTTTTATGAAAGCAAGTAAAAATCTTGGGTTTGAAGGAGTTGGGCGGAATTAGTTGCTAGTCAACTAACCCAATACTAAGATGCAATCAAAATAAAATACTAGAAATGAAAATAAACTATATTAAACTAGAGGTGTGAGCAATATATGGGAGAATTGTGTTTACTTAGATTTCACTACTCCCTAGATATCTTTTACATGTTAATTACTTGTTATAGTTGCATGGATGACGGATTGTATTCCTTAATACCATTCATGGGGTGGCGTACTTACTTCCCCAATCCTATGAGCGCCTACTTCACTCCTATGCCGAGCCGGCTAAGAAGCTCCTAACATGGGATCATTAGAATTTGCTCATGCATTAAATACAACCAATAAAACCTAGTACACATTGGTTCATGTTTCCTAAGACGTTCAAGCATGTTACACAATGAAGATATGCTAGTTTTCTTAAGCCTAACATTGAAATCATTCATCCAATACAACCATAAACAAGTAATCAACATATAATTAACATCTAGGTTTCATTACATCTAAGCAAACACATGATAGATCTAGCCTAGCATGTTGAAATCAAGACAAGCATAAGCTATATTCAAACAACACATAGACATATTGATTGAATTGAAAGAAGACTTATCTCAATTGAACATGAAAGGATTCAAGGGGTGAAAACCCTTGAAAATACTGTAAAATACGACCTAGGGTTTACAAAGTTCGGCCCTAGTATTCTCCACACAAGTTCCTCTTTTATGAATGAAAAATAGAAAACTATATATAGATTCTGATAGGTGACGGCGTCAAGAACAAATTTTTGACGCCGTCATCTCGCCACCAAATAGTTTCTCGGAGTGCCTAGATCTGGGTCTGACGCCGTCATGTATACTCCTTATGCAGGCCGTCACCAAAAATAGTCTTGACGCCCTTGTTGTGACGCCTTCAGGTTTTCACTGGGTCGTCATGGATTTTACTCTTGACGCCGTCAGGTACTGTTCTCAGCATGGAAATTTAAGTCTTTGCCGTTTTCTTTACTTTTATGCTCCAAAAACGTCCGAATTGCTTCCTTTTCCAGAATTCACTCCCAAAGTACCTAAAATCATAAAAGGAACGATTTAGGGCAATATTTGATCAAATAAATTCAATTCTGGGCTTAAATGACCCCTTAAAAGTGGTTCATTTTTCGCCTCATCATGTACCCAATTGCATGTTATAATTTCTTATCTCATGTGTTATGACAAACATCTCAGCATTCCTTAATTCTGGATGAATATCCTAAGGAGCTCTAGGTTTCCAACTATGTTTGACATGAGATGAATCACCACGGTACATCGGGTGACAAGGCATTTATGGTACTTTATTAATAAAATTGTATCGATCCCATCCTAGAGGGATTTCCTCATTCACGGGTACCAGTATGACGATGCATCATGTTGTAATATGCCATTTGCAGTTATAATCAACACAATTAGTGAATTTAATCATTATATCATTAAAGTTACTAAAACCTATCATTTCACATATGTTGGGATAAGAAGATCAAAAGTACTTCTGAATTTCAAAGTACTGCTCATGATCAAAGTACTGCTTGTGCATGAAGAAAAGTCAAAGTACTTCTAAGATAAAGGACTAATATGCAATATCGTGAAGGATTGTAATGCATAGTTATTAGAATATTCTAGAATTAGATTAGTATTAGTTTACTTGTCGTTCAAGTATTGTAAACCGACTTAGGGTTTTCCTTATGCCTATAAAAGGAGCTTTAGGATGGTATTAGAAGATATATATGCATACGTACGATATTAGAGTTATTTAGTGACTAGAGTTTGTTAGTGAATCTGTGTTGTAAAGCAGGTTCAAAGTTTGGTTTAATATAAAGTTATTCTTCTTAGCTTTGTGTTAGTAGATTCCGCATACTTAACAAAGTTACATCAGTGTTTCATTATTAATAGTTTTGAAGTTATTCAAGATTATTAAACCTACTACAAGCGACATAGTTAGTTTAGTCAGGGTATATCGATCCAACAAGTGGTATCAGAGCTTGTGTGGAAACTCTGATTAAGAAGAAACCCTTAAAACCGATTTTACAACAAACCCTAAAAGATGTCGACTGAAGTTGCACCAGTTCCTTCCATCACCTCAATCAGAATTCCTATTGTTAAGAAGGGAGAGTATTATCTATGGAGCATGAAGATGAGGCAGTACATTGCTATCACAGACCATGCTTTATGGGATGTTATTGTCAATGGTAATGTTGTCATTGAAGAACCTGTATCCGTTGAAGGACAACCTACACAACCTAAGCCAACCTTGCCAGTAGTTACAAAAAGAAATCAAGATAAGGCTCTCAACATACTGCTGTCTGCTATTCCTGATGGTCACATATTGAAGTTTCATGATGCTAAGGATGCAAAACAACTATGGGCTGTTATTAAGACAAGATTTGGAGGTAATGATGCTTCCAAGAAGATGCATAGAAACCTATTGAAGCAACAGTTTGAAACATTCACTGTTGGTGAAAGAGAAGGCCTTGACTCTGCCTATGACAGATATCAAAATCTACTCAGTATGCTAGAGTTATATGGAGCAGAGGCATCTGTTGAAGATGCAAACTTGAAGTTCTTGAGAAGTTTGCCATCTGCATGGCATGTGGTTGCTACTATGATTAGAGGACAACCTGGTTTGGATAGTATGGACTTTGATGATCTCTACAGAAACTTAAAAGTGTATGAGCATGAGATGAAGGGTAACAAAGGTTCCAGTTCTCATAACATTTCTTTTGTGTCTTCAGAAAACAGAGGAAGTACTTCCACTAAAAGTACTGCTTACCCTGTCCAAAGTACTGTTGAAGAGAAACAGCACCCCTGTACAACCATGGTCACTACCACTTCATCACCATCAAACAACACCAACTCAGATGATGTTCTATGTTCTTTCTTTGCTCAACAAGCCACTCTACCTGTTACATATCAAGAAGATGTCTTGCAAATTGATGATGATGCACTAGAAGAAATTGACATAAGATGGCAGGTTGCCATGATCACTGCAAAGATCAAGTTCATAAACAAAACAGGGAGAGGTATTGATTTTAAAGCTAAGTAGGGTATAGCATTTGATAATCTAAGATTGAATGCTTCAATTGTCAAAAGACTGGTCACTTTGCAAGGGAATGCAAGTTTGCAAAGTATCAGGTAAACAGAATGATTGAAAAACCCAAGGTTGAAAGAAAGGAAGTTCTTATTGCTGAACCAAAGTCACAAGTTTTGGTGGCTCAAGAAAATCTATCAGAGGTTGACTAGAGTAATGAATTTGATGATGAACCAGTAACCTACTCTATGGTTGTAGTGGAAGAGGTTGATTTGAGCACAACTTTTGATGAGGAACCAGGATATGCTGTTTTGGAATCAAGAGATGGTCTAGGAAGCTTTGATTGGAGCATGGAAAGTGAAGAAGAACCTGTTCAGCTTGCTATGGTAGCTACTTCACCAAGTTCATCTACTATCTCTGAGGTATGCTCTAAATGTAGTAATTCTTATCAAAAATTGCTTAAAGAATATGAAACTGAAAGAGATAATTATAGAAGGGCTAGGTCTGAGATAGCCGGTTACCAATTGACTTTAGAGTCAATGGAAGCCAAGATAATCACTCATGAAAATAATGAAGTAGCTTGGGCAGAAAAATATAAGCAACAAGATTATCAATTAAAGTTAAGTGAATGGAAGTTAGGATGTAAGGTTTCTGAACTAGAAAAGGTCACTAAAGAAAGAGATAAGTTGTTGGCAAAACTTGCTAGTTGGAAAGAATCAGGTTTGTCACATGTTAGTTTTGTTGAAAAACAAAGAGCAACAAACATTAAAACTGGCCTAGGTTATGATGATAGTAGTTCAGAAGAAATCCCAACTAGGAACAAGGAACTAAGTCTTTCAGAGGAGACCTCAACTAGTGATGAAGAATTCATTAGCTTAGAAGAGAACACATCTAGTGATGAGGAATCACCAAGTCTAACACCTCCTAAATTTAAGAAAGACAAGGGATACAATGAAGTTCCTCCACCCACAGGTAGTTTTCAATCACTTAGGACATATGTTTCTTGTTTTGGAGTAGACAATTTGGAGTTTAGAAAGAAGCTTAAAGCTCAATCTAATTCAAGTCAATCTAGTTCTGAGTCCTTAAGAGAAACTATATATTGAGAAACCTAGGGATGATAAAGTCTTTTCAAAACAAGCAGTACTTCCAAAAACTTTTCAAAGTACTGTTGATCATTCTGCAGTACCTTCAAGAAAATCTTTTCAAAATACTGCTAATTTTAGAAAACCTTTTGGAAGAGGATTTGGGTATATGAGTTAAAAGTTATGTTATGTATGCTATAGTCCTCACCATTTGATCAAGGACTGTAATTATCACTCAGAATACTTAAGCAAATTCCTAAAGACCACATCTGCAAACCATAAGAAAAGGGAAAATAAACCACGGGAGAATAAACCAGTTTGGAATCATTCACAAAGGGTTAACCATAGCTATTCTCAAAAGACTATAGGTACCCTCACTAGAGAAGACCTTTTTCCAAACCACCAGTACCTTCTCAAAGTACTGTTAAGGATTCACCCAATCAAGGTACTACCAGCAATGGCTCTAATGTAAGACCAAGGAGATTCAATTCCTACAAACCTAGAAGGCCTTAGAACTCAAGAAGAGTACCTAGATCAAAGAACCCACCACCAACTGTTAAAACTAAATGGGTTAAGAAAGAAAGTACTGATGGGGGAGAAACAATACTTTCAGTAGGTCAGGAACAAAAAGGGTGTGTTGATGAAAATCCAACACAAGTTTTGGAATAAAAAACAATAATTCTTGATAGTGCTTTTAGAAATAGTGGAGATTATATACTCAAAGAATTTGAGTATGTCACTCCACAAGGGGAACACAAGTCAGTAATGGCTTGGGTTCCTAAAAGAAACTAACCCTTTTCATCTTTATGTAGGGAAATCTAGAAGAGTAGCTTAAAGATCATATTATCATTGATAGTGGTTGCTCTGGAAGTATGACAGGAGACAAGGAGCTTTTGTCAGATTTTAAGGCTTATTTTGGAGGAAAAATTGCATTTGGGAATGATCCTGATGGAGGGAGAATCACTGGCAAAGGAACCATCAAGACTGGATCCATTGATTTTGAGAATGTTAGATATGTGAAGGAGCTTAAATTCAATCTTTTGTCAATATCTCAGATCTGTGACAAGAAATATCCTGTGTTATTCCTTAACATAGAATGTCCTATTCTCTCCCCTGAGTTTAAGTTAGATGATGAAAACTTGGTAATGCTGAGAGTACCAAGAACCAATGATGTGTATAGCTTAGATTTGAAGAATATCAATCCTACTGAAATAGCAACATGTTTGGTAGCAAGGGCAACAATAGAAGAAGCACATCTCTGGCACAGAAGATTAGTTTCATGGCAGTGTAAGAAGCAAACCATTGCAGCAACATCCTCCACTGAAGCAGAATATGTTGCAGTTGCAAGTTGTTGTGGACAAGTACTTTGGTTGCTGAATCAACTCTTAGATTATGGATTCAATTTCAAGCATACTCCTATCAACATTGACAATGAGAGTACCATTTGTATTGTGAAGAATCCTGTTTACCATTCCAAGACCAAGCACATTCAGATAAGACACCATTTCATTAGAGATTGCTATGAGCATAGGCTTATTAATGTGGTTAAAGTCCACACAGATGATAATGTGGCTGACTTACTCATAAAGGGATTTGATGTTTCAAGATTCAATCATTTAGTGGTGAGTATTGGGATGATTAATTATTAATGCTATATTTGAGGGAAGGCATTAGTAATTATTCTTTGTTTAAGGGGAGGCAATATAGTTAGTTTAAGCTACAAAGAGGATGGGCAGGACTTTTGAGTAAAGTACTGCTTTACATTAGCTTGAAAGTACTGCTTGGCGCATAATGGAAAGTACTGATGTGTCAGGGTATTGTTCCAACGGTCAAAAATAAGGGGTAACAACTTTACGAAAGATATGGGGAAGATAAATTCCAAAAATAATGGTAAATTCATTTATTAGCTGCGATTTTTGTATATTATCCATCTTTGTGAATATCTCCTCCATATTCTTTTACTCTCATTCTTATCCCTTTCCATATTTTCAAACTTTCATCTAATTACATGCCGACGCAGTTATTTTTTTTTCTTCACAAACATCATTCAATGGCAAATCGTCCAACAGTTAGCAAACACAACATGATCGCTAATTTAGAAAAGACACAGTTGAATGTTGATTTTCATGCCATCATTGATTTTCTCACTGGGTCATCAATCAACTATGCTCTTTTGGTTGATCCTAACATCATTGGCCCCTGGATTCAAGAGTTTTGGAATACTGCTACGTCTGGTTTGGAAGAAGAAGAATCATTTATTCATGCTACAGTGGCTGGAAGATCCATTCATATCACAGAGGCTACAATCCGAGAAGACTTACTTTTCAATGATGAAGGAAGTACTGTTCTATTTGACAAAAAAGTACTTTGGGATGCACTCAGAGAGATAGGCTATGAAGGTGCTCTTAATAAACTTACTTTTCAAAAGGCATTGTTTAGTCCTCATTGGAAGTACCTTATACATGTTTTGCTTCATTGCCTAAGTCCCAAAAGTACTGCTTGGGATCAATTTGGTCATGCCTTAGCCTCTGCATTTGTAGGATTAGCTACCAATCAACCATTCAACTTCTCAAATATGATTCTTGATGGTATGCTTACTCACATCAACCATGGTTCACCATTCTTGATGTACCCAAGATTTATTCAGGTCTTCCTAAACAAACAGCTTGAGGATCTACCTAAACCTCATCATTTTTTACCCTCTGTTGCACTTCCTGCAAAGGTGTTCACTTTTATGGCTAACCATAGTGTCAAATTTTCTGGAAGAAACACACCTTTGACTGGACATATTTTGGAAGTGGCTCAAGCTGTCAAAGATCAAGCTGATGCATCTAGTGCATCTGAGCATCCTGAGTTAGCACATACTTCACCTCTTGCATCATCTCAGCTGTGAAATCAAGATCGTTTAAGCTCTTATAGGATTAGTAACAATGATAAGCACAGCGGAATAATAATAAGAACAATCAAAGTTACTAATAAGGTTTTCTTTATTAAATATAAAATAAACTACAACAACTAAACTACTACTACATGCTCTATGCGTTTCTAGACTCTCATTGGAGAGACTAGCTATGAAAGGATGAGTGAGTAACCTAGATGCCTACCCTCTTTATATAATAGAGGGAGGTTACAAGAAACCCTAAACCATAGCTACTAATCAAGCTAAGTAACTATTACATATTAGGCCCCTCTTCATTCTTCACTTCTAGTTGTTTGTTTTGTAATCTTCAAATCTTCAAATCTATAATTCCCAACAATCTTTGATGCGTAGGAATCGCACCTTGCTTTACCTCTCGAGGGATCTCGAGAAGCTTACAACCCCCACCAGGCAGTGTACCTGATCGTTGTAGTATAGTATAGTGACAAGTACCGGAGGATTGATCGTTCAGCTTAGGAATATTGTCGCTAGGATTAGAAAACCTAATTAATAGTTCTAGAGGTGAGAGATGATTATTTTTGTATTTTTATATTTTTATGAAAGCAAGTAAAATCTCGGGTTTTGAAGGAGTGGGCGGAATTAGTTGCTATTCAACTAACCCAAAGCTAAGATGCAATCAAAATAAAATAAAATAAAATGAAATTAAACTAAATTATACTAAAGTTGTGAGCAGTGGTTGGAGAAATTGTGTTTACTTAGACTTCACTACTCCCTAGATATCTTTTACATGTTAATTACTTGTTACACTTGTATGAATGACGGATTGTATTCCTTAATACCATTCGTGGGGTGGCATACATAACTCCCCAACTCTATGAGCTCTTATCTCCTCCTACACCATGACCCAGCACAACTATAGGGATTGTAAACAGTGGCTCATGCATTAAATAAAACCAATAAAGACCTAGTACGCCTCGGTTCATGTTTCTTAAGACGTTCAAGCATGTTACCATTTGGAGATCTGCCAATTTTCTTAAGCCTAACATATAAATCATTCATTCAAAACAAGAATAGACAAGTAATCAACACATAATCAACATCTAGGTTTCATTAGATCTAAGCAAACACAAGAGAGATCTAGCCTAGCATAGTAGAATTGAGACAAGAACAAGAGATAAACAACAACACATAGACATATTGATTGAATTGAAAGTACACTTATCTCAATTACAATGCAAGGTCTCAAGGGTTTGGAACCCTTGAAAAACCTGTAAAAGAGGCACCAAAATCGTCTTTAGGGTTTCACCAAAACTTCTCTTTTTTTAATGAAAAAAACTAGAAAACTATATATAGGAAAAACAGTCTGACGGCGTCAAGAGTAACTTCTGACGCCGTCACCTCGCCGCCATATACTTCCTCGGACGGCCTTGATCCACTTATGACGGCCTATGTGACGCCGTCACCACCCACGGTATATTAATTTTAACACTTTGACGCCGTCACGAGTCCGTCTGACGCCGTCACCACCTTCGATATTTAATTCTTCATGTCTGACGCCGTCAAGCTGATGGTCTTGACGCCGTCACCTTGTATTTTCAACATGGAAATTTGGTACTTAGCCGTTTTCTTCACTTTTATGCTCCAAAAACGTCCAAAATAGCTTCTTTTCCAAAATTCACTCTCCAAACACCTAAAATCACAAAAGGAACGATTTAGGGCAATATTTGATCAAATAAAGTCGGATTCGGGCTTAAATGACCCCCTAAAAACGGATCATTTTTCGCCTCATCATATACCCTTACACTTGAGATTTGCTTGTCCTCAAGCAAATGAGCTTTTATTCTACTCAAAAGACAAGTTAGGGGTCATTTAACACTAATATAAAAGTAATTACAACAAATAATCGTTCCACTAAAGACCAATAGACAAGCACGGATGTCATACACAAGCACCTCACAAATAGTGTTTAGATACTCACATCTCTCGGGTGTAATAAAGTGATATAACATTATGGAAATGGAAGATATCTCTCACTACCTGTCATAGCAAAATAGATTACCATAGGCTTGGGAAAGGATCAAACCTCCACCACATGGCGTAAGCACCTAGGATAAACTATCAAAGAGGTCTTTTAAAGGGTTATAACGTTAGGTGTAGGGATATGAATTACACGGTTTTGTTGGATAAAGGAAGTTTTACTGGTGGCGAGTTAACAATCTTAGTTAATCACATGTACAATATGGCGTTGCTAAGCCAAGACTAGACTCGACTTAAGCTAATAAATGAAAAATAACAAAAATATAAAATAATCATAGAATAAAAAACGGGATGGTAGTCCGTTTTTTTTTTTTTTTTTTTTTTTTTTTTTTTTTTTTTTTTTTTTTTTGCATACACTCTTACCCTACCATCCAAAATAATACATCATAGGGGTTTGAGTATTCCCCTTACACTTGAATCTTTACATACTTTACAATAAACTAATCTAATGACTCGAATTAAGAAAATCAAAACACTTGGAGCACTTTTAAGATTAACGTACATATGGGGGTAATATTATGATGTTCTTCCCCATTACTCCATAAAATAAGTACTTACCCATGAGTCCCAATCGTCCCAAAACAATATGTACAAGGATATGACTCGACTTAGCAACCATGTAATCAATTAAAAAGTTAACTTAAGGTTTAACAAATAACAATAATGCACTAAAAATGAGCGCATACACGGAAGGCTAAGGCGATTTGGTTGTACATTTAAGTGGGGTGTAACAAATTCTTCCTTTAAGTAAAATGCATAAAGTTAGAAACGAAAAGATAGGCTCGGAGGGGTGTACTAGGGGTATCGTGTACTAAAAATGAGTACAACGCTAAGGGTGTGGGAAAAATTAGTTGACTTAACTAGCCAAGTAATATGACTTAAATGGTCAAGTAATTGTAATACGGGTTTAACACAAGGGTGATCCTAATGCCTCTTATCATGTAGTAAATCCTACCACACGAATGTAGTCTCACTAGCGGTCTCGGGATGCATCACTAACGCAAGTTCTAGAATCTAAATGCTACCGGTACACTCATAAGCACCAATAATAAATGCTTTTCCTATCAAATCTAAAGGCGAACCTCACATTTTTTGGTGGAAAATTTTTCTGAATATACGGTTATGTGCTAGTCATACAACCTCCTATCCATGAGACGCTTGCTATGGCTAAAGTTTCACTCCTAAATGTTGTAAAAAATTTTAAATTTGGCGCTAAAATTACACTAACAAGTATTTCTCATAGTTTTATTACTCATCTACTATCAAACAAAACAAACTCAAGCGAAAGTGCATATGTAAGGTATCATCTTTTTACCCTTCCCTTACACTTAAGATGAACATTGTCCCCAATGTTCAAGTAAAGAATGTAAAAGTAAAATAAGTAAAAAGAATGAAATCAAATACTCCCCTGATTCGCTCGGTATGGATTTTAGGTTGGCCAGGTTAAATCTTCTTCCAAGAAAACGAACAATCAAAGCTTCCCTTCCAGAATAAAAATCATCTTCTTGTCACAAATAACCTGTAAATCCTGACAAAAGTAGACAAGGCAACCTCGCGTAAAATCGGCGGCATCCTATATAAGTTACTAAATCCTAGAAAACAAAGTAAGATATAATGCTTGTGGAATAAAGTTTGCAGATTTCCTGGAGATTATAAAACTTAATAATTCACAAAAACCATAAGACTCCGTTAGAAAAACAAAACCGGTAAAATTTCCAGATTTTAACTCATGACGCCGTCAAGAGCAATACCCTGATGCCGTCAGAATGGACCTGCAGAAATTCTTATGTTAAGTTTCCGGAAAATTTCTCGAAAAACTTTGTCCTACTTCCTGGAAAATCCTGCAAAACTTCATAATGACTCAATACAAGCATTTGACTCTAACAAATACGAATATACATGTTCATTTAATATTGTGGAGAATCATGATCGGTTTGTTTCTTAAAAACATATTTGGGGTTTCCCCTTACACTTATCTTCTTGCAAAAATACCTTTAGGTTGAAGTTAAGACTAGGCCAAACAACATAATAAAGTATTTCACATTTTAGTAGAGAAACATGATCAACCAACAATAAAAACAAAGCATGCATACGGAAGCAAATAACAATCAAACAAATAAAAATCACACAAAACATGGGTTGCCTCCCAAGAAGCGCTTTTCTTTATTTACGAGTCTTGTAGCTAGACTCAAAGTCGTGGGTTACTACGTGATCTCATCATTTGAAATGATGTACCCCATATAATTGCGATCATTACTGTTATGGTGGTAGTGCCTTAATCTATCAATACTTGCAATCACCTTTCCACCTAACTTGCTTCTCAAGTTAGCTACCCCATCTTGGCTCAATCCTTCGATTGTGAATGGCCCATACCACCAAGGACTTGGTTTATCGGGTGGTATTGTTGTTTCTAAGTGTCTCAAGAGTACTAAGTTCCCTTTCTCAAACGGTGTATGAGTGCTTTCGTGTTGAGTGTGTTTGAGTTCAATCGGAACCTTATTGCTTTTTCTTCTTTCATCCTTAGCTTTCTTATAGCTTTTGATTCTTGCCTCCCATGCAAGAATTTTATTCTGAACTCGAATGGGCGTCGTGCCAATGTTGTTTTTAATCATTCTCCAACTCAAATTCTCATGCCCACTTCGCGGAGTCATGTGGAAGCTAATCTTTCTCTTCCCAGATTTAAGCTCAATCTTCCTATCTTCATACTTAATGACAGCCCTAGCGGTGGTGAGGAATGGTGCCCCAAGGATTATTGGCATGCATCCATCCCCTTTATCATCAATGATCATAAAATCGACGGGGTACATGAATCCTGCAACATTGACTAATACATCTTCTGCTATTCCTAGGGGGTATATGTACGAGTGCCCAACAAGAGACAGCCTAACACGAGTGGGTATTGGCATCTTTGACGTCAGTTGGATGTAGATAGTCAGGGGCATAAGATTCACTTCCGATCCTTGGTCGGCGAAAGCACTAAGATGTTTCAAGTCCCCGATGCTCGTTGGTAATTCAAAATTCCCACATGCTACCTGCTTGGTGGCCACTTTCTGTACCAGTAACCTCTTGACCACTGATCCTCCAATAAGCGTATCATACTCATCTTCCTCTTCTTTCTCTTTCTCGGGAACCTGTTCGGAGGATTGGTTACGCCTATCATCCTTAATCCAATTTGTTATGGTGTTTTTGTTTATGTCGTGTTTTAGGTAGTAGCTCAAAGGTTGGGACTCAGGCGGTTTTTCTAAGGTCTGTTTAGCAGGAGTTTTTACCTTCTCGTTATCTGTATGAAAAATGGTGATGGAGTTAACAAATTGGGTGGTGGGAGTGGCGCTTTCTTTCCTTAGCAGTATTCGTTCGGGGGTTTTCTGATTGGCATACTCCTCCAATAGACTCAACATCTCATTCATTTTCTCCTGCATCTCCTCTTTTTGCTTATAAACTGCTTCTTCGAATCTAGCAAGCCGATCAGAGTGAGTCGCCATATATTCTCTCATCCTAGCCTCAAATTCCGAGCTAAGTTCCTTGGGAGGAGAGCAAGGTGGGGTGTATCTCTGAAAAGTTTCGACACGTTCTCTAGAAGGTGATTCAGATAATGGTGCCGAAGTTGATCTTGAGACAGAATTGACAGTGGCTTGTCTAAGACTTAAGGGTCTCCTTTGCCTTTCCTCAAAATAGTCAACTTTTGCCTCAAGTTTGCATAAGAGTTCATCGGGGATTTCGGTGGTTCCTCCAGATGCCGAGACTGCATTGATGGCCGCTTCCACCGTATGTTTAAATTCCCAAATCTCATTATTATCGACAGCGAGCTCTTCTATAATTGCCCATGACTCCTCGGCATTCTTATCACGCAATTTGCCTCCCGCGGCTCTGTCGATGGTACGCTTAGTGTGATAGTCAACATGGTCGTAGAAAATTTGAACTAATAACCAAAGGTTTATGCCATGATGAGGGATCTTGTGGAGGAGATCCTTAAAACGGGCCCAAGCCTCGTAGAAAGGTTCACCCCGCTGTTGCTCAAACATCAAAATGTCCCTTCTAAGCATTGCAGTTTTTTCCGGCGGAAAGAATTGGGTGAGGAAGCGGTTGGTGAGATTGTCCCATGTGGTGATGGATCCCGCGGGTAAACGTTCAAGCCATTGACTAGCTTGATCTCGTAGAGAGAATGGGAATAGGCGTAATCGGGTAGTCTCTCTAGTTTCAACACCTAGGTCTATGGAATCTACGATTTTGAGGAAGTCCTTAAGGTGTTGGTTTGGATCTTCGGAACGAAGTCCATGGAATGCACATCCGCTTTGCACCAACCGGATGGTGTCGGATCGCAAGGGAGTCACATTGGCTCCGGTGAGCTCAATGGTGTTTCGGTAGCCTTGGTGGCTAGGTCGGGAATACTCTCCTAAGGTTCGGGGCCTAAGGGGTTCTAATGGTGGGTTTTGTTGTGGTGGGATGATGGGTTCAAAGATGTTACCACCTTCCATGATGTCGGATGGTAAAGAGTTACGAACAAAGGCACGAAGAAATAAGATAGACTAAAGAAGACCTAAAAATAAAAATAAAAATCTTACTAGAAAGGAATCTAGCAAGTAGACCTAATAAAAAGAAATCCTAACCTAGACAATAACTATTCCCCAGGCTGCAGTGCCAAAAACTTGATGCGTAGGAATCGCACCTTGCTTTACCTCTCGAGGGATCTCGAGAAGCTTACAACCCCCACCAGGCAGTGTACCTGATCGTTGTAGTATAGTATAGTGACAAGTACCGGAGGATTGATCGTTCAGCTTAGGAATAGTGTCGCTAGGATTAGAAAACCTAATTAATAGTTCTAGAGGTGAGAGATGATTATTTTTGTATTTTTATATTTTTATGAAAGCAAGTAAAATCTCGGGTTTTGAAGGAGTGGGCGGAATTAGTTGCTATTCAACTAACCCAAAGCTAAGATGCAATCAAAATAAAATAAAAAAAAAAATGAAATTAAACTAAATTATACTAAAGTTGTGAGCAGTGGTTGGAGAAATTGTGTTTACTTAGACTTCACTACTCCCTAGATATCTTTTACATGTTAATTACTTGTTACACTTGTATGAATGACGGATTGTATTCCTTAATACCATTCGTGGGGTGGCATACATAACTCCCCAACTCTATGAGCTCTTATCTCCTCCTACACCATGACCCAGCACAACTATAGGGATTGTAAACAGTGGCTCATGCATTAAATACAACCAATAAAGACCTAGTACGCCTCGGTTCATGTTTCTTAAGACGTTCAAGCATGTTACCATTTGGAGATCTGCCAATTTTCTTAAGCCTAACATATAAATCATTCATTCAAAACAAGAATAGACAAGTAATCAACACATAATCAACATCTAGGTTTCATTAGATCTAAGCAAACACAAGAGAGATCTAGCCTAGCATAGTAGAATTGAGACAAGAACAAGAGATAAACAACCAACACATAGACATATTGATTGAATTGAAAGTACACTTATCTCAATTACAATGCAAGGTCTCAAGGGTTTGGAACCCTTGAAAAACCTGTAAAAGAGGCACCAAAATCGTCTTTAGGGTTTCACCAAAACTTCTCTCTTTTTAATGAAAAAAACTAGAAAACTATATATAGGAAAAACAGTCTGACGGCATCAAGAGTAACTTCTGACGCCGTCACCTCGCCGCCATATACTTCCTCGGACGGCCTTGATCCACTTATGACGGCCTATGTGACGCCGTCACCACCCACAGTATATTTAATTTTGCCACTTTGACGCCGTCACGAGTCCGTCTGACGCCGTCACGAGTCTGTCTGACGCCGTCACGAGTCCGTCTGACGCCGTCACCACCTTCGATATTTAATTCTTCATGTCTGACGCCGTCAAGCTGATGGTCTTGACGCCGTCACCTTGTATTTTCAGCATGGAAATTTGGTACTTAGCCGTTTTCTTCACTTTTATGCTCCAAAAACGTCCAAAATAGCTTCTTTTCCAGAATTCACTCTCCAAACACCTAAAATCACAAAAGAAACGATTTAGGGCAATATTTGATCAAATAAAGTCGGATTCGGGCTTAAATGACCCCCTAAAAACGGATCATTTTTCGCCTCATCAATCTTCCCCTATTTGATATTACAAAACAATCTGTATGAAGAAACAATGCTAAAACATGTCATCACAAATAATAAGTTGCACATCATAATTCTTCTTCCCCTTTTTGTAATCATCCAATAGGGGTCTTGTGCAACTCATAAACGCTTCCCCTCAAGTGATTCATGTAGATGGATAAGTATTTTTGAACAATAAGCTTCCCCTTAAAAATATACTAACCATCTGCTTGAATCATGAACTCAGTAGCATAGATCATCTCGTCCTTCAGTGAAAAAGACATCACAAAATGTCTTTGGATAATTCTTGTAGTCAATATGCATGGCGATTACATGCAATGGCCGATAGTCTCAGTGAGCGCAGACAGATCAACCAGAAACCACTCAATGCTTATGATTATCGAATTTTGTGTAATCATATCATGAACTGTATGGTATCATATGCCCCCCAAAATATTTGTAAAGCGTGTGTAACTGTTCCAATCAAGAATTATACCACGAACTGAATCTCCAAAACGAACCATACACATCTTCATTGTTCAAGATCCAAGGGCATCTTTGGACCTAAAATCAAACATATTGAAAGCAAAAACAAAATAATAACTATTTTTTAAGATTGATTTAGTTAGGATATGCGTGAGTTTATTTAGGAAGTGATAATGCATATCTTTTAAAGTTTTTAGAAGATATGTTTCTTGTGAAACGGTTTAGGGTTCCTTGTGTATAAAAGAAACACACGATTATGTATTGAGTACACGTTTTTAGAAAACACTTTCAGTATTATTAAAAGATCCATAGAGGATCAAGTATTCTTAGTATTCAGTTGTTTATACTTGTGTTTGTTTCCGCTTTAGAATACAAGTTTCAGAGATTTTCTTTTAGTGTGTTAGTGATTACATTAACATAACTAACGATCCACAAGTGCTCAAAGATCTATCAAGGTCTTAGCTTCAACAAGAAGAGA
Organism: Artemisia argyi; assembly: GCA_030686995.1. Taxonomy (NCBI): domain Eukaryota; kingdom Viridiplantae; phylum Streptophyta; class Magnoliopsida; order Asterales; family Asteraceae; genus Artemisia; species Artemisia argyi. Next base: position 83,351,110 of record CM060699.1, read on the forward strand.
AACGCATATCCAATATTCGCGCACTGGGTATATTATTATTATTATTATTATTATTATTATTATTATTGTTATTATTGTTATACTAAACTACGTATATGTACCGGGTATAAATATTAACCTAAAGCATGATATTAATATATGCAAATAAATACATGAAACTTAAATTTAATTTTTTAAATGGAAACATTATTGTTATTATTATTATTATTATTATTATTGATAATGGCAATACTAGAACTCAGTATATGTAATGCTGTATAAAAGCTGAAACACGGCATTGATATATGCAAATAAATACGAAGGACCTTGAATTATTGTTTTTAGTGGAACAGTGTTTATAATATTTTTATGAAATTAAATAAACTTTTATGCTAAAACCTTATATATGCTCGAGATTATAATATAATAGACATAATTATTTATTAAATTTATATGATATTATTCATATAGCATATCCCTACATCACCAACCAACCATATATGAACTTATAAATAACTTAATTTAACTTAATCATCGATTATTCGTGTATTAGCGGGTTAACAAAATATTATTGTATTACAGATTTAAGTAAGTAAAAACAATATGTGTAATTTACTAATAATTATCATTTTTCATCTAAACCATTCGAATCATTTATTTGTTAATATGGTATTGTTACATGCAAAACTATGAAACTTAGGAGAAATAGCTTTTGTATTGTATATTTTCTTTTTCATAAGAATTTGGTTTGATCAAAATAAAGAAAGCAATATAGGGAATTAATACATGTAAATTAGGAAAGAAAAATGAAAGTGAGAAAATTAGAGAGAAGGAGTCAGAGTCTAGGCAAGTGGAGTAGTTGTCTTATTTGTACTTCCAGCAAATAAAGTAAAAAAATTGGAAAAAACATTTGTACATCTCAAGTGGTGTGGGTCATCTCTCATCCCACTTGTTGTTTCTCTTTGCTGTCTCTGCCATACTCTTTTTTGGCTTTCCTATTACTATTATTATTTTTTCTTTTCATCTTCTTCATTGGTTCACCTTTCTTTCTTTCTTCAGACATTCACATATATCCCTTTCTATTTTTAGAAATAACCATTCTTCACTATTGTTTTCTTATCATTTTATGTTTTGCTCATCTGGGTATTAGTTATTTTGAACTACTAAGGATTTTAGTATAGGTATTGGTTTGGATGATGGGTTGCTTTTATTAGTAAGATAGTTTCATGTTTTGTTTAAGAAAATGGAGGCGATTATGGCGTTACGCTGTTTTATTATTGTTTTTCTTATTTAGCATTGACTTTCTATTAATAGAAAGAGGGAGGCAGGAGATATGAAGAGCCTCTTGAAGAAGCTACACATGATGCCTAATCAACCTTCTGATGTTGTTGACTCGAAACCGGGTAGTAATCAAATATCAATGGACAGTCTTCCTCATGAACAGAATAATAATAATAATAAACCCGGGTTATCTAGCACTACTAGTAGTGGTAGCAGTAGTAGTAGTTTAGCAGGATGGCTTAATTCGGTTACAAATCGTCCGAATGTGAAAATAGTACAAGATAAAGATGAATCAACACCAACTGGTGGGGATCCTGAAGTAGAAGAGGAGTACCAAATACAATTGGCGTTAGAATTAAGTGCGCGCGAGGATCCTGAAGCTGTTCAGATTGAAGCTGTTAAGCAGATCAGTTTGGCTTCATGTCTTCCTCCAACTCCTCCTCAAAACATGAATATCAATACTCCTTCTCAACTCCTTTCCTATAGATATTGGGTAACTTCTTCGCTTTTAATATCCGTTTTTACATTTTGTAAATGTTGCTTCTGGTTTATTTTTAGTACTATTGTTATTGTTGCTGTTATTGTCAATGTAGTTTTAGTATCACACTATCATTTCCAGCTTAACTAAGAGTGTGTTTGTTTCATTTAGATGTTTTAGGTCTGAATCTAACTACCACATCTTACTAGTAAGAGGTGGCTTGAACGTCCAACTCTAAACAAAATAATGTTGTTTGTTTTTGTATAATTGTCCGAATGATTTTAAGTGCTCGTTTCTGCAATTTATTTAAGTAACTTGTGTAAATATGAAATAAGACTTTTTATCATAAATATAACATAGTTAATAAACCATCAAATATATTATATTAACACGAGTCTTCAATCTCTCTTATCGAGTAAGAGGCAGTAAGACAAGTCCACCACCTCTTACTGAGTAAGATGTTTTATGTCTAACTGGGTCTAACTCAAAAGAAAAAAACAAACAAGCAAAACGTCTGCCCACCTCTTACTGGTAAGAGTAAGAGGGAGTAAGAGGGCTAGTAAGACGTTTTTATAAAAAACAAACACACCCTAAGTCTTTCTAAGCGAGAGATACTAGTAGTGTAATTGTTGAATACATGTTGCAGAGTTAGTTTTTTTAGTTATTATTTATTAATACCATCCGGCCTATCCGGCTTTAGCTACTTATCTCCATACTCAGTAACGTACAAAAGCCAATACTATTTATAGACTGCATGGATTTTAGAATGTTAAAAGCCTCTATTCAGATAACTAGGAATTCCTACACAAGCTGTATGAGTTTTGTGACAGTAGCAAAATGATATTATATCTTCTAATCCCTATTCATATAGCTATCTGCTTATTGATATACTGTAATATTTATATCCAACTGTTTTTCCATTAGTTGTTGCCATATATTATGCAGCTTATATAATTCTCGGGTCAACATTTTTGCACCACAGTGTATGGCACTTCATGGTGATAGGGAATATACCATCAGCCATGGCTTAACTTGTGATTCTGTACATCTTATAGAAGAATTAGGACTGTTGTCAACTCTTACCCTACCCGTATAAGCCTTTAGATTAGCTGTTGATCTGACAATCTACTCATCTTTAGGTTTGGTGGTTGATACCGCTAGCCTTAACCACTGCTTCTTTCCTACTTCATTATAGTTTAGTCACCATTAGGGATGAAAAGTTATAGTGTGGGATTGAATCAGTGGATAGGTAACTATTTGCATAAAACTAGAATATAAATTTTAGGCGATATAGGCTATAGAGGAGTAACTAAATTCTCAGCGTCTTGAAATATGGATACTGATGATTTAATAGTTTCCTAATTAGATAGGAATAAAATTCCCTTGACTTGATGGAAACATGTTTCCACGAACTTAAGAAGAGATGCCTAAGGAATTGAAGAAAATGGTATGTCAAGCATAAACTAAAAAGAAGTAGATAGGAAGGAATAAGGATATGCTTATAGACAGAATGATTACGAAGATGTTGCGAAGTGGGCATCTGAACTGTATGATAATTGCTGTTGGTCTGATCTCTGGATCTCAATTCTTAAGGGTTTTTTTTTTTTTTTTTTTTTTCAGAAGTTAAACATTGTTTTCCCCCTTATTGAGTAGCCTTTTGGATTCTCCGTCTAATTTAGGAACCGAGAAAAGTTGAAGATTAGCTTTCTAGATATGCATCCCTTGATAAATGGACTTTGCATTCTCAATCTTATTTATGATGATGAATAAAGTTACCAACCTAGCTTCTTCTTCCCAAGTTATTGTATATCTGGCTGACTATCAGAGGTGGCAAAATGAGCAGGTCTGCCATGTCAGGCGTGGGTCAAATTGGGCACTTACTTGTAAGGGTCGGTCCAGGTTGGCATGAAATATTTTTATCGTACTAAAACTACATATTTACAACATTTATATAGCTTTTTGATAAACTAGTATGTGCTTTTTTGCTTTAAAATACATTTTGGGCGACTTTTTGACTCATTTAACCCGTTTTGAGATGCTACGCATTTGATTGTTTAGAGATAGGACATTATGCATATCGATCTGTTTGTAAGTAAATGGGTCAAAATTAGCACCTTTATCGACTAGCATGTCACCCTTAACTTAGTTTTCGTTTCAACATTTCCAAATCCTGATAATATTGGAGTATAATATATTTGTAATCTGTTTATTGGGTTCTAACCTTTCTCATGTCCTAGACTCGTTAATACTTCACAGAATTACAGTGCGCTTAGCTATGATGATAAGATCCTGGATGGCTTCTATGATTTGTATGAGACTTCAACAACGAGAAGTTTATTATCAGAGATGCCTTCCCTTCTGGATTTACAAAGAACACCGGTTTCAGATAATATTACATGGGAAGCAGTTGTTGTCAACAAGGTTGCGGATGCCAAGCTGTTACAACTACTGGAGCAAAGTGCCAAGTTAATATCAGAGTCTGTTGGTCAAAATATAGTACAGAAACTTGCTATTTTTGTTTCTAATCACATGGGTGGGCCAGTTGGGGATCCAGACAAGATGTTGCTTGCATGGATGAAGTTCAGCTACAAATTGAAAGTAACTCTTGGAAGCATGGTGTTGCCACTTGGCTCACTGAAAATTGGGATGGCCCGTCATCGTGCATTGCTTTTCAAGGTACTCTCTTCTTTTATAATTTTTTTCCTCATTGTTTGTGTGTTTATTTTCAAAGTTTCCTAAACCTGTTTAACAGATTGTTCCTGAAATGGTACATTCCATATGACACATTTAGAATCAATGGCATTTTCTTGGAGGTCGTCTTTTTGACCCATTTAAATATGAGTGGGTCAATTTGGCTGTGTTGTATATCTAACGGGTTAAATAAAATTTCTTAGCTTAAAGGGGAGCATGTCATGTGGGGTGAAATACTTAATTATTATAGTAATGATATTCAGATATTGTTTTTCTAATCATAATCAACACATTGAGTATATATAGAACAACTTGAAAAATATTGTCCAACAAGTGTTCTGGGTCAACCTAACATATTTCAACCTTAGTAAAAATGACCTGTTTCTCAACCCTCCTGGCCCTGACCGTCTTGCCATCTCTACAATTTGAAGCTATGTGTATGTATGTCCAAGAAAGATGCCATCTCTGAACTTCAACGGATGTTGGTGTCCAGTTGTAGACCAGGCTTCAAATAGGCAACCATCAGAGCAGAAGAGGAAAGTTTAGAATACAAAATTGTAGCCGTTCATGGTGACTGAACTCACTGAGAATCCCAAGACCGCTTGTTAGTTACTGCATATATTTCTCTTACCGTTTACATACAAAATAGCTCATCTTACCTACAAAATGGACTCATCGTAAATACTGTAAAGCTTTTTTTATTTTTTGTTTTATTTTAGAAAGTAAGTTGTGTGTCTCCTCTACTCCCGTTTCTTGGTGTTTATGGTTTCCACATGGGGTTTATTGATGGAATTATAAGTATCCTTGCACTATCTTTTGCGGGGCTAAGATTGATGTGCTTATTTTCTTCGTTCCTTAGGTTTTGGCAGATAGTGTTGGTATCCCTTGCCGCATGGTGAAAGGGAAACAATATACAGGCTCTAGTGATGTTGCAATGAACTTCATAAAGACTGGTGATGGAAGGTTATACCCTTTATGTCAACTTAATTGAGTTACTAGACTTATTATGTTCTTAATGCTAATTACCATTAAATTAAAGTAATTTATTGCACAAATGCCAGGGAGTACATTGTTGATCTAATGGCAGACCCTGGAACACTTATCCCATCGGACACAGCAATAACCGAAGATTCCAATGCAAATCACCTCGAATCATCCTTGTCATCGAGTCCATGGTCGAGAGATGAGGATGCTTCCCATGCAACTTCTTCGAGAAGTGGTCTTACTACTTCTTCTGAAGAATGCTCGGACTCTAAAAACTTAAATTCCACTCAAGAAAGATCTGATGGTGTTACACATGTACCCAAACCTTTAGTTCCGAAAAATAAAAAGAGGGAGGAAAAACTGGGTGAAATTTCTTTAAGACCCTCTTATCAGAGTCATGCAAGATCCCCTTCGTGGACCGAAGGTGTGAGTTCCCCTGCAGTACGCAAAATGAAGGTTAAAGATGTTTCGCAATACATGATTGATGCTGCAAAAGAAAATCCTCAGTTGGCCCAGAAATTGCATGATGTATTACTTGAAAGTGGCGTTGTTGCTCCTGCAAACTTATTTACAGAAGTTTATGATGAACAAGAGGAGGATTCACGCCCGACTCAAGACAAAGAAAAGACTACCCTAGGTCAATTAGATAATCATCCTCGGTTCTTACCAAATTTGCCCTCCCATAATGTACCCACTAAGCATGCTTCATCACAAGCTGAAGTCAATCCAGTGCAAAATGCTACAAAAGTTCCAGCAGCGGCAGCAGCAGCCGCGGCAGCCGCTGCGGTTGTAGCATCATCAATGGTGGCTGCTGCTACAAGAAGCACACCTGATCCAAACATAGATCTACCTATAGCAGCTGCAGCCACAGCGACAGCTGCAGCAGTGGTAGCATCTGGTCTGCCTGATGTTCTTAATCCAACGAGGGATGAACAGGGAGGGGGTGAGAATGATGTAGTACGAGAAGGAGATAGAGTATCAGATAGGTCTGCAGGTAATGATAGTACGATATCTGAAGTCTCCCTTGATGATGTGGCAGATTGTGAGATAGCGTGGGAGGATATCACAATAGGCGAGCGTATTGGATTGGGTACTCAGCTATCTGCTAAGTTTTCAAATCTTTGCCATCCTAATATTAATCAATTCTAATAACTATTTCCTTGTTGCAGGATCATATGGGGAGGTTTATCGTGGTGATTGGCATGGAACTGTAAGTGTACTTTTTATACGGCTTTGTATAGGAGGGCTTATTTATTGCTTTAATAATCTTTAAACGGTTTAGAAATAAGGCGAACGCAGTAACACGGATTTGCACCTTTGAGAAAGTCTCTTTTATTATAATAGGCTGCTTATTGTTATGATTTTTATTTCTTTTATGCATGCGTAATTCTGCTATATATAACGATCCTTCCAATCATTTTCAAATTTCAGGAAGTTGCTGTTAAAAAGTTCCTAGACCAAGAAATAACTGTTGAATCCCTCGAGGAGTTCAAAAGTGAGGTATAATCTGCTCTTTTCCCATAGTCAAAATAATTAATGACATATATATTGCATGTTCTTATAGTGATTCAATAAAGTATAGATGCATACAAGTGAATACAGGCCCTCTTATTGAAGAAAAGCTAAACATACCCTTTCTATTAGTGAATACAGGCCCTCTTATATGGGTTAAAGAAAGTATACTTTATTATTATTATTTTTTAATACAAGTAATTACTATTTTTGCTAAAAGAAATGCTAAACATACCCTTTCTATTTGTGTTCTAATCGTTTGGTGTTTGGGTTGAAGGTGGGCATCATGAAAAGAGTTCGGCATCCGAATGTGGTACTCTTCATGGGAGCTGTAACACGTGCTCCACATCTTTCAATTGTTACTGAGTTTCTGCCTAGGTATATGGCTTAACCTAAATAGTTATTCTAAGTTTATCTTCACTCATATACCAATTAATCATGATGTCAGATGCATGCAATGTAATAATTATCACTTCTTGCAAAACTAAGATGAAACAAAACTATGTAAGAATGGTCTTCTTATATGGATATTGCTCTCTTTTTCCAGTACATTTTAGACATAGTGATTTGCTATATAAACTCCTGTATTTTCCTTTCATTTGTATCATTCTCTTTAACAATGTTGACTGCTAAAAGCATTCTTGTTATTGTTCATAAATTATCGTTTAATCCATAGTGATGATATATAGTTTACTTTTTGCAGAGGTAGCTTGTATAGATTAATACACCGGCCCAACTATCAACTTGATATTAGACGACGTATGAGGATAGCCCTTGACGCTGTATGTTATTTTCTGCAAGTTTTTGGATCTTGGTTTTACTTTAGCTCTTAATCTGAAAGGTTTATTTTTGTAACAATAATCATTGTATCTTCTAAAACTCAACGTTCAGGCTCGTGGGATGAATTATCTGCACAACTGCACGCCGGTTATAGTTCACCGTGATTTGAAGTCTCCAAATCTTCTTGTTGATAAAAATTGGGTTGTGAAGGTAGCATTCTAATCTTACAAACCTCAGAATTCTGAGTTGAAATAGGCATATTATAATAAGATGTTATTCTATCATCAGGTTTGTGATTTTGGGCTGTCAAGGATGAAGCACAGCACATTTCTGTCATCAAGATCTACTGCAGGGACGGTCTGTTCTTGCCAAACAATGACTCTTCTTGCTTTAAACATATGATAATAATCACACTTTGTCACTGTGTGTGTTCATTTGGTCTTTTTGTAGATTCACTTAAAGGTTGGGTGAATATTGTCAAGACGTGTAATTTTTGTTACATGTCAATATGTCATAATGGGCCTGCTTGGGTTGACCTCAACCGCTTTTTCTCTAAATCATAAGCAATTAATGTGTTAAATATGATACTAAAATCATGAAGTTTTTATTAATAATACAAATTTATGAATAAAGTGATTTGGAGCTTTGATGCTTTACAAATCTGTTTTAAGCTACTTGCGACCGTTCAACCCAGATAACCTTTTTATTTTAAGCTGACTTTTTTATTTCGCCCATCTTTACCGTTATAGATACCCACCTTGGCCTATTCACAATTAAGTAAGAAGATATTTACTGCTGCATAAGGAGTACATTGCTTATAATAATTCTATTTCCTTTCTTTTCTCAGCAATGTCATGTTTTGTGGTCGCATGCAAATTAATATGTACTGTTATCCGAGGCCAATGTTGGATATATTTAGGGCCATGGTCCAAGTTGAGAAACCTGCAAATAATGAATTTTTTTGAAAGGCCTGCAAATAATGAATATATGTAGAATTGAAGTTATTTAATTATTATTGATGATTATGCTACACCAAGATTTGTAGTGACAATTCAACGTGGTACATCTGTTTTTCAGGCAGAATGGATGGCTCCGGAGGTTCTACGAAATGAACCTTCAGATGAAAAGTTGGTCTTCTTTACTCTCTTCTGTAGTTCTGTAAATAAATTGCATATTTCAGTGCATATAGTACATCTGTTAATTTTTTTTATTTTTTATTTTTTTGATGAATGCAATGCAGGTGTGATGTTTACAGCTTTGGAGTCATTTTATGGGAGCTATGTACATTGCAACAACCATGGGGTGGAATGAACCCAATGCAAGTTGTTGGGGCTGTTGGCTTTCAGCATCGTCGTCTTGACATTCCGGATGACGTGGACCCTGCCATTGGTGACATTATTAGAAGATGTTGGCAAACGTGAGTACTCCATTCCTCAACCCAGAAAAAAAAATGTTTGAACATTATATGAAACCTAAGAATCAACATTATCCCTCATAAATTTGGTACGCAGTCACTTAAATTGTGCATATGATGACTAGATCTGTAAGTCTCGACATAAATTTGGTACACAGTCACTTACTGTATATTGTAATAACATTATTTCTGTGATCATTATGCATTGATAATACTTGAAAGAAACCCAACCCGACCCATTCCGGTTCTAGTGAGACTTAAACTGACCCATTTCAAGTCAAACCCGTGTTGACTTGTTACCCAACTTCCCTATCTGCCACAACTCAGTTTGGCAAAAGACATGCATTTCTGATGGTCTATGCGTAGATTTGAGTTGCAAGACAAGTACTTTGGGTATTTGCACAGATTTTATGCAGCGACTACTTTTGTGTTTTACTAGCATAATTTAGGGCTTTAGAAAAGAAAATAACTTTTTAACGCTTCTTGTATTTTACAGAGATCCGAGATTACGGCCTACATTTGCTGACATCATGGCTACATTGAAGCCTCTTCAAAAGCCAATCACTAGTTCAAAAGCCACACGAGACTAGGCAGAGGGATCTACTAGTTGGGTCTGGCCAAATTAGCAGCCAACATGGATTCCTCTGACATCATTCGTTAAAAAGAGAGATTGATTCATAATTGAAACTACCAGCTATTCGATTTTCATTCTCCATGTAATGTTATTTGCGCAAGTGACTGCACTTTGTAAATTCAAATAACCAATGTAAAAAAAGGGAAAAAAGTATTCCTAGCTCATATATAAATTGATGATTTTAGCAGTCTTTTTCCCTATGCATATGTGGTTGTACATGTTTAATAAGTTACCCTCTGATATAATAGCTTTTAGTGCCCCACAATTCTTATCAAACTTTGCAAGATAAGGTAGGGACCATTAGTATACATATTGCACCACAACACCACCTTAGTTTTTGTTTCAGATAGATCCATGGCAACTTTCTTTGGTTCTCCTCCAATTGTGTCACCACCAATAGTAAGGACTCAACAATTATCTTCATCGTCACAATCACCGCCACCACCACCTCTACAGCAACCATCTCAGCCACCGTCCCTCAGTAAGAAGAATTCATCCCAGGAGTCGCAGCTGCCATTGACAGCGGCTACTGATAAAGTACAACGAGGTGGTAGGGGTACAAGTGCTGATTCGACTGACTGGATAGCTTCGAGTTTAACCAGAAGATTTGGTCTTGGTGCTGGTCTGGCATGGGCAGGTTTTTTAACATTTGGTGTTGTCTCTGAACAAATCAAGACGCGTTTCGAGGTTAATCAGCAAGAAGCAAATACAAGGTTTGTTATGCACCAACAATTGAAACAAACCAGTATAATATTATAACAGTGGGCATCCAAAAATTTATAAACGTAAAAATCCAAAAATTTAATTTAACTTCTAGACTAGCTTTGTAACAATAGTCATTCATCTTTGATCACGTGTATCGGTTTGTTAAGTCTCTTGTTGAATTATTACAGAGATGTAGAAAAGGAAGAGGAGGTGGTGTTACCTAATGGCATAAGGTACATACTACATGTTACTTATTAACATCGATCTGTTTTAGTGCTTTTTGGGTGTTCATAAAGATTTTTGTATCAGTGTCATATCGAATTTTAGGACGACATATGAACCATATAACTATATGACAAATAAGTACATGCTATGGTAATGTAGGTACTACGAGTTGCGAGTAGGTGGTGGTGCTACACCAAGGAAAGGAGATTTAGTTGTAATAGATATCAAGGGAAATGTGGTAGGAGATGGTGTATTTGTGGATACTTTTGGTAAGGACAAAAAACCATTGGCTCTTGTGGTAGGATCAAGGCCTTATAGCAAGGGAATGTGTGAAGGGGTTGAAATGGTTTTAAGAACCATGAAGAATGGTGGAAAACGAAGAATCATAGTGCCTCCAGCTCTCGCCTTTGGTGACGAGGGTGCTGATTTTGGTTCTGGCTTTAGAATTCCTCCTTCTGCAACGCTTGAGTATGTTGTTGAAGTTGAAAAAGTTTCGATTGCACCATCGTGAGTTCATTTTTTTTATGAACTGAGGATTGGAAAACATACTTGGTGTTTTTTATCTTTCCTTTTTGTACAACATATATTTATCATATTTATTTGTTCCAAAAATCAACTAAACAAGAGGTTACCATGATCATCATGAAGTCCAAAGATAGTGTGCATATCAGACTTGCTAAAGTAATCTAAAATCACATTATTATGTATGTATGTGGTGCATCACTTTTTTTGCGTGTACTTAACGGTAACTCATGTTTCATAACACGTACGGCAATCTCTTGTAACTTACTACTAGCGTCAAATACACCCAAATCACATTTAACCCATCACCACGTTATTTCCACGTCATTTTGTAGAACTTTCTTTAAATTTTCCACCTCTCAAGTGACAGGGTTTGTTATGTGCACCAAACTGTTAAATGTTCATGTAATGGTGGATGCCCTTGACTTTCAATATATATCAAAGTTGGATTGCTTGTGGGTTCTGAGTGGTTTATGCTTTTTAAATATTTTCGAAAATATTGTAATTTTTTTTTATCAACGTTAAGCAAGTCAAAGAAAAAGTTGGTGTTATTTGTTTGTTTGTTAAAAGGCTCGAAGTGTGAATCTGAATATCTGGCCGAAACAAACTAGTGTATAACAAAACATTTTAAAATTTCGCTTGAAGAAAAAAAAAGTATGATTTTCATTTCCCTTGAAAATATATCGGATGTACGTGAGAGTACACAAGGTGCTTAGACTGCTCACCTATTTAGCAGATTCACTCTTATTAATTTTTAAAACTTCCTAAAATAAATTTTTAAGTAAATACAAATAAAGAAGCATCAGTTACAAATATTTGAAGCACAAATAAAACTAAAAAACTATTCAACACATACAATTAATAGACAATTTAATTCACTCATTCACCAAAATATACAACTATTTAACCATAATGTACAATCTAATTGAGCTTCCAAAACAATTAATACACACTTTAGCATATGAATTAGTTGCACTTTATAAAATATCGTTAAGCATTTGATATACTAATTATTTGCCTGTGACGGACATGCGGATACGCTACTAGATATTTAGTGCCGTTAACATTTATTTTAGTGTACATGCCGCCGGAACGCGCGGGTACCCTACTAGTTAATTAATGAATGGCATTCACTTTCGAAACAGGTTAAGCCAATTATATTAAGGTATGCGTGTTTATTTTATACGCAATTTGGAACTTCTTTAAGGGATTTTATCTATCAAGTAATCACATATGCATATTTTATACAAAAGTCAGCTCATCGATGTACATCATAGAATGTCGACGTGATAAATGTGTAGACGGTGACAAATTAGTTTCTATCTATGGCTGTTTTGTTTCGTATCCTATTGGAAAATAAGTAAAATAATCTTACAAATAAGCATCATCAAAATATTTACCACCTAAACCAAATCATAAGAATATTCTACCATAAGATCGTTATCACTATATCAAAACTAGCTTAAAACAAAATAATGAAGATTAAAAAAACAAACAAATTAAAATTTTTAATTTCAATATGATAAACCATTAGTTTCTATTAAAGTATAAAGCACTACATCATGAGAAACAGTTGTCAATTTGACATAGTCCTGCTCTTCTATTGGCCATTTCTAGGAACCAAACAAACACGTATACTACCAGTTTACTTTGACTCTGTCCAAGTAAAACATCTAAATGTCAACTCCTGCTCCCCTATAACATTATTCCTATCTCTCACTCTCTTTGCATTCCAAGCCAAAGAGAGATATGGGGAAAATGGCACAGAACACACAGATCAAGCACTCAAGTCACCCTCATCTCCTTCAGTTATCGCCCTCGAACCAACAAATTAACTTGAACTGTGCTGGCTGCAACCTCCACATATCTCCAAATGACCATGTCTACACTTGCAGACCATGCAACTTTTTCTTGCATATGTCGTGTTCCAAGTTCCCTCAGTTGATCACTCACCCGTCTCATCGGGAACATGCACTCTCCCTCATTTGCACCCCTATCTACCCAGGTGGTTTCTTTAAATGTGATGCATGCACTCAACATGGAACTCGTTTCAGTTATCATTGTCATACGTGTGATTTCGACTTACATGTCCTTTGTTCTTCAAAACCCCTTTCGGTGAACACACATGTTCATCATCACCCTCTTGTGCTTACTTTTTCTTCTCCATATGGTGAAAAGATGGGTTTTTCTTGTGATGTGTGTAAGAATGCAGGGTTGAGTGGCCAGTGGTTATATCGCTGTGTTCCTTGTGAGTTTGATGTTCATTTAGACTGTGCCACCAGTAAACTGCAGCATAATCTTTCGTTTCCTGGCGCAGCTCCTGTCGCCCATCCAAATCAATATGTGGTGGCTGGACAACCGCTTACGCATAGCATGAGCACTGGTCATGCTCCAACTAACTGGCAACCCCAACAGCAACAGCACTATGCACCTGCTGGTGGCTTTCAACATTACCAGCAGCCCTCACAACCACAGCCACAGCTACAGCCTTACCAGATGGCACCACAACCACCGCAACCGGTTGGTATGCAAAATTACCAGATGCAACAGCAACAACAACAACGACAACAACAACTACTACTACAACAACAACAGCAACTACAACTACAACAACAACAACTACGACAGCAACAACTACAACAACAACAACAGCTACAACTACAACAACAACAACAACCTGGACTGGCGGATGTAATGCTGACAGGTTTTGTTGATGGTATGATGCAGCAACTTGGCCAGGATTTTGTTCAGGGTCTTACAGGTGGAGGGGATGGAGGTGGTGGTGGCGGTGGTGGTGGTGGTGGTGGTGGTGGTGATGATGGGGGCGGATTTAGCTTTGAATGCAGTGCAGATGTTAACTATTAAAACCAGTCATTTGTGAATGGGACAAGTTTTAATTTGTTTTCCTAAATATATGTATGTTGTTATGCATACTTTTGCTTTCCTACTTTGCTTGATTTGACAATTCATGAGTATGTTTGAGTGACTAAAGTTTGGAAGTTGGCAATCTTTGATTTGGTTATGGATTTATCTCTATGATGTAAAACATGTAAAATAAAAAAGATTATGCTGAAACTTATAACAAGAAACATGCAAAAAGAACTAAACAGATTGAAATTCACTCAAATTCTTATGTTAATGTATAAGACCTCGTATCTTATTCCACAATTTTTGATTCCAATTGAAATTATATACGGAGTAATTTTTACCCTTATTATGTGTTTTGTTCTTTATAGCCAACATGCCCACATTGCCACTGCTATTTTCTAAATTCAGGACCTTTCCGGTCCGTCTACCAAAACGACCGGAAATGTTTCAAAAAAGGTAGGCATACGACGTACAAAAAGTTCACGCCCTTCTTTATCTCTAAAGACAGGATGTCCTAACCATCCAACCGCTATTCCATCCCCGTTATCCATCGAGCCTGCCCTAAATAATCCCCCTTTTGCCGGATTATTTCCGATGTAATCATAAAAGGCTAATTTTTCAGGAATTTTAGACCAAGCTTCTGATAAACTTTGATTTTCGGCTAACCCAGCGCTAACTCTTCTATATATTTCTTGTTGAAAGTACCCCTGATCCCATTGATAACGAGTAGGCCCAAATAATTCGATGGGGGTAGTCGCTGAACCATACCACATAGTTCCGGCAACAACAAAAGCTGCAAAAAAGACAGCAGCGATACTACTGGAAAGGACAGTTTCGATATTGCCCATACACAATCCTTTGTATAGAAAGAAGCTATAGATTCTCACTTTCACAACACTAAAGTTGAAACAGTAAGATGTTATGGAAGACTTAAAGATAGCAAAATTCATCTTATAGCGGTTTCTTTGTGTTTGTTATCCATTTAGTTACCATATATATAACTAGGTTCATAGTCATAAGCTTAACATATAGGAGAGTGCTGCTCACGAGTATCCTTCTGCAGCTAGAATTCTAAATATACAAAGTTTTGGATCATGCGATTTTAACCTACAATATCAGCACCCGAAATTGTATCTTCAAGTAGCTTTACAAGTTTCTTGCTTCCGCCTACTCGAGCTTCATCAAGAGGTGTGTTGCCCCATCTGCAAACCAACAAACCATTAATAGTTAAACATAGAATTTGAATTGAACGTTTAACTTCTTCAACTTTGCCTAATTACTAAATGTGGCTAAATGAGTATGCAGGACAAATTGGGTAACATGTGAAAACTGGTTCGGGTTGATATGGGTAATCTTTGAGAGATGAAACGGGCTGGGTTGGATTGTTCTTAACTATAAATATAGAGTTAATTTTTTTTTTTTTTTTTTTTTTTTTTTTTTTTTTTTTTTTTTTTTTTTTATTCAACAGCTTGCAAAAATCAGGAGGGGAGTCCCAGATTTTTTTCCCCTAGGGGGAATGGTTTACTGATTAGTTGCTAATGACATGGAGAAAATCCCATCCGGGATATTTCATCACTCCGTGCACTCTTAGAACCACTTCTATATTTAAGTCAGGGGTCAACATTGGTTACATTTTATCTCTAACATGTCAAAAGGTAATATAAAAAATAGCTAAACAGAAAGCTTTTATATGGGATGAAAATTGCCCAAAGTGTCTTTTGATGTATATAACCTTGTAGATCATACTATTTAAAAAGTTATACTATACATCAAAATAGTAGTATAAAGTTAATATTTATATTTTACATACTAAATTTATATAGACCAAGATCAATAGTTTTGAACCAATAATTAAGTGTTTTTTCTCAACCCTAAGATCACTAGCAATCATAACGTGATGCCTGCGTTAAGGGCTTAAAATCTTGTGTTAAAGTGGAGTTAACCACACCGAGGGTCTAAGTTAAAGTTGTGTTAACGTGGCACGTTAGCCACTTAACGCAGAGTTAAGGGTGAACTTTTTTGTGAGTTAAGCTTTAACTCAGAAAGTTAACCACACCGGTCCCCTCAAGTTAAGCTTTAACTCAGTTTTTTTGTTTAATTATGATAAAAGTGGGGCCCAAAATGTTGAGTTAAGGTTGAGTGATGATTGCGGGTTTTTTTATTTATTTATTTTATTTTTTTATTTTTTTGAGTTAAAGTGAAAAGGTTAAAGGATGTGGTGCTGACGTGACACTGAGTTAAACCTTAACTTGTGTTATGATTGCTAGTGCCCTAACAAGCACAAAAGATTAGCCATTAATTGACTTGTTATACAAATCAGTTGGACCCGCCCATTTATGTTACAACCTTGGACTTATGTAAGGAAAATGTGAAGCTTAAAACATACCTGTCTTTGGAGAATACACTACCTCCAGCTTCTAAGATCAACTTAGACATTAAAAAAAACCCTTCTGCAGCTGCAATATGAAGTGGTGTACGAAGATCATAATTTTTCGAGTTAGGATTAATCCCATTAGCCAAAACCCTTGTTACAAACTCTAAATCTCCCTTTGCAACAGCCATACAAAGACAATTTCCAGCATTATTCATATCTAGACATGCTCCAGCTTCCACAAGCATTGAAATAACTTGATCGTGCCCACTCTTGATTGCTTCCAGTAATGGACTACTTCCATGATTATCTACAGCACAAGTTATAGCAACCAAAACTAATTAATCCTTTAATTGTTTTTACTAAATAAGAGGTCGTGGGCTGACAATTCAAACGGGTCAGGGAGAAACAAGTCATTTTTAAAAATTGTTACAAGAATGAACTGTGATCCCTAAGAATGTCCCCTCTACGAACAATTTTTTTATTCCCTTATTTCGTATGAATTATCGTTTTTCTTCCCTCTTAAGGATCATGCATGCCATAGGGTTGGGTTGATCTGCAGACACTTTTGTCTTATTTTTTAAAGAACTTCATATAGATTATATATTCATTAACTCAGACTTGAAAAGGATTGTTACACTAATAGATTTTTTTTTTAATAGAATGATTTAGGGATTGATATTAATTAATTACGGACAAATTTGAATCTATTTGACTCATTCCCATTGTAGGTAGCAGAACATTTTTGGTTTGACCCATTTGATATTACATTCTGTACCGAACCGTCATAAAATGATTGAACATAGCACATGTAGGTTTGAATATTAATGCATGACTAAAGAAACGCTAAACACAAAAACTTAATCTTAAACAGAAAAAACTTGCCTGTAACATTGATTATTGCTCCCTTTTGCATGAGAAACTGAACAATGTCTTCATATCCCTTAATTGCAGCAATATGCTGTGCATAGATCATTAGTTTAGGGTGTTAATTGACTATTTAACTTTACTTACGTTATTAGAGAAGGAAACTTTTCTTCTTAAAACAGATCATTTTATTAGTATACATTTGAGGATTAATACCAATGGTGATCTTCCATCATAATCAGTCTTATTAGGATCTACGCCAGCTGCAACCAAACGCTTAACACGATAGATGTCATCGTTATAAACAGCAGAATTTAACCTTAGAGCCATCTCTAATTCATGTTTTTCAACATGAAGTGTTATGTCAGACTCCAAGATCTTGTTATGGAGGTGTGCTTCTTTTCCCTGACAGTATTAGCGTAGCAAATGAAATACCAATCAGTTAAACATAAAGAAAATGAACTTCCAGCTGATTAATCTATGTTGTATTAAGGCATATTTCTTAGCAAGATTTACAAACCTCAAGGAGATTGTCTAAAATGATCCTTCCATCAGAGAAGAATACCTCCAATATATCTTTAAGAGATTGTTTATCAACCCGTAGTAGCTTTGACAGCTCACTGACACGAACTGTATCAAGTACTGGGATATTACAAAGGACTGAAATTTCATTCAGAGAGCTACAACGTTCCAAAGTCCTAACACATTTTCCTGATTCATTCTCACTTTTTCCCGCATCCTCCTGTATAATGTTAGCAGTTGTGATGACAGGATTCTCTTTAGCAACGAACTAAGAAATTCTTATGATAACCAGATAATTCACGACGAAACTAAAGACTTTTGAATGATTTGTTCAGTAAGTTTAATAAAATAGAATAAAAGGTGATATGATGACATATATTTGAGAGATAGTCCAACTCGTCTAACGATGCTCACTCATTCAATATTATTTCTCAGTGCTAACAAAGCATACTAATCTACCTCTTATAATCCCTAATTGAATAACTGCATTGGGCCTAACATTTTTGCAAAAACAATTGAAACAGAAAAATAAATAAAATCATCCAACACGAGAAGAAAGGGCTGAAACTGATACCACCACCGTCCCATGACAAACAATGTAAAGCTGATCTGCTATATTTCCTTCTTCAATAATCACTTCTCCTGGAAGAAAAAGTTCTTCCTCAACTTTAATTGCCTACAAGGTCAAACAACCAAATACATTAACAAGCACACAAATTAATAAATAAGTAGCCATATGCTTACACCTGCAGCATGTTATAAACACAGTGTGATCATGCATGCCGAAATACTTTTGTATTTCAGTCAGATTTTAAACATGACCAACAACAGAGAAGACATTTGAAAAAGAATATAAGGTTAACATCTTAATGAAGGGTCAAATGAAACTTACAATCTGTTTAATAAAAGCAAGTGAGCATCCCTTAAAAAGAGGAACTTCTTTAACGTATGGCTCATACAACTTTTGTGAGATCTGTAAAATGCAACTGTTAATGTAAATAATTTTATAAGTGAAGTACTAGTTCTCACATTCAGATCCAGAACAGATATCAAACAGATGTAGGAATGAATAATATATGTAAAATTAAACTCAGAACGTTGTTAGTCAAATTATGGATCGATTGCATGAGAATGAAACTAAAATTGGTTCAAGATCGTTAAACTATAATCTTTATCAACTTAAGTTTGATTCAAACTGGCAAACCCTCAGATTTTTAAGAACTTTGATAAAAAGTAATACGTCCAGGTTACTCTGTCAAAATGATAATACATGGCATGTCAGTACTTGTTAAATATTTACATGGTGCTGAGAAAGCGGTTAACCATCAAGGTTGAATACTACTATACTAGCTTAAATCGAAATCATTAAATGTTTGAAAAAGCTTTTATTGTGCAAAGTTGGTCACCTTTTTATGCATCTAAATGCCAAACTATAAATACCACAAGCATGTTTTATATCAATCAGACCTTGGCTCGAAAACTAGCAGGAATACCCTGAAGAACAGAAGTGTCACTATCGCTGCTCTCGTACTGTAAACGCACGTGACTTTTGATCTCTTTGCTAATATGCCTCCCAAGTTTGTTTTTGTTCATATATCTGTTCAGATCTGTCATTTTATCCCTGTATCTTTCTGTTTTTGATCCTTTCACAATGAGTGCTGCCATATTACCAAGCAAATAAGCACCAAGAATCATATCTCCTGATATATAGATAATTATGAATAGCATTTCCCTGTTGTTGACGGCATGTATATCCCCATAACCTATAGAATGCACAATAAATGGCTGGAATAAGTAAAGCATCTTCACTTAAACTAATAATGAACGTTGCGGGATCTTTCATCTATGTCATAATCAGATATCCACATGCATGTCTAAGAATACATAATACAATTTATAGGAATCTCTCTCAGCAATAAACTATACTTGAAATATTATTCGTTACCATGCAAATCATGCAGTTCAAAAATTTCCATATGACATGGACACATGGTGGATAACTATAGCATAAAATTTCATATTTGTAAGATCTTTTATCGTAATCATACACCTCGTGATGCAATTCACAAAACAACCGGAATGAATTGCCATAAAAAATAAAAATCCCTTCATAATCAGTGTTTTAGTGAGAAATCATCCTTGAATATTTGAAATGTTTTGCTTAAGTGTTTGCTTGTGTTTTTTTTTCATTGATTTATATGTAATATATTATGTATGTTTGTATGCATAGGAAGCTAATTAACAACCAAATGTTGAAGTATAAGGTTCTAATTTGTCAATATTGGCTATAAGATAATTTAGAATACAGTTATTATAAATAAGCTTATGTTTTTTAACGCAAAAAGAAAAAAAGTATTTAAAAAAAATATATATGGTAACGAAAAGTGCTCACCAACAGTTGCCATAGTGACAATGGAAAAATATAGTGAAGTGATGTAGCGTGTCCATAAGTCTATTTCTCGAAATTGTGAGTAATTGTAGTCTCCCATCTTCAAACTGCCTATCCATGTATAACCTTCCTTTGCAGGAGGCAGTGTGGTTGCCAGGTAGTAAAAGATACATGCTGCTGTATGTGTACAATAAAGTTCAACAACAAAAAGTTTTATAATTCTTGTGAACAGGTAGTTGATTCGAATATCTTTCTCCAATCCCTCAAAAAATTCCGTCACTCGTAGAGCCCGACTTAGCCGGATCCACAGCAGGTACCTTACTGCTTCATTTCTTTTACAAGCCTGATAAAAAAAGTTACTAAGAACACTGATGGTCTGATGCTAATCTGATGTATTTGAAGTAATATAGAAAATTAAACCCTAGGTATATACTACTAGTTAAGTGACATTTATCTCAGTTACATATGAAATTTCACAATCGATATCCCATCTCAGTGCTTAAAGAAATACTAAAACTGCTGTCAAAACAATTTACCAGCTAATGCATCAAACTTATAACTTGATCAAACTTCTACGCTTCCATGCATTTAGGATCGGATGAGTTCTTATATACTGTATAACTCTCCAACTTACACCTCTTCTCATTATTTTATCAATTTAGGACTAGTTACAATATATTTCCCCATCTTGTAGATACCTTAAATTTATTTGGCATTTCAGAATAAAAGTAGATATTTTTACAACGGTAACTCGCACTTCATAGTTTCATCAAATTAAATTACTCTGTGTTTTTTGGGGTGTTGCTATCTTTAACTATATGTTAGATACATGTAATTCAAAGGTGCTCTCACAATGCAGTTGGTATAAATCGAGATATATGTTATGTGAAGATAAAGTAATAAAAAAGATTCTTAAGATATTGAATATAACCTTGTAAATGGCATCCAAGGGCAAACAACCAAGAACATCAAGCACGAAACGAGATTTTAAATAGCTGCAATGTAAATCAAACCAAACACATTTGTAAGTTAATGAAAGGGATGACATAAGATAAGCTAATAACTTCATATTTAAGGTGACATAACATAAGTTAATGAGTAGGTGTTTATCGGCTTGTAGCTGTACAGCTAATAACTTCATATTTAAGGTGTTTTGGACTTGCTAATTCAAACACATCTTCTTACATTACGTTTTGACATAAGATAAACTAACAGCTGCTTTTATGCACAAGCTAGCTAGAATTACATGTTTGAATAAGACACCCTCTTACACTAAAGAATTAGAGAAACAGTCATGAGTGAGTAAGTACCGAATAGCAATGAGATTGTGATCGCAGATGAGACGATGAGAATGGGGGTCCTTGTAGGCAACGAAAAAACGTAAGACAATATCAATGAGAAAAGCAAGCTGACCAGCAATGTCAAGGAGGAATAGGTCCTCCGGCAGTCCTCGGAAGAATCCAAACTCTACGGGTGTGAAGAAGGATGAGTATACTGCCCATATAACTATAAAGTGCTTCCATGCTACATACCACCTGTATCACATTCACATCCCTTGTGATTACTTCATATAAATTAAACTTGTCTCTTTATTCCCATAATATCACCTACTAGCTAGAAATTATCTTTGTAATAGCTGTTACAACAATTTAATTGTGTGAGTGGATCCATTATCTTTCTTGTCATTAGTCCATACAATTGGACTTGCAATTTTCTATCAGCTTCTATGAAATTGGTGCATTTGACATGCTCTTAGCATTTAACTTTTTATACACTAATCTTTGTTAGAGCATTGTGCACAGTTTGGTGCGGTCATGTGGTGGCGTGGAAAAAGTGTTGCCCCTCAGCACTTTTTCATGTAACACTAGAATCTATTACACCACACAAAACACCACCCTTCCCTAATATAACACCAATTCTGGTGCCATGGGACACCCATGGACTTGCAATTTTCTATCAGCACACTGTAGTTGACATAGTTTGCAAGATTAATCCTATTTAAATCCAAACAAGAACAACAAAAAAGTAAGTGGAAAAAGTAGTTATAATCCCCACTTTCAGATATCCTATAAAATTACGTAAATAGCAATCTTGTTTTAAAACTTTTCAAACTAATAATGCTAAACTATAAACAATCAAAAAGATACAATTACTTTGGACTCCTATTAAGTTTGTGATCCATTCTCTACATCAAATGTAATCAATGCATGAATTTCAAACAACAAGCCTTTTGTAAACCCTCCATTGGGTGGCATAAGGGACTTTCAGCGTCTCGCTATCACTCTCCTAAATAAGAGATGGTTCCATCTTTTAGTGGGTCATGCTAATCTCTCTGAGTGTCTAATATGAGTGTTCAGAAGTGGACTCGAACCACGTGATGTTATCGAGCGTTCATCATCTCTCTTATTCATGGCATATACACGCTTTTTCTAACCTACTTGGGAGTGAAGTGTTAGAAATTATGTTCATACTAGAGTTAGAATATGTTATTAGAATAAACCAATGAGCTAATATTACATAGTTTTAGGTACAAAATTAGCATAAGTTTAGACTTATCAATAATTTATCTCACCAAATATGAGAGTGGCTAGAGAAATATTTTAACAGAAGTGTTGGATGTATATATTTAAGAAGAGGCATTGAAATATTTTAACAGTAGTGTTGGATGTCGTCTCACCAATTTTGTGGATGAATAACAAAGCTACCAGTTGCAGTGCGGACACCATCACTCGAGGGTCGCCACCTCAATGGGCTGTCGTACTCCTCCTCTTCATTTAAGTCGACCTCTTCTCCTCTTCTTGTCTCCATTTTTAAACCTCTGATTGATAATTAATGAACTAATAATTAACAATATATGTAGAGTTCGCTTTAATTAGTACAGAATTATGCCTCAAAATCACTTTTTGAAAAGAGATGAATCAAAATATATTCCAATTTTAGTGATTACGAATGTATATAACTTTATTTGAAATGAAAGACGGACCAACAAATCAAACAGAAACTTGTTCTAATCGAAAAACAACTTGTAAAGTATAGTCCAGTTTCTCATTTACTATTTCCTCATTGTGATGTGTGACTCTGATCATTACACATAGTACAATTATTATATCAACATTGTTGAAAATTGTGGACATTACATTTGGAGAAATGAATTTCAAAATTCTAAGAATAATGATACTTATGGTTGTCTTTGACAAGAAGAATATATTGCATGACAAAATATGGTGGTAGGTGAATATATACTTAGGTTATCATGTCAAATGCATTCTTCCTTTCTTCTACAATAAGGGAGGCTATGATATATACTGTTAGGATCTTAGAAAATAAATTTATTTTTTTACCGAACTTGAGAGTTTAAATATATATGAAGAGTAATATTTGTCCTTCCATGAACACATAAAAAAAGAAAAAGTTATAAAAAGAGACAAATTATTTGATAATGACTGAAAAATGTTTTACAAATTATTGATGTTAAAAGTTGCATAATTTGTTCTATTATTTGTAATCCTATATTCACTCCTAAGTTTGTTGACCACATGCACTTCGAGGATGGTACATGATTGGAGTGGGTGAGCGACGAGACAAGAAGATATTTTCGTTTTTAAAGGAGTGGCACGAGTTAGAGCTTACAAAACAAATTGAGTGGTATTGAAAGTTATGATTTATGGCATCAAATAATTGACCATCCTTCTAGAAAAATAATTG
Organism: Artemisia argyi; assembly: GCA_030686995.1. Classification (NCBI taxonomy): domain Eukaryota; kingdom Viridiplantae; phylum Streptophyta; class Magnoliopsida; order Asterales; family Asteraceae; genus Artemisia; species Artemisia argyi. Next base: position 83,375,037 of record CM060699.1, read on the forward strand.
ATTTACTCCCCTGGTTTTTCTTTCTTTTTCTTTTGCTTGCTATTTTTCTTCTTTTCATTTTACAAATTCTGAAACTAAGCATTAGTGTTACTTATCTCTTTGATTATTTTTAGAGTGCAATTTATATTGAGTTGATCGCTATAGATCTTATTTAAAGAGTTGGTAATAGAGATAAAAAGAAAATAAATTCATAGGTCCCCTAAATATAGCCATATTCCCCTATCTATTCATCACAACCAAAATTCATTAAAGCATAAGTCTGAGACTCTGTTCACAAGATGTATTAAGAGAAGAAAGTGGAAGGAAAAAAAACAAAATTTATGTGTGTTTTCAAGACTTTTTTTAAGAAGTAAATAGAAAGGAAAAGGTTTAAAGTGAGTGGGTATATGATGCTTTTTACGATAAATATTTTCATCTTATTTTTGGAATGAAAGCGGTGGCAATAAGATGTATCTATTTATACTAGATGAGTACATGTGCATAACAACGAGATCTTCTAGTAGCAGATAGTTATAATGATATTTTGATTACACAAAACGTTACACAAAACACTTAATCAAAATATCAATATAACCGGTGGTTGCCAAATAATATACATACTATTATAGCAAGAAAAACCCGACCAATTAGTCAATTCTCTCTCAAACCAAGAGAGAATGAACCAAGAGGTCAAATAAAGTCAAACCACAATATATCCCGAAGTATTTGATATTCCCATGTCGTTTTGTGTCCCAACGAAGTGTGAATAGAAAATCGGGTTCGGTTCGTGATCGAGTGATTTTGAATATTGAAAGATATTCTCGATTTTATGACTAAAATTTAGAAAACATAAACTAAAAAGCCAATTAATAAACACATAAAACAAGTAGGCAAAGCACAAATAAACAAAAACGAAATCCAAACTAAAAACGCGCACTTAACGGGAGTCTAACGAGCCTTAAAAACCTAATTTTGGAAAATTAACCCTTGAAATGCAAATTTATTTTTTTAAAAGTCCGAAATGACTAAAAATAATTTTAGAAAAAAGAATTATATTTTTTTGACTTTAATTTTATTTATCATGAATTAAAAATATTTTTAATCTAATTAAATTATAAAAAATACTAAATTATTTGAGAAAAATCTGAAATCTATACTACTTATAATGGAGGAAAGACTCTCTCTCCAAAAATTCAGATGTACAAAAAATGATGCATGGTTTACAACACTTTAAAGCAAGCAATTTTCATAATTACAACAACCAAAGCATTGTGTACAACAAAAACTATCATGAATCGAAATTCAGATCACTTTTCTTAGAATTCTACATTAATAGCATTAAAAACACTCCTACACCCAATATTACAATCATTTAAACACAATGTACAACCCTCATTCTACATTAATAGCATTAAAAACACCCTTACACCTAATATTACAATCATTTAAACACAATGTACAACCCTCCATCTTAACCTAGACATGAACCTATGACCAAGACTCGACTCAATAAAACTCGACTAGATACACAAGGCTGTAACCAAGCAAATTTAGGTGTCGGAATGACTTCCCATGACATTTTTATTAATTCCATTGAAAAATCTTATTTCAGGGTACCCGCCGCTGCAACGCGCGGGTACCCTGCTAGTTTTTATAAAAAAAAACTTTAAATTGTATAGAATCTAGGGAAAAAAAAGTGGGAGTGACAGCTTTTATAAATAAGCAGAAAATAAGCCAAAGAGTTTTATTAAGCTAAATATGAAAAGAAGTGTTAAGTAAAAAATTGTGCAAGGTAATACACGAGGAAGACCCAAGGGCAGTTAGTAAGTGTGGTGTGGTGTGAGAGGTTGAGGATGGTTGAGGTCAGGGGTTCGAGCCCTGCTCATCCCTGACTTCCCATCTTCCCTTTTTATTTTATTGTCGAAATTTTCTTTTTGAAACTTAATAATAAGCTGAAATTAAGAAACTTTTGTGAAAAAAATATTTTTAAAACTTTGAAATAAGCTGAGAAGAAGCTGAAAAGCAAAACAATTTATAAAAACTTAACTTAGTAAAAAAGGCTTAAAAGGGAAAGAATGCACAAGCTTATAAAAGCTTGTGCATACCTAACAAGCTACTAATAAGCTAAATGGCAAACTAAACAAGCTATACTAGACCTACATAAAGCAGTCCTAATAATCTAAAAAGCCAAAAAGCTAGAAAAAGCTAAAACTGAATCTGATAATCAAACACACAAAATGGGCTACTATAGGCTACTGAATAAGCTGCTAATCAATAAGCTATTATTTCTAAACCTAAAAACAGCATAGATAAGCAACTAAGGACCATGTAAACCAAAATCCAGACCATTTTTAGCTTATTTGATGCTTAAAATCAAGCTGATAAGCAAGCTTGTTGAGACATTTTTTTTGGTTTTTTATAAAAAAACAAACAGGCCTAGACCTCTACTTTTTTACACTAATATAAGCAATGAAAACTTATTGGAATTAGATGGAAAATAGAAAACAGCATAGAACTCCAACAAAAGAACTTACATACCAATTTTCAAACATTTTTTGACTCAAACTGAGCTTATAAATAAGTTGAGAACAAGCCAACTTAAGACACTTATGATGTTCTGATACGCACATCAGTGTGTACGGATCTGAACTCTACTATTTAAACGCAAAGATAAGCTACCAAAAGCTAAGGAAATGAGCTTAAAACTCTAAAACAGTATTAGTCAACAACCCAAGATCTCTTAAAATAATTTTCAACCAATTAGGACAAGAAATAAGCTTATAAATAAGCTGATAAAGAGGCTTACTAAGACACTTATGAAAAACTGCTATCTCAAAACAAACTAAGTAGGTACATTTAAGCTAACTTTTAAACTATAAAACTATTAAGCTAAATTTAAAAACAGAAGAATTCTAACAACCAAAGAACTTATAAAAGCACTTATTAAGGATTTTGAACATAAAATAAGCTATAAAAAGCATCTGATAAAGAAGGCAGTTAAGCTGATTTTTTTTTTCTCTTAGAAACTTTTAGAACTTGAAGACTATGAAAAAACTTTAAATCCTAAACTAATTGACTGAAACTGATTAAACTAGGCTAAATTGACTTATTGAAAGTTATTTGTACCAGAAATAAGCTAAAACAAAACTTTAGTACTTATAGTGTTTGAATCAGCATTTACGTCAGCTTTTGCTGATGTAAGTTGTTGAAAATGGAAATGACTCAAACCCTTGACACTTATGCAGAAGGTAAAACATGCAATCTAGACCAAAAGCTGACACTCAAATGGACTATAAAAAGAACTTACTAAACTAACTGATTCAAACCACTTTAAGCTATGAAACTTTGGAAATTTAACTAAAAGCTTGAAAACTACGCAAAACTACTTTTGAATACTTAAAAACTACTAAGTAGATTAAATTAAAGCTAATTGAAATAGAATAAATGGCCTAAACAATGAAAACAATTTTAACATTTAACTAAAATCTAAATCCAAACACTCCTTTAAATACTTAAAATGCTTTTTAAGACTGAATAAAGACACAAAACTATTAAATCAAGTAATATTAAGCATACATAAGCTATAACTAAGCAAATAAGCATGAAAATAAGCAGAATAAGCAGAGAATAAGCAGTAAGCAGTAATTAAGCTAAAAATGGAAGTTTATAGGCTTTACCTTGATCATAGCTCAAAAAGGATCAAATAAGCTCGAGGAGCTGCTCTACAAGCTCCAGCTTATCAAAAGATAAGCTGGTGAGACCCTATAAGCCCTTCCCTTATTGGCTTATCTTCCAAAGTGCTTATTTCCTACTTAAAAAAGATTTTTAAAGCTAAAAACTAAGCAAGCTCAAACCATCTATTGAGAAGGTGGACTTAGCTTATACAAAGGTAAAAAAAAAGCTTATTGGAACAGCTTATTAACCAATACAAACAATATTTAAATGCATTAAGGTAAATAAGACAATATTTAAAGGAAAATGAATTTTATTAAAAATTTAAAGAGTACAATGCTGAAAATTAAATACAACTGAAATGTAAAGACAAGAAACTAAATAAGCAGTAAAATAAGCTAAACAAAACAATAATAATGGACTCAATAAACAAGCTATTGGACGACTTCACTTGTGTGGTGAGGAGATCCTTTTATAGACCTTGAAAGATGCTTCTAGGGTTTCTGGGAGTTTCTCAGATCTCTAATCTTCACCCTTAATTCCAATCCATCATTTTAGCACCCTTAGATTGCTTCCACATATCAGTAACCAATCGGATTCCTTCAATTTGCCAACATGGACTATTAAGGCATCACATCCCTGCCTTGTCAGTGCTTCTAGAAGATTGGGAGTGGGTAATTGGGTTTATGTGTGGCAAGGTAAAAGTGGAGAGGGAGAGTGAACAGTAATACCAAATTTTCCCGCTTATTTTTTTGACTGAGGAGTAATAGGGGGTTTGACCAGGTACTATATGTTGACTTTCGGGTAAGGGGTGGGTTGGATCAGGTAAAAAGGGCATTGGATTGGATAAGGGTTGGTTTTGTTTGGCTTTGGGTTTTGTTTTGGATTTATTTTGTAGTTTAGGTCCGGATTAAAGGGTTTAACTAGGTTAGTGATTTAGGACTAGTTTTGCAAAATTTGGACTAAAAGTAACAATGATATTAGGGACTTTTGGTGAAATGATTTTTGACTTGAGGGTTTGGTTTTGTCATATTAGGGCTAAGAGTGATCCAAAATGTTGAATTTATTCCCCGGCCTCGGCTTTTCATGCTCTTTCCAATCTTGTGCTCGGTTTTGTCCGTTTTTGTCATTCTTTTTGTCCTTTTTCTCATATTTGTTACCTGCACATGCACAAATACAAAAACAAGCATTTTGTCATTTTTTACCAGATTTTGGTTATTTGGGTCTGTTTTTTATATATAAAAGGTATGTGAATTAACACATACCAGAAACTGTATGCCGCAATAAAATCCTTTTACTATGCATGAGTACTCGTCTAGTAATTACCAATATATTAATTTTTTCGCACCATCACTGATAGAATATTTTGGGGATACAAAAACAAAATTTACATCATAATAAGCATGTATGATATTGATCAAGAAATCTTTTTATATGCATGATTATTTTTGTTTTCTTTCAAAAGCAAAATAACGATGCCTGGCTTAACTACCTTATTTTATAGATGGATAAATTAACACCTAAATTGTCATAATCTAATAAGTTTACCAACCATGTATTATAGAGTTGCCATATATAGATAAAGTGTTCATGAAATTTGAAATTGCAAGAAACCGTTTATTAGTTAGTATTACAATGTTCTCAAATATAGATTAATTAAGGGTAATTTAGGCAAAACATTAATTTAAGTTTTTCACTTTCAAGAAAAAAAAGGTTTTTATATTATAAATAGTATAGATTGACTATATTGTCTTTACAAATCTATATTATATTTTGTCTTTTTTTGCTTTAACATTTAGACAAAATTGTCTGATTGAATATTCTTTTCATTACTTCCATTCTTCTTTTGTATAACTAAAGAACACAAATAAATTATAATAATATTTACTTTTCTCCCTTCATCACTTACCATCCTCCCCTTCACCTTCCACTTCATTTCCTTTCCCCTCCAAATAAAAACTCGAAAACAGAGTGTGAATTTCTGTTTTTTATTTTTGTTTCAATAATTGTGTAATCATATAAAATGTATATATCCGATCATGAAACACAATTAACAGGATCAAATAATACAAATACGACTTTATATACAACGTAACTTTAGTCTTTAGCAATCAGAGAGTAGAGACCCCTAAAAATTTTAGCTAGATTAGTTATTAGCTCATTTTTATTATGTGTGGGCTTAGCCTATTATGCTTTGTATGGTATTATATATCCTAGGTTAATTTTAATTACTGGTTATGGAGAATTACTCATTCTATTAGGGCACGTTTGGTAGGGTGAAATTAAGATAAATGAAATGAAGTGCAGAAATCAAATCACAGAAACGAATTCTCACAGAAATTCAATATAAAATCCAGTGTTTGGTAACACCAGAGAATTGACTCAAGAAATTATTATTATTATTATTATTATTATTATTATTATTATTATTATTATTATTATTATTATTTAGTTGTAGAAAGAATTCATTTCTTTACCAAAAGGAGTGGAAACCAACTCTCCACAAAATACAAAGGAACCAAATCTTTGGAGTTGTAATTCTCCACCTTTTTATTTCTTTGAGGTACCAAACATAGGAAATGAATTGATTTTCATTTCCTCATCATCAACTCTTTATACCAAACATGCCCTTATGTTATTAGAGCTGGTTTGAACCTCATACCTTAGTGGTTAAGTTGAGCCGCCTCTTCTATGTCACCCCGTCAAACCCTAGCCTCGAGTCATTGATCACCCTCAACTTGCTAAAATCAAGTTTTCTTAACTAGATAAAAACATTAACTAAATAAACATATTAACTTTTCTAATATCTTCTACAAGTATAAGAATTGATTATATAGATCTACTTAATATTTTTATCTAACTCCACTATTGAAGTTTCAAGAATCTAATCACAAGTAAACTACTCAAGTTTAAGGGAATGAGTTCATGTAGTTCAATATCAAAATTAGGATTTCAACTGTAAGGTAGTGTTTTGTAATTTCTCAATCTGTTAAAAGTGGTTAAAGCCAGATTAAACGTATCATTGAGATTTTCTTAATTTCTTTATCAATACATAAATTTTACCAAAAAGAAGCAAAAAAGTAGAAATAAAAGTAGACGTTAACTTTATTTTAGAATGAACGCTTTGCAATACGGGTTTTGTTCGCAGGTTCAGGTTGAAAAGTTAGAAGCGATCGACCGGAACACGATATGTTTAAGTAATCGAGTTAGGTTTGTTAACCCTAACCCGCAAGACCCATTATAAAATAAATTTACTTATCATGTCGAACTAATTCTTCATTTCTTCTACAATAAGGGAGACAATTATATATACAGTTAGGATCTTATAAAATAATTTTACTTTTTACAGAACTTGAAAGTTTATAATATATGAAGGGTAATATTTGTCTTTTCATGAACACATAAACAAAAAAGAAAAATTTATAATAAGAGACAAATTATTTGATAATGACTGAAAAATGTTTTACAATTTATTGATGTTAAAAGTTGCACAATTTGTTCTATTATTTGTAACGCTATACTCACTCCTAAGTTTTGTTGACCACACTTTGAGGATGGTGATTGGAGTAGGTGAGCAACGAGAAGATATTTTCGTTCTTAAAAGAGTGGCACGAGTTAGAGCTTACAAAACAACTTGAGTGGTATTGAAAGTTACGATTTATAGCATCAAATAATCGGACATCCTTCTAGAAAAATAATTGATTTACTCCCCTATTTTTTCTTTCTTTTTCTTTTGCTTGCTAATTTCTTCTTTTCATTTTACAGATTCTTAAACCGAGCATTAGTGTTACTTATTTCTTTGATTATTTTTCGAGTGCGGAATAGGTTTATATTGAGTTGATCACCTATAGATCTTATTTAAAGAGTTGGTAATAGAGATAAAAAGAAAAGAAATTCATGGGTCTCCTTAATATAGCCATATTCCCCGTCTATCCATCACTACCAAACTCCTAACAAGTCTAACATTTTGTTCTCAAGATGTTTTAAGAGAAGAAAGTCAAAGAAAAGAGAAAAAAACCAAAATTTATGTGTGTTCTTAAGATTTTGTTAAAGAAGTAAATGGAAAGGAAAGGGTTTAAAGTGAGTGGGTATATGATGCTTTTTTCAATAAATGTTTTCATCCGAGTTTTGGGATGAAAGTGATTGAAAGAAGATGTGTTTATATATTATTTGTTCTTACAAAGCTATAATATACTTTGTTTTCTTTTACTTTAACATGTGGGAAAAATTGTGTGGTTGAATATTCTTTTCATTACTTCTTATCTTCTTTTGTACAATTAAAGAACACAAATAAATTATAACAATCTTTATTTCTCTCCCTTTACCACTTATCATCCTCCTCTTTACTCTCTACTTCATTTCCTTTCCCCTCAAAATTAAATAAAAACTTTCTACTTTAAATCGTACAATAGCAACGAACTTTTCTAAATGTACCGATTTGGTAAGTGAACTATTTTTTGTTCCACTTAATGTATTGTACTTTCATGTTTTGTACCGATTTGCACCATGCTTTACAGGCAACCGGATAAAAACTTGCAAAACCGGCTAACTTCCTACGTGGCAATAAAAAAGGGTAAATTAATTTTTTAATGAAAATACGAGGAAATAAAATCACTTATAGCACTCGTTTTTTTACCCCCAAATCATTTGTAACCTTAATTCCTTTCTACCCACTCATTTCCCCCAATTCAACTAGTAACCCTAAACCCTAATTCATGTGATATAAACATTAACTCTAATTAAACATAAAAATGCGTATATCTTTATTGTATGCTTAATCATACACCTTTTATTTGACCAAAAACCGGACCAAAAATACCAAAAACCGATAAATAAATGCCAAATATATGTGTTTTTGTGTTTGTAATTGTGCAGGTACGCATATTTTGAAAAGTGGACAAAAGTCAAGACAAAACGGACAAAAACAAGCACGAGATTAGAAAGAGCACATGATTCCGAGTCCATCGTTAATTTTATTTGGAGTATCGTGGCGAAAGAAGAAAAAAATTAAAAGACTAAATGAAGCCCACCAATATAGCAGCCCAAGCATGCACTTTAAATTCAAATGATTACCAAGTCTCGAAGCCCAAGTAAAAGAAATGCATTATAGACCCGACCAAGCCCACATGTGATGAACGAGGCCCATGTTCAGAAGTTATAGCCAGTGTAGTAGAAGGAAAAAGAAAAAAAAATAACATAAAGGAAATGATGGCACGTGAACTCCTTGGTAAGATTATTCAAATGGAAGTCTATCTTTTGTCTAGCCATGTGATGCCTGCATGTTGACTCCACTTCCCAATATTGCATATCGAGTGGAATATCAAAATGAAGACCATCTCCTTTTGCTGCCACTACATGAAGAACAGAGAAAAAAGGGTAGAATAATATCGAGTCTATTGATGAAATTGATGGGACGAGTGCTGCTATCTCTTTGTTGGTATTCGACTAACAATAAAAAGACAAGGAAATGAAATGTATAAAGCAGCCATGTGAGGTCTTGTTGTTCCACTTCTACACATCACGAGAAAGAAAAAAAATGAAATGAATTGATCACTTAATGACCAACGCAAAAGAATGTAAAGAAGCAACCAAGAACCACGTGATGTACAAAAAAAAAGGGAAATGATACAATGGGCACGTGACCTACTTATCATTGAAGAAACTTATAAAAGTGCAAAAGGAAAAACAAATGAAGACCAGAGTTTGAATTTTGATAAAATGAAATGAAGGAAAATTTTTGGTATATCACGTGAATACAAACAAGTGGTCCAAAGAAAGAATGAATTGAGGACCCGCGAATGACTAAACAATTGAAATGGAGCAAGACAGCAAGTGTACTCAACTTTCCCAACTAAAATTATATAGCGCGTGGACCAGTCTTCCTTCGCCCACTCTCACCCACGTATGATTCTGCAGCCAATCTAGAGCAGCCATGTGGCAATAGTGATGAAGTAACCATAAGCTGTACTTGGAAGGATCGAAAAGTCATTATTTGAAGTTGCATGTGGACACATAAGAGGCTAAATTCATTGAAGATGGTGCTATAAATACCAATCATTGGCACATCATTCAATCATGTTCTCCTCATTCTTACATCACACACACCTTTTTTATTTTTAATAAGAGTAGCAGTTTTTTTTTAGTAGAATAGTAGTAGATTTAAGTTTATTTTCAAAAGTATTGTATTTTTAGTTTGTAGTTTATTTCAATAGTTTGTTGTAGCAACTTTTATTATGGAATGAAGATGAATATTGTGGATCCAACTTAGCTTAATCTACTTCTTTTTCTCATCTATTTTTTTAATTTTCTTTTTCTTTGATCTAAAAATCTATTTTAGCTTAATAGCTTATTGGGGTTTATGAGATTAGCTTATTGAATAAACATTTTTTTTTTACTTTATTTCTTTTAATATCTTCTTTAGTATTATTAAATCTAGTAATTTTTAGCATAAATCAATTAATCTCTTTTTATTTCAAACTTTTTCTTAATAAATCTATTTAGTTTATTTCTTTTCACATACTTAGTTTATTTTAGATCTATTAAGTTTTTGCCATAAAGTTTTAACCTCTTACCTTTATCTTAGCTTGTTTTGATTAAGGTTTAGTATTTTGATTAGTACTTCCTTAACCAATAAGCTCTTCCATAGTTTAGTTGGTTCATATTATAGATTATTTGTACTAATCTTTTATAAAGTTTTGATTTTTATTAGTTTTTCATCATCCTACATCTAAGGCTGGAGCTTAAGGGTCTTATAAACGTAAAAATCATTAAAGTTTACAACTTTAATAACTTTTATTAAGTTATTTAGTTAATGAAGCTTTAAACTTTATTAACTAATTAGCAAAATTAAAGTTAATAAGGAAATAAACTTTAATAAATTTTATTAGTTTATAAGATCAGTGGTATTATTCTCGTCGCGTTAGATTGGGTTCTACTTTCTATTTCTTTTCATTTTTAGATAATTAGTTTATTAATATTATAATGTTTGTTGGATTATTTGTTTTAATTAGTTTAATTGATATGAGTATTGAGTAGTTCGTTATTATGCTTGTTGAGTAGATTGTTCCGTTAATTAAGTGTGGTTTTATAAAAGTTAGAAAATAAATTGGTTAGTAATTTTAAATTACTTGGATTGAAATTTTGGTTGTTTAAACGGGCAAAAGCCGTGAGAATAATTGGGATTTAATCTAGATATTGATATCTCTTAACGAAAAATTATTTTCAAAATAAACCAACGTTGTGAGAAAATAATTATTTGTAAAGGATATTAATTCATCAATAAAGTACCTAATTGATAATAAACCACACTTAAGGATCGTGATAATTTGCTTAACAAGTATATCTTTTTATTAATTATCTCTTATTTGCTTGCTTAGCATAATTTAGTTCGTTAGTTTCAGCTTTTCTCGGTAATTTTAGATTATTAAGCTTGCTACTAGATTTCTTTACTTAGTATAATTGGATTGCTACTAGATTTATGTGTTTAATTAGTTGCCTTTAAATTCCTGTAGGTGCGCCTTTTTTTTATTAGATTGCGTTTTAGGTTACTTGTGCTTTACTTGCTTGTTTTATATGCTTTATTATTGCCTTTTAGTCTATGTTTGGTACTCGTAGTTATATAATCCAAAATCTCGATTATCTCTCACTATTCATCACACTTATTCACGAACCGAATCATGAATTCAATTCACATTTCGTTAGGACACGACCCGGGAAAATACTTTCCTAAGTATTTCTTTGGAAAATAAATATACTATGATCGACTCACATCAGTTTTTGGCGCCGCTGCCGGGAAGGTGTGTTAAGAGTTTTTTATTCGCGTTTATTGATTTGTGTTTTGAAAACCTTCCCCGTAAATATATCATTTTAATTTTGTGAATATTTTTCTCAAAAAAAATCAAAAATCAAAAACACTTTTCCTAAAGTGTTTAAAATACCATAAAAAAATAAAATAAATAAATAAATAAAAATTCAACTTTTATTTTCTTTTTCAAAACTTCTTTTGTTTTCCATTTTTCTAAATAGAAAAACCCAAAAATATTTTCTTTTTAAAATTTGTTTTTCTTTTAAAATTTAGTTCTTAGTTTTTTTTTTTTTTTTTTTTTCAATTATAAAAATCCAAAAGTATTTTTTTCCATCCTATTTTTCCTTTCTTTTATATTTTAAAAACCAAAAATATTTTCTTTATCCTCTTTACTGTTTAATTCTATCTTCTCATCCTTCTTTATCATTTAATTCTTATGGCGGATACGCAGACTATGGAGGAATTGTTTAAAATTCCTATACGTTTTGAAAAGGCCATCGTTATTCCACCTATTCTTGCGGATGAATATCAAATAAACGTCGAGTTACTTAATTTCATAAATCATTTCTTTGGTTTTGAAAACGATGATCCTTATTCCCACATCAGCAGATTTTACCTAATAACTGGAACCTTCAGAATAAATCAAGTGCCTGATGATTTGGTGAAGTTAATCTTGTTTCCGTTAACACTTAAAGGAGCAGCCCAAAGATGGCTTGATTATGAACCTCTTAAGTCCATCACCACTTGGGATGATTTAGCGTCAAAGTTTGTTAATCGATTTTATTCTCATTCCAAAACAATTGAGCTCAGAAAAGAAATCATTAATTTCAACAACTTTTTGATGAGACTTTCGCCGAGGCTTGGGAAAGATTCAAAGATTTAATGAGAGAATGTCCACATCACGGTTTTTCAGAATTGCACCAAGTCGATATACTCTATAATGCTTTATTGCAAAACAATCAAGATTCACTTGATACTGCTGCCGGTGGCAATATTTTGACTCGAACACCAAAAGATGTGTTGACTATCATCGAGAACAAATCAAGAGTCCCCATTTCCCGAAACAAACCGGTTGTTTCAAAGGAGAATGCTCATACTACTTCTTCGGTTCATCCATCGGGGATGCCCGAACTCACCGATGTTATAAAGTGTATGATGAGGGAGCTACCGGAGCCCGTGCGAGCTGTCAACCCAAGTTGCGATACTTTTGGTGATTCATATTCTTATTTCGAGTCTCCAGTCGCCGGTGGCTACACTCAAGAGAACATTTATGCTAATAAAAGATCGGGGGGTAATACTTACCAACCGCAAAGAAACAAAAATCTTCTTAGCTATCGTTCTACACCACCCGGTTTCAACATGAAATCTATCCCTAACCGTGGTGGTGTTACTTATACTAGACCTACGATTCCTACTACGTCTTCTTCTCTTCCTAAAGTAGTGGAACGTGAAACCGAGGTGACAAAGAACATGGTTCTTCCTACTGATAAGGAAAGTATCAAAGACGTCCAACCTATGGTTGTCCAAGTTTCTAAGCTCGAAGTTAATCTTAAGATCAATCCACTCATTAAAGAATTTCCAGATACCTTGTCAATGGGGGACAAAGAAGTCAAATTCAATCCTCTTGAGGATTCTGAAGACCTTGTTACAATCCAAAGGGTATCTAAGAAACCTTTTGATTCGATTTCAGAAGGCTTCAATATGACCATCACGAATCCTGTATTTGATTTCGACTCTGAATTTACTCTAATTTTAGATAATCAAATATTTGATGTTTACACTAAGGAAAGTGATGAGTCCGACACAAAAACCAAAACGGACGAGGTGCATGTTTATAGCTCACAAAGTACCGCATAAGTCCGTGTCCAAAGACGTACTTCATAACAATGATTATCTTCTCGAGGAGTTCGCCGATGAACTCGCTCGCATCGATCCAATCCCACCAGGGGATGAAGAAGATAAAAACTTTGATTTTGAATCAGATCTGAGAAAATTGGAATTTTTGCTTAATCATGATCCGTTTATTGATTCTTCATCTTGTCTTGAGGAGTTCGCTGGTGAACTCGCTCACATCATATCTCCGCCGGAGTATGATTTTTCTTATGAATCGGGGGGAGGAGCACTCTATCATAAGAGTTTGATTATTGAAGAAACAACCCCGACCCTCCCTCCCGAGGTGTTTGTTAAAAAGAGCTTTAACGATAATATTTAAATCAAAGAAATTATGAAATTTGCTTTTGAGGATGAAGAATTGATCTTCATTCTTATCAAAATCTTTCTACCCTTCTTCATATTTGATGTGACTTCTCCTCCCCTTCACTCCATTGGGAGTGAGGATACCATCTTTGACCCCGGTATCACCATTTATAATTCCTTAGAGTCGTGGGTATCTCATCGGAGTGGAACTTTCAAGTACTTCAATGTTTATCCAAACATCTTGAATGAAAGTCCGATGGAGATTGTGTTTTCCACTTACTTCCCTAAGATTAATTAAATTCGGGGCGATTCTAAGCTATACGACTCGATAATAAACAATCGCTTCGTGGGAGGCACCCCATGCTTATCCTTTCTATTTTCTTTCTATTTTTTTAATAAGTGTGACGTACTAACGTGAGGAGGGCTACCTCTTCCATTTCTCGTGCTTGTTGTTGTTTATGTCCAGGAATTTCCCTGAAGTTTGAAGACTCTTGTGCTCGTGGTTTTGTCTTTCTCTCCACTCGAGTCTCATCCTTCGATGCTTTTTCGGAAATCCAATATCCTAAATCTTATCGACTAACGTTTATCTTTTGGCATAACTGATGCGTAGGGATTGCACCAGGCTTTACCTCTCGAGGGATCTCGAGAAGCTTACAACCCCCACCAGGCAGTGTACCTGATTGATGTAGTATAGTATAATGACAAGTACCGGGGGATTGATCGTTCAGCTAGGAATAGTGTCGCTAGGATTAGAAAACCTAAAGACTAGGTCTAGAGATGAGGGATGATTCTTTTTGTATTTTTTAGTTTTTATAAAAGCAAATAAAAATCTCGGTTTTGAAGGAGTTGGGCGGAATTAGTTGCTAGTCAACTAACCCAATTACTAAGATGCAATCAAAATAAAATACTAAAAATGAAAATAAACTAAATTAAACTAGTGGTGCAAGCAATATATGGGAGAATTATGTTTACTTAGGTTTCACTACTCCCTAGATATCTTTTACAGGTTAATTACTTGTTACAGTTGCGTGGATGACGGATTGTATTCCTTAATACCATTCATGGGGTAGTGTACTTACTTCCCCAATCCTATAAGCGCCTACTTCACTCCTATGTCGAGCCGGCTAAGAAGCTCCTAACATAGGATCATTAGAATTTGCTCATACATTAAATACAACCAATAAAACCGAGTACACATCGGTTCATGTTTTCTAAGACGTTCAAGCATGTTACACAATGGAGATCTGCCAGTTTTCTTAATCCTAACATTGAAATCATTCATCCATTACAACTATAAACAAGTAATCAACATATAATTAACATCTAGGTTTCATTACATCTAAGCAAACACATGAAAGATCTAGCCTAGCATGTTGAAATCAAGACAAGCATAAGATATATTCAAACAACACATAGACATATTGATTGAATTGAAAGAGGACTTATCTTAATTGAACATGAAAGGTTTCAAGGGGTAAAAACCCTTGAAAATACTGTAAAAAACGACCTAGGGTTTATTAGGTTCGGCCCTAGTATTCTCCACACAAGTTCCTCCCTAATGAATGAAAAATAGAAAAGTATATATAGATTATGTGAGGTGACGGCGTCAAGAACAAATGTTTGACGTCGTCATCTCGCCGCCAAATAAATTCTCGGACTGCCTAAATCTGGGTTTGACGCCGTCACGTGTACTCCTTATGCAGGCTGTCACCATATTAACTCTTGACGCCCTTCTCTTGAAGCCTTCAGGTTTTCACTGGGTCGTCATGGATTTTACTCCTGACGCCGTCAGAATTTTCCTCTTGACGCGGTCAGGTACTGTTCTCAGCATGGAAAATTAAGTCTTTGTCGTTTTCTTCACTTTTATGCTCCAAAAACGTCCAAAATGCTTCCTTTTCCATAGTTCACTCCCAAAGTACCTAAAATCACAAAAGGAACGATTTAGGGTAATATTTGATCAAATAAATTCAATTCCGGGCTTAAATGACCCCCTAAAAATGGTTCATTTTTCGCCTCATCATATACCCTTACACTTGAGATTTGCTTGTCCTCAAGCAAATGCGCTTTTATTCTAGTCAAAATACAAGTTAGGGGTCATTTAACACTAATATAAAAGTAATTACAACAAATAATCATTCCACTAAAGACCAAAGACAAGCACGAAGGTCATACACTAGCACCTCACAAATAGTGTTTAGATACTCACATCTCTCGGGTGTAATAAAGTAATATCACAATATGGAAATGGAAAACATCTCTCACTACCTGTCATAGCAAAATAGATTACCATAGGCTTGGGAAAGGATCAAACCTCCACCACATGGCGTAAGCACCTAGGATAAACTATCAAAGAGGTCTTTTAAAGGGTTGTAACGTTAGGTGTAGGGATTTGAAATACACGGTTTTGTTGGATATAGGCAGTCTTTACTGGTGGCGAGTTAACAATCTTGGTTAATTACATGTACAATATGGCGTTGCTAAGCCAAGACTAGACTCGACTTAAACTAATAAATGAAAAATAACAAAAACATAAAATGAACATAGAATAAAAAGGGATGGTAGTCCGTATGTTTTTTCTCTTTTTTTTTTTTTTTTTTTTTTTCTTTTTCTTTTTTTTTTGATTTTTTCGTTTTTTTTTTTTTTTTTTTTTTTTTTTTTTTTTTTTTTTTTTTTTGCATACACTTTTACCCTATCATCCAAAATAATACATCATAGGGAATGAACATTCCCTTACACTTGAATTTTTACATACTTTACAATAAACTAATCTAATGACTCGAATTAAGATAATCAAAACACTTGGAGTACTTTTAAGATTAACGCATATTTGGGGGTAATAAATGATGTTCTTCCCCATTACTCCATAAAACAAGTACTTTACCCATGAGTCCCAATCGTCCCAAAACAATATGTACAAGGATATGACTCGACTTAGCAACCATGTAATCAATTAGATAATTAACTAAGGGTTTAACAAATGACAATAATGCACTAAAGATGAGTGCATACACGGAAGGTTAAGGCGATTTGGGTGTACATTTAAGTGGGGTGTAACAAATTCTTCCTTTAAGTAAGATACTTAAAGTTAGAAATGAAAAGATAGGCTCGGAGGGGTGTACTAGGGGTTTCGTGTACTAAAAATGAGTACAACGCTAAGGTGTGGGAAAAATTAGTTGACTTAACTAGCCAAGTAATATGACTTAAATGGTCAAGTACTTATGATACGGGTTTAACACAAGGGTGATCCTAATGCCTCTTATCATGTAGTAAGTCCTACTACACGAATGTAGTCTCACTAGCGGTCTCGGGATGCATCACTAACGCAAGTTCTAGAATCTAAATGCTACCGGTACACTCATAAGCACTAATAGTAAATACTTTTCCTATCAAATCTAAAGGCGAACCTCACATATTTGGGTGGAAAATTTTTCTGAATAGTACGGTTTTGTGCTAGTCATACAATCTCCTATCCATGAGACGCTTGCTATGGCTAAAGTTTCACTCCTAAATGTTGTAAAAAATTTTAAATTTGGCACTAAAATTACACTAACAAGTATTTCTCATAGTTTTATTACACATCTACTATCAAGCAAACAAACTCAAGCGAAAGTGTATTTGTAAGGTATCATCATTTTACCCTCCCCTTACACTTAGGATGAACATTGTCCCCAATGTTCAAGTAAAGAATGTAAAAGTGAAATAAGTAAAAAGAATGAAATCAAATACTCCCCTGATTCGCTCGGTATTGATAATAAGGTGGCCAGGTTAGATCTTCCTCCAAGAAAATGAACAATCAAAGCTTCCCTTCCAGAATATAAATCATCTTCTTGTCATACATAACCTGTAAAACTTGAGAAAACAGACAAGGCAACCTCGCATAAAATCGGCGGCAATCTATATATGCTAACAAATCCTAGAAAACAAAATACGATATAATGCTTGTGGAATGATGTTTGCAGATTTCCTGGAGATTATAAAACTAATGATTCAACAAAAACTTTAAGACTCCGTTAGAAAAACAAAACTGGTAAAATTTCCAGAATTTTACACGTGACGCCGTCAAGAGTAAACTCGTGACGCCGTCAGAAGTGACCTGCAGAAATTCTTATGTTAAGTTTCCGGAAAATTTCTGGAAAAACTTTGTCCTACTTCCTGGAAAATCCTGCAAAACATCATTATGACTCGATACAAGCATTTGACTCTAACAAATATGAATATACATGTTCACTTAATATTGTGGAGAATCATGATCGGTTTTGTTTCTTAAAGACATATTTGGGGTTTTCCCTTACACTTATCTTTTGCGAAATACCTTTGGATGAAGTTAAGACTAAGCCAAACAACAAAATAAAGTATTTTCACCATTTTAGTTTTGAAACATGATCTACCAACAATAAAAATAAAGCATGCATACGGAAGCAAATAACAAACAAACAAAATAAAAATCACACAAAACATGGGTTGCCTCCCAAGAAGCGCTTTTCTTTATTTACGAGTCTTGTAGCTAGACTCAAGGTCATGGGTTACCGTGTCTCGCTTATGCTCACATAACCGAGGGTGAGCCCTCTAATAGTCGCCTCATCTTTCTTATAATCATCACTTAACTCTAAACATTTACGATAATAGCTTTTATTTTTCTCATGAGTATATTTAAGCCCTTCTCTTTTATCATTTTCACTTAGCATTTCTAGGGGTGGATACCTACTACACTTCTCCATGGAGAAATCCTTGAACCTAGGGGGTGCACGGGGCATTTGGTAAACAAAATCTTCATCCCCATTCGAGAATGTAATTAACCCTTCCATAAGTTTTTCATCAAGGTTGGTCAACCTTTTGAAAGGTCTCCCAAACACAACTTGGGTTAACTTACTATCGATAAATTCTCCTAGATTCTCCATAACCATGAACTCAACAAGGTAAACAAAGCTTCCTACAAACACATGCAATGACATTGCCCTTGCAACAATATTATCTCCTTTGTATTCTAACTCATCTACCATGATTTTATTGTATTCACTACGCGAGATTATGTTCATTGGTAGATATGTGTTAAGGTAGGCATCAAAGCTCCTAAATCCAATCTTACAAGGAAATTGCATATTGAATGAGCTATCACTCTCAATCCTTGTTCTAGGGTCGACATACCTAAGAGGGTTCACTTCTTCTTCCATCCTATCCTCATTAATCACATCACCATAATCTAGATCCTCATCGGAGTCTGAATAGTAAAAAGGACTAGCCCTATGGTCATTATCGTGGTCAGACTCCTCCATTTCAGAATTATTGTCAAAGTGGTGGTTGGGCGATAGGTTAGGTGGGTTCTCATTTTCCACTAAAGGGATTGGGGCGGGCATTTGGAAAATCCTACGACGAAAAACACGAATAACAGGAATCAAACGATCAATGTTATTGTTATCCATCAAGTTAGTTTACGAACAAAGGAAACAAAGAAATAAGATAAACTAAAGAGAACCTAAAAATAAAAATAAAATCTTACTAGAAAGGAATCTAGTAAGTAGACCTAATAAAAAGAAATCCTAACCTAGACAATAACTATTCCCCGGGCTGCGGCGCCAAAAACTTGATGCGTAGGGATTGCACCAGGCTTTACCTCTCGAGGGATCTCGAGAAGCTTACAACCCCCACCAGGCAGTGTACCTGATCGATGTAGTATAGTATAATGACAAGTACCGGGGGATTGATCGTTCAGCTAGGAATAGTGTCGCTAGGATTAGAAAACCTAAAGACTAGGTCTAGAGATGAGGGATGATTCTTTTTGTATTTTTTAGTTTTTATAAAAGCAAATAAAAATCTCGGTTTTGAAGGAGTTGGGCGGAATTAGTTGCTAGTCAACTAACCCAATTACTAACATGCAATCAAAATAAAATACTAAAAATGAAAATAAACTAAATTAAACTAGTGGTGTGAGCAATATATGGGAGAATTGTGTTTACTTAGGTTTCACTACTCCCTAGATATCTTTTACAGGTTAATTACTTGTTACAGTTGCGTGGATGACGGATTGTATTCCTTAATACCATTCATGGGGTGGCGTACTTACTTCCCCAATCCTATAAGCGCCTACTTCACTCATATGTCGAGCCGGCTAAGAAGCTCCGAACATGGGATCATTAGAATTTGCTCATGCATTAAATACAACCAATAAAACCTAGTGTACATCGGTTCATGTTTCCTAAGACGTTCAAGCATGTTACACAATGGAGATCTGCAAGTTTTCTTAAGCCTAACATTGAAATCATTCATCCATTACAACTATAAACAAGTAATCAACATATATTTAACATCTAGGTTTCATTACATCTAAGCAAACACATGAAAGATCTAGCCTAGCATGTTGAAATCAAGACAAGCATAAGATATATTCAAACAACACATAGACATATTGATTGAATTGAAAGAGGACTTATCTTAATTGAACATGAAAGGTTTCAAGGGGTAAAAACCCTTGAAAATACTGTAAAAAACGACCTAGGGTTTATTAGGTTCGGCCCTAGTATTCTCCACACAAGTTCCTCCCTAATGAATGAAAAATAGAAAAGTATATATAGATTATCTGAGGTGACGGCGTTAAGAACAAATGTTTGACGCCGTCATCTCGCCGCCAAATAAATTCTCGAACTGCCTAGATCTGGGTTTGACGCCGTCACGTGTACTCCTTATGCAGGCCATCACCATATTAACTCTTGACGCCCTTCTCTTGACGCCTTCAGGTTTTCACTGGGTCATCATGGATTTTACTCCTGACGCCGTCAGAATTTTCCTCTTGACGCCGTCAGGTACTGTTCTCAGCATAGAAAATTATGTCTTTGCCGTTTTCTTCACTTTTATGCTCCAAAAACGTCCAAAATGCTTTTTTTTTCCAGAATTCACTCCCAAAGTACCTAAAATCACAAAAGGAACAATTTAGGGTAATATTTGATCAAATAAATTCAATTTCGGGCTTAAATGACCCCCTAAAAACGGTTTATTTTTCGCCTTATCAATAACTATTAAACAGCCTTAGATTTTCGTAGGATTACCTTTACCCTTAAAACATTGAGGACAATGTTTATCTTTAGTCTGGGGGGTGAATCTTCGATTCGATTTGACCTAGCACTTTCACCTTGTCGTTTACTTACGCAACCTCGTTTTTCCTCAAAAATTGAAAAAACTTTGATGAAAATGTTGTGAAAAAGAACAAAAAATAATGATATATATATATATATATATATATATATATATATATATATATATATATATATATATATATATATATATATATATATATATAAGGGTAAAGCTAAGGATACGCAACATATTTGTTCAAATAAACACATCTACGTAATATACTTTCTAAAATGTTAAAGTTATGTAACTTACTTTCAAATATGATTCAATCTACCTATAATGACCTGTTACCAGCAGGTTTACAGGTTATCAAGGATTAAAAGTCACACCGTTAGTCTCCAAATTGGAAAAAAATTGCGCATTTGATCCTATTTAGTTAACGGTCGTTAAAATATTCTTTTAAAAACTTTAAAAAAAATTCTTAAAATCTAAATAAAGTCCTTTTTTTTTAATTTCAATTTAAAAAAAACGATAAACTTTTTTATACATTTTTTTAAGTTTTTTTTTTTTTTTTTTTTTTTTTTGAAAAAATATATCCAGATTATATATATATATATATATATATATATATATATATATATATATATATATATATATATATATATATATATATATATATATATATATATATAATCTGGATATATTTTTATTTTGAGAAGATTGAGAAATCTTCGTTTGAGCAAATTAAAAAAATGTATAAAAAAGTTTATCGTTTTTTTTAATTGAAATTAAAAAAAAAATACTTTATTTAGATTTTAAGAAATTTTTTTTAAAAGTTTTTAAAAATGATTTTAACGACCGTTAACTAAATAGGATCAAATGGGCAATTTTTTTCCAGTTTGGGGACTAACGGTGTGACTTTTAATCCTTGTTAACCTGTAAACCTGCTGGTAACAGGTCATATTAGGTAGATTGAATCATATTTGAAAGTATGTTACGTAACTTTGACACTTTAGAAAGTATATTACGTAGATGTGTTTATTTGAACAAATATGTTGCGTATCCTTATCTTTACCCCTATATATAAAATAAGTGTTTTGACACCTTGTAGACTTTCCTGTTGGTGAGAGTAGGAATAAATTTTTGACTTGACCGGGCGTGTTGAGCCCTAGCTTGTCCCCTTAACCAATATAATCATTAAAGCTTTCGCTAGTCTTTTACACAAGGAGCTATAAAACACGAATTCTTTTCTAAAGAGTTTGTAAGTTCCCGTAATTGACTTTATATATGCGTAGCTTGATTATCGGATAAGCATCCGTGGATCTCATTATTTGAGATTTTAAATTTGCGGAGAACGAAAAAAGATAGAGTTTATTTAGAAGTTAGATGCTAAACGTGGAGTAGTTGGTTCTCTTTAGAGCTCATGAAAGGTACTTGTGGCCTTTTTGTTCCCGCAAAATTGTTTCACCCATATATAATAGATCTCTAGGAACAATTAAGGGTGCACGGTTTGGGCAATACTTAGTTTTTTCTCATTCCTAAGAAAATTTCTGCTTATGGAGGTTGGGTACACATAGGGGTACTATCAGTGTTACGTTGAAATAGACTTTTGCATCTTGCCGGTTCGTAGCCGATGTTGCAATCTTAGTAAAGGCCGTAGGACTCGGGGTTTGGCAAATAATTATGAATAATGAATAAATAATCCAAAGCCATAAAAGTTTTCTGCATCTTGACGGTTAACTCCCGTTGTTGTAGACTTCAAAAAGGCAGAGGAAAAATTCCAAGGTCATAATAAGACTATTATATCTTGACGGTTCATACCCGTTGTTGTGATTGTGATAAAAGACTGAGGGCTAATTTGTTAAAATACTAATAATGTCAAATAATGCCAAGCTTCGACTCCGAGGGTGTCCTAATAAAAAGCTTCCATCTCGGGTCTCAGACATGGGATGTTTCAGTTGTAAATAAAAAGGGTGCCCTCAAAATCGTGTTAAATCAAAGACCTCCATGTGGACCTCATTTTTGTATGCAGGGATTTTCGAGGTAAGGTTTGAAAACTACTTAGCGTTCAAACTTTGTGCTCTTATCAGACTAAAAAATATTGAAACGAGAAAATATGAAGCAATTCATTTCTCACAAAAATAAAATAATGAGATACAAAAATAGGAAATGGGAACAAGAGGTAATTACACAAGTAACTTCTATGGGTAGTGTTAGCATCTAACTTGTGGATAAACAATGATTTCGTTTTTACGCTTAGTTTGGGGGCTTGTGAAAAATCAAGGATGACGAACTTTATCCATATGGTCACTTCTTTATGAGCCGTGTTTCCTACTTTATAACCCTAAAAATTATTGAAAAATAATGAAAGTCAACATACCATCACTAAAAGAAATGAGAAAATACAAAAATAGTAGTATAGAGTTAGTATTTGAAAAAATTAGAAAATGGGGCGTTTTCGGAAATAAATGATTTTGTAATCCCTTTTGAACGTTCTTGCTACTTTCCAAAGTTAGTAAAAAGAGTTTTGAAATTATTTATTTCAAAAGCGTGATGTGATGACATTGCGTGAGGGCACGACAATACCTTAGTCTGGGGATTTTGGTGTATTCTTAATCATACACCTTTTATTTGACCAAAAACCGGACCAAAAAGACCAAAAACCAATAAATAAATGCCAAATATATGTGTTTTTGTGTTTGGGATTGTGCAGGTACGGATATTTTGAAAAGTGGACAAAAGTCAAGATAAAACGGACAAAAACGAGCACGAGATTGGAAAGAGCACATGATTCCGAGTCCATCGTTAATTTTATTTGGAGTATCGTGGCGAAAGAAGAAAAAAAATTAAAAGACTAAATGAAGCCCACCAGTATAGCAGCCCAAGCATGCACTTTAAATTCAAATAGCCCAAGTAAAAGAAATGCATATATACACCCAACCAAGCCCACATGTGATGAACGAGGCCCGTGTTTAGAAGTTATAGCCAGTGTAGTAGAAGGAAAAAGAAAAAAAATAATTAAAATAAAGGAAATGATGGCACGTGAACTCCCTGGTACGATTATTCAAATGGAAGTCTATTTTTTGTTTAGCCATGTGATTCCTACATGTTGACTCCACTTCCCAATATTGCAAATCGAATGGAATACCAAAAAGAAGACCATCTCCTTTTGATGCCACTACACGACAAAACAGAGAAAAAAGGGTAGAATAATATCGAGTCTATTGATGAAATTGATGGGACGAGTGCTGCTATCTCTTTCTTGGTATTCGACTAATAATAAAAAGACAAGGAAATGAAATGTATAGAGCAGCCACGTGAGGTCGTGTTGTTCCACTTCTACACATCACGACAAAGAAAAAAATGAAATGAATTGATCACTTAATGACCAGCGCAAAGAATGTAAAGAAGCAACCAAGAGCCACGTGATGTACAAAAAAAGGGAACTGATACAATGGGCACGTGACCTGCTTATCATTGAAGAAACTTATCAAAGTGCAAAAGGAATAACAAATGAAGACCAGAGCTTATTTTTGATAAAATGAAATGAAGGAAAAATTTTGGCATATCACGTGAATACAAACGAGTGGTCCAAAGAAAGAATGAATTAAGGACCATCGAATGAATAAACAATTGAAATGGAGCAAGACAGTAAGTGTACTCAACTTTCCCAAATAAAATTATATAGCGCGTGGACCAGTCCTCCTTCGCCCACTCTCACCCACGTATGATTCTGCAGCCAATCTAGAGCATCCATGTGTGAATAGTGACGACGTAACCAAGAGCTGTAATTGGAAGGATCGAGAAGTCATTATTTGAAGTTGCATGTGGACACATAAGAGGCTAAATTCATTGAAGATGGTGCTATAAATACCAATCATTGGCACATCATTCAATCATATTCTCCTCATTCTTACATCACACACACCTTTTTTATTTTTAATAGGAGTAGCAGTTTTTTTTAGTAGAATAGTAGTAGATTTAAGTTTATTTTCAAAAGTATTGTATTTTTAGTTTGTAGTTTATTTCAATAGTTTGTTGTAGCAACTTTTATTATGGAATGAAGATGAATATTGTGGATCCAACTTAGCTTAATCTACTTCTTTTTCTCATCTATTTCTTTAATTTTCTTTTTCTTTCATCTAAAAATCTATTTTAGCTTAATAGCTTATTGGGGCTTATGAGATTAGCTTATTGAATAAACATTTTTTTTACTTTATTTCTTTTAATATCTTCTTTAGTATTATTAAATCTAATAATTTTTAGCATAAATCAATTAATCTCTTTTTATTTCAAACTTTTTCTTAATAAATCTATTTAGTTTATTCTTTTCACATACTTAGTTTATTTTAGATCTATTAAGTTTTTGCCATAAAGTTTTAACCTCTTACCTTTATCTTAGCTTGTTTTGATTAAGGTTTAGTATTTTGATTAGTACTTCCTTAACCAATAAGCTCTTCCATAGCTTAGTTGGTTCATATTATAGATTATTTGTACTAATCTTTTATAAAGTTTTGATTTTTATTAGTTTTTCATCATCCTACATCTAAGGCCGGAGCTTAAGGGTCTTATAAACGTAAAAATCATTAAATTTTATAACTTTAATAACTTTTATTGAGTTATTTAGTTAATGAAGCTTTAAACTTTATTAACTAATTAGCAAAATTAAAGTTAATAAGGAAATAAATTTTAATAAATTTTACTTAGTTCATAAGATCGGTGGTATTATTCTCGTCGCATTAGATCGGGTTCTACTTTCTATTCCTTTTCATTTTTAGAAAATTAGTTTATTAATATGATAATGTTTGTTGGATTATTTGTTTTAATTAGTTTAATTGATATGAGTATTGAGTAGTTCGTTATTATGCTTGCTGAGTAGATTGTTCCGTGAATTAAGTGTGGTTTTATAAAAGTTAGAATATAAATTGGTTGGTAATTTTAAATTATTTGGATTGAAATTTTGGTTGTTTAAACGGGCAAAACTCAAAAGCCATGAGAATAATTGGGTTTTAATCTAGATATTGATATCTCTTAACGAAAAATTATTTTCAAAATAAACCAACGTTGTGAGAAAATAATTATTTGTAAAGGATATTAATTCATCAATAAAGTACCTAATTGAAATAATAAACCACACTTAAGGATCGTAATAATTTGCTTAACAAGTATATCTTTTTATCAATTATCTCTTATTTGCTTGCTTAGCATAATTTAGTTCGTTAGTTTCAGCTTTTATCGGTAATTTTAGATTATTAAGCTTGCTACTAGATTTCTTTACTTAGTATAATTGGATTGCTACTAGATTTATGTGTTTAATTAGTTTCCTTTAAATTCCTGTAGGTGCGCCTTTTTTTTAGATTAGATTGCGTTTTAGGTTACTTGTGCTTTACATGCTTGTTTTATATGCTTTATTATTGCCTTTTAGTCTATGTTTGGTACTCGTAGTTATATAATCCAAAATCTCGATTATCTCTCACTATTCATCACACTTATTCACGAACCGAATCATGAATTCAATTCACACTTCGTTGGGACACGACCCGGTGAAATACTTTCCTAAGTATTTCTTTGGAAAATAAATATACTATGATCGACTCACATCAACCTGTCAATTTCCATCACGATGGAATATTCTCCCATCGCCTCTCATGTATAAAGAATGAGATGTTTCTATAATTCGCGATGTTGATTTCGAAGGGATGACACTTATTGCATTGCAGAAGAGGCTTAAAGGACCATGTCAATCCCCCGTCAAAGGTATATACTTTCTTATTCCTGGTAAAGAACTTAGTAACGGTTTAATGGAGATTACGAATGATTATGTCCTAGCAGAGTGTACTGGCCTAGCTTTTAAGAATGAAAAGATAATTGATATGTATTTGGAACGTCATGGATATGATTTACAGCATTGGTTGCAAATTGAGGTTGTGGATGATGAGGGTTCAGATGTTGGTGAGATGGAAGACATTACTGGTTTTGGTGCTAGTGACTTTGTAGGAGAAGATGATGTAGTTATACCAAATAGGACCCTTAATGACTCATTTCTAAATAAGTTATGCAATGGAAGTTTCATAAGTGATCATATTGACATAGGTGAATGATAAGGAAATATTTGTTACGCTTTTAGGGGGGTCATTTAAGACCTAAATCGTGATATTATGGTCAAATATTACCTCAAATCGTTCCTTTTTTCATTTTAGGTACTTTGGACGAGAATTCTAAAAAATAGAGCATTTTGGACGTTTTTGGAGTTAAAAGCGAAGAAAACGACAAAGTCAATAAACCATGCTGGAAACAGTACCTGACGGCGTCAGTTGTCACAAGGTGACGCCGTCATTTGATGAATCAAGAGGAGGATAAGTATTTTCACTTGACGCGCCAGAGAAGAATTTGATGATTACAACGTGACGGCGTCAGGTTATATTTTGAGTAATCCGTCACGTATTACCACAGAGAGAGACGGCCCAAAAGACAACAACAAGATACGGTGTCAAGAAGATTAATTGGGCATCAAGAAATCCTAATGACGGCGACTTGACGGCATCAGGATCCAAAAGCTGACGCCGTCGCCCTTGTATATCTATATATAGGTTTGGATTTTTAATTCATTAGTGTGGAACTTTTGTGCAACAAAACCAAGCCGAATTTTACAGCTATTGTAAGGGTTTCATACCCTTCTTTCATCCATGTTCAATTAAAGATATGTTAATCTTTTAATCATACAATATGTCTAGTGTTGTTTGATTATCTTTTATGCATGTCTTTCTTTTAACATGCTAGCTTAGGTTTTTTAGTGTTTGCTTAGATCTAATGAGACCTAGCTATTAATTATTGATTATTGGTTTGTTTGATTGTATTAGGTGATTGATTTCGCGTTAGGCTCGAGAAAACTGGTCGAACTCCTATATGGTAACTGGCTTGAACGTCTTGAGAAACGTATTCGGCTGTGTAGACCGATGTTATTGGTTGTTTTTAATGCATAAGTGACTATTAAGGAGGCCATGATAGGATACTAAACGTGTCGTCATAGGAAGAGATAGAAGCTTATAGAGTTGGGGAAGGACGTACACGCCCCCACGACTGGTATTAAGGAAAGCAACCCTTCATCCAAACAATTATAACAAACCAATTAATTAATAAGAGATAGCTAGGGAGTAGTGAAATTTAAGTAAACACATTTTCTCACTATTAGAAGTTCACTTCTTTTACTTTTCTTGTTATTTAATTTTATTTGCATTAGTAGTTATTTTTTGTTAGTTGACTAGCAACTAATTTCGCCCACTCTTCCAATACCCGAGATTTTTACTTGCTTTCATAAAAATGTAAAAATATAAAAAGAATCATCCATCACCTTTAGACCTAGTTTGCGTAGTTTTCAATCCTAACGACACTATTCCCTTAGAGAACGATCAATGCTCCGGTACTTGCCACTCACTATACTACATCGGTCAGGTACACTGCCTGGTGGGGATTTCAAGCTTCTCAAGATCCCATGAGAAGTAAAACCTTTTGCAAGGTTGCAAAACCACGCATCAAGTTTTTGGCGCCGCTGCCGGGGAATAGTTATTGTTTAGGTTGAATTTTATTTTGATTAGGTCTACTCATTAGATTCATATCTAGTGAGATTTTTATTTTCTTTTTATTAGGTTTACTCGTAGTCTATCTTTTCTTTGTGTCTTTGTTCGTAAAAACCTTTCCATTGACTCTTCCATTCACCATTAAGGAGAACGCAAATCCACCATACTACCGACCACGAAATTTGTGGAAAACTAGAAGGGGGGGGGGGGTTGAATAGTTTTACGTCCTTTTAAAATTTATAAAAACAAGTTTGTTTTAAAAACTTCGATTCTAGTTTATGTGATCTCAATACTTGCACTATATGAACAATTATATAGTGACTAATTAACTAAGCTAGTAAAGTATAGGTAAATAAGTAAGTAATGAAAAGAGTTGGAGAGATCAAACCACAACACAAGAATTTATAATGGTTCGGCTACAAGGTCACCTTCCTTGTTCCTACTCCACTCCCCGAGTTACCTACTCGAGAGTTTTCTTCACTATGTCAACAAACTCTCTTATGGCGGAGAAAACCTTACACACCACAACTACGTCACAACTTGATCACAACTTCTACACAGCTTCTTCACACCAATCTACTTCACACCTATCTTCTTCACACATTTCTTCTTCACATGAATCTACTTCACACCTACACTACTTCACAACTAAACAACTTATTCTATCTACACAACTTCTAATTCTTCTAAACTACTAATTACAAGCACAACACAACTTCACAAATAATATACACAATATACACAACTACTCTTCAATGCTTCTTGAACTTAGTTGTAGAAGGAGTGTTCTTCTTTTGCACTTTGAATGAGGATGGATGATGAGGGATTAAATCACTTGAAACAAGGATTAGTAATCAAATGATCAAAGGATTTTGGAAGATGTTTAGAGAGTTTTAGATCTGAAATTATTGTGCAAAAGGTAGGGAAAAATTCCAGGTTTAAGGTGGTATATATAGGAGAAAAATTCTGACAGTTTCTGACAGAGGAGCCTGGCCGGTCCCTTTAAATCATGGCCGGTCCCCTTAATTTTAAGGGGACCGCCCCTTATAATTAAGGGGGCAGCCCAGCTGTAACGGCCAGAAAACTTGTCTTTTAGTGGGGAAAGTTTATTTGGTGAAAAACTAACTGATTTTGGTTAAAATTTTGGAATCATATATTTAGTATGATTAAAACATTTTTCTTTATTACCAAAAGTGTTTTTCAAAAATATATAATATGTTTATATAATTAAATAAACTTTGTATTAATTAATTAAATACTCCTTTGATCATGAGATGTATTAATCACTTGTTTATCCATACCTTAAGTGATTAGGTTGGATATAATGATATAAACTAGCTTAATACTTGTTTACGTAGTAATCTTACGTTTGATGATTTTACATTTTATGATCGTCAAAACATAGAGATGTCAAAAAATATAAATAACGTTTTTATGCATTATTTATGTCAACAAAATTCACTCACTCCTATTGACATCTTGATGTTCAAACAATATCAAGATGAACCTATCTATGATGCATGGACTCGTTTTAAATATTTACTCCGAATAATCCCTCATCATAGTTTTGATTTATGGTCCCTAACTCAAATCTTTTACTATCGTGTCGACCGATATGTCCAAAGGGACATTGACTATTTTGCCGACGGGGACCTTAAGGAATTAAATGTTGAAGAACCATGGGAAGCCATAGAGGTTTGTGCCCAATATTATTATAGATTAGACAACCCAACAAACAACATTACGGATAAATTAATAACAAGTTTGAAGGAGCAAACAAGAAGTTTGTTTGGGGATGAATATGTTGGGATACCTAAGTGGATGTCATGTAACACCATAATACAAAACAAACACATAGGTAATCTAAATACAATGGAGGATGAGGTGGATAATCCAAGCCCACAAAGTACCCCACAAGTCCTACCATCATTTGAGGCACATACACCGCCCGTGACTTACCCGGAAGAAGTAGAAGAAACTTTAGGAATAACGATGGAGGTAGAACCCTTGTACCAAGCACCACTAGAGCATATAGGTTTGAATACTTGTAGTGATAACCTTACTCTTAGTTTTAGGGAATTTCCTAGAGTTGATGAACCGGAACCTCAATCTTTACACAACTTTCCATCCTTAGATTTACATCTACGAGACAAAAGAGGAACCGACCCACCCATCAACCAATATTATTCGGGTAGTTTTAGGATGAAGGAAGCCATTCACTCACCCCCTTCACCTCACGTGGCATATTTCCACCCTAAGGGTGTGTATCGCTACTTTCACCTTCACTTAATCCAAAGTGTAGGGAAAACGTCCCTTATTTCTGTTAAATAAGGGTAGAGTCAGGCTCGTGACTCGAACAAAAACAAGCGCTTCTTGGGAGGCAACCCAAGCTTTTAATTATTTGTTTGTTTGCTTATTTGTTTTTATTTGTTTCCGTATGCATATTTCATTCGTATTGTTTATTGTTCATGTATCAAATACAAATTGTGAAAATGCTTTATTTTGTTTTTAACCTCGTCTTAATTACATATAAAGGTATTTTGCAAAAGATAAGTGTAAGGGAAATCTAAATTTGTTTAAAGAACGAATTAAACATGAACGATAACAATAAGATATAAACATGCATACTAGTATTTGTTTGAGTCAAATGCTTGTATCGAGTCACAATGAATGTTTTTGCAGGATTCCAGGAATTAAAACATAGGTTTTTCTAGAAATTTTCCAAAAAAAATATAAAGATTTCTGTCAGATCAATTCTGACGGCGTCAGGGGTTGCAACCTGACGGCGTCAGATGTTATTTTCTGCAAAATTTTCCAGGTTTGTTTTTCTGCTGGAATTGTAAAGTTTCGTAAAATCTATAATTTATAAACTCCAGGAATCTACAGAACATTCATTCCACAAGCATTATATCTTTACTTGCTTTCTAGGATTTACTATTATATAGATTTTACCGCCGATTTTATGCGAGGTTTTGTGTTGCTTTTCTTAGTTGTTTAACAGGTTATATTGGACAAGAAGATGATTATATTTCAGGAGTGAAGCTTTGCATGCTCATTTTCTTGGAGGAGGATTTAACCTTGTTATCACAATATTCACACTGAGCTAATCAGGGGAGTATTTGTTTCATTCATTTTCATTTATCTTTACTTTATTATTTTTTAAGAACATTGGGGACAATGTTCAACTTAAGTTTAAGGGGGTAAATGAGGATACCTTAGAAACTACAATTTCACTTGATCTTTTGTTTTGTTTAATAGTATATGTGTAATGAAACTAAGAGAAATACTTGTTAGGGTAATTTTAGCACCAAATTTAAATTTTTTTGCAACATTTAAGAGTGAAACTTTAGTCTTAATAAGCGTCTCATGGATAGGAGTTATATGAGTAGCACAAAAACCGCACCACTCAGAAATATCCACCCCAAATATGTAAGGTTCACCCCTAGATTTGTTAGGAAAAACATTCATTATCAGTGCTTGTGAGTGTACCGGTAGTATTTAGATTTTAGAACTTGCGTTAGCGATACATCCCGAGACCACAAGTGAGACTACATTCATGTAGTTAGGATTTACTACAGATAAGAGGCATTAGGATAACCCATATTTTAAGCCTGTTTCTTTTTATAATTACATTGACTTCATTGGTCAAGTAATTCTCCCACACCTTTGCGATGTACTCATTTTTAGTACACGATACCCCTAGTACAACCCTCAGAGCCTATCCTTTTCGTTTTTAACTTTAAGTATTTTACTTGAAGGAAAAAAAATTTACAAACCACCCCCAAATTTACACCCAAATCGCCTTAGCCTAGCTTGTATGCACTCATCTTTAGTGCATTATTATTATTATTTTAAACCCTTTGTTAATTGTATAATTGGTTACATGGTTGCTAAGTCGAGTCATATCTTGTACATATTGTTTTGGGACGATTGGGACTTATCCGTAAAGTACTAGTATTATGGAGTAATGGGGAAGAACATCATTTATTACCCCATATATGTGTTAATGTTTTAAAGTACTCATAATGTTTCGATTATCTTGATCCGATTCTTTATTTTTATTTATGTAAAAGTTCAAGTGGTAGGGCAAGAATGTATGAAAAAAAAAAAAAAAAAAAAAAAAAAAAAAAAAAAAAAAAACATACGGACTACCATCCCGTTCCTTTTATTTTATTTATATTTATGTTATTTCGTAATTAGCTCAAGTCGAGTCGAGTCTTGGCTTAGCAACGCCATATTGTACATGTAATAAACTAAGACAATTGACTTGGCACCAGTTAAATATCCCTTATCCAACAAACCGTGTTTTCCATATCCCTACACCTAACATTATAACCCTTGAAAAGACCCCTTTGATAGTTATCCTAGGTGCTTACGCCAAGTGGTGGAGGTTTTTGATCCTTTCCCAAGCCTATGGTAATCTATTTGCTATGACAGGTATGAGAGATATTTTTCCATTTCCATTTATGATACATAGATTTATAACAACCGAGAGATGAGAGTATCCAAACACTAAATGTGATGTGCTAGTGTATAATTTTTGTGCCTGTTTTGATTAAGGTGGGACGATCATTTGTTATAATTACTTTTTCTATTAATGTTAAATAACCCCTAACGTGTATTTTGATTTGTATAAAAGCTCATTTGCTTGAGGACAAGCAAATCTCAAGTGTAAGGGTATTTGATAAGGAAATATTTGTTACGCTTTCAGTGGGTCATTTAAGCCCTAAATCGTGATATTATGGTCAAATATTACCTCAAATCGTTCCTTTTGTCATTTTAGGTACTTTGGACGAGAATTCTGGAAAATGGAGCATTTTGGACGTTTTTGGAGTTAAAAGTGAAGAAAGCGACAAAATCAAGAAACCATGCTGGAAACAGTACCTGACGGCGTCAGATGTCACAAGGTGACGCCGTCATTTTATGAATCAAGAGGAGGATAACTATTTGCAATTACGCGCCATAGAAGAATTTGATGATTACAACGTGACAGCGTCACGTTATATTTCGAGTAAGCCGTCACGTATTACCACAAAGAGAGACGGCCCAGAAGACAACAACAAGATATGGCGTCAAGAAGATTAATTGGGCGTCCAGAAACCCTAATGACGGCGACTTGACGGCGTCAGGATCCAAAAGTTGACGCCGTCACCCTTGTATACCTATATATAGTTTTGGATTTTTCATTCATTAGTGTGGAACTTTTGTGCAATAAACCCTAGCCGAATTTTACAGCCATTGTAAGGGTTTCACACCCTTCTTTCATCCATGTTCAATTAAAGATAAGTTAATCTTTTAATCATTCAATATGTCTATGTGTTGTTTGATTATCTTTTATGTTTGTCTTTTTTTTAACATGCTAGCTTAGGTTTTGTTAGTGTTTGCTTAGATCTAATGAAACCAAGCTATTAATTATTGATTATTGGTTTGTTTGATTGTATTGGATGATTGATTTCGCGTTAGGCTCGAGAAAACTGGTCGAACTCCTATATGGTAACTGGCTTGAACGTCTTGAGAAACGTATTCGGCTGTGTACACCGATGTTATTGGTTGTTTTTAATGCATAAGTGACTATTAAGGAGGCCATGATAGGATACTAAATGTGTCGTCTTATGAAGAGATAGAAGCTTATAGAGTTGGGGAAGGACGTACACGCCCCCACGACTGGGATTAGGGAAAGCAACCCTTCATCCAAACAATTATAACAAACTAATTAATTAATAAGAGATAGCTAGGGAGTAGTGAAATCTAAGTAAACACATTTTCTCACTATAAGAAGTTCACCACTTTTACTTTTCTTGTTATTTAATTTTATTTGCATTAGTAGTTATTTTGGGTTAGTTGACTAGCAACTAATTCCGCCCACTCTTTCAATACCCGAGATTTTTACTTACTTTCATAAAAATATAAAAATACAAAAAGAATCATCCCTCACCTTTAGACCTAGTTTACGTAGTTTTCAATCCTATCGACACTATTCCCCTAGAGAACGATCAATTCCCCGGTACTTGCCACTAACTATAATACATTGGTCAGGTACACTGCCTGATGGGGATTGCAAGCTTCTAAAGATCCCTTGAGAAGTAAAACCTTTTGCAAGGTTGCAAAACCACGCATCAGTGAATCTAGTGAACCTACTGCTAAGGAGTTAGACATAGATAGTGATGATGAAGATGTGGACAAAAAGTATAAAGTGGTTGAAGGTGTTTGGTATCCTGAATTTGATCCTAGCCTTCCATGGAATGAAATGAAACCCATACTAGGTCTAAGGTTTGAACACCCAGAACAGCTAAAAAAATGTTTGACCAATTATGGTGTGAAGAATCAATACCTGCTTTGGTACAAAAGGAGTGACTATATGACTGTGATGGTTAGGTGTGGTAAAGATATTGAAGAGGGTAGATATGGTGGTAAGAAAGGTGTCAAAGGGGATTGGCCTAGTAAGAAAGGCAAAGACGAGAGTGAGCAGAAGGGTAAGGGTGTTCAGATTGGGACACCAACTAAGAAGGAAAAGGGTGTGCAGATTGGGACACCAACTAAGAAGGAAAAGGGTGTGAAGATTGGGACACTTGGTAAGAAAGGAAAGGAAGTGCAGAGCAAGTCACCTACTAAGAAAGGAAAGGGAGTGCAGAGCAAATCACCTGGTAAGAAAGGAAAGGGAGTGCAGAGTGGTGCAGATGGTAAGGAAGGGAAAGGAAAAGCTACAAAAAATAAGTTTACCCACACTGGTTGCACATTTAGGCTTTGGACATCTTGGGTACAAAATGGAAGTTGTTTTTAGATCAAAATCTTAATACCAGATCACTCATGTTCTAGAAATTTGATCTAGGTGCTTTGGTTACTTATAAATGGATTGCTAAGAAGTTTGCTTTTAAAATCATTTAGGATCCTATTATTAGCTACAGGAAAATTCAAGAGCAAACTAAAAAGAAATTTTTGATTAATGTCAGTGTTTGTCAGTGTAAAAGAGCAAAGCAAAGGGCATTATTTGATCATGAAGGTGGCCTCATAGAGCATTATAGTAGGTTATGGGATTACAGGTAACAGATCTTGAATACCAATCCTGGATCATCAGTTTACCTACATGTAGAGGAGAAAGACAATGGTAAAACATACTTCAAAAGATTTTATGTGTGTTTTAAGGCAATGAAAGAAGGATGGAGTGCAGGGTGTAGAAAAGTCATTGGTTTGGATGGATGTTTTTTCAAAGGAACAGTTAGAGGTGAACTCTTGACAGCTATAGGTAGAGATGCAAACAACCAAATGTTTCCCATAGCTTGGGTTGTGGTCAACGTTGAAAACACTGATAATTGCAATGGTTTATGGCATACCTTTGTGAAGATCTTTTCCTTTGTGAGGGTAGATATATGACTATCATATCAGATGGTCACAAGGTAAATTCTTATTCCTTTCTCCTTTTAATCAGTGATAATTTTCAATGGTTTATATATTGTTCTTAATGTTTATGTTATGAAACAGGGTTTGATGGAGGCTGTGTGTACAATGTTACCACATGCAGAGCACATACAATGTGTAAGGCATATATATGCCAACTTTAAGAAGAAGTGGAATGGACTGCACTACAAGAGTCTATTTTGGGATGCTACATCTTCAACTGTCCAACATGTTTTTTATTCAAAAATGAATCTGATTGGTAATATTGATCTAGAGGCAAAGCAATACCTTGTTGATAGGAATCCAAACAACTAGTGTAGAGCTTTCTTCAAGATGGACAAAGGCTGTGAAGCATATAAGAATGAGATTTCTGAGTCATATCACAATGCTATAAGGCTTTCCAGAGGTAAACCCATTATCACAATGTTAGAAGTGATTTGGGTGTGTTTGATGCAAAGGCTGTATAGCATGAATAACTTAGCAACTAGCCTACCTGACACCATTACACCGTCCATTAGGAAGGAATTAGAGCATTTGAAAGCCATCCAAGTATACGGGACTATTTATCCATCTGGTGATAATGTTTATGAAGTTAGGAAGGGTGATGAGTCTTATGGTGTTAACCTAGAAAATGGGATATGTACCTGTAATTAGTGGACTTTGACAGGTGTACCATGTGTGGAAAACTAGAAGGGGGGGGGGGGGGTTGAATAGTTTTACGTCCTTTTAAATTTATAAACACAAGTTTGTTTTAAAAACTTCGATTCTAATTTATGTGAACTCAATACTTGCACTATATAAACAATTGTATAGTAACTAACTAACAAAGCTAATATAGTAAAGGTAAATAAATAAGTAATGAGAAGAGTTAGAAAGATCAAACCACAACACAAGGATTTATAGTGGTTCGGCTACAAGGACACCTTCCTTGTTCCTACTCCACTCCCCGAGTCACCTACTCGAGAGTTTTCTTCACTATGTCAACAAACTCCCTTTTGGCGGAGAAAACCTTACACACCAATTTACACACCACACAACTTGATCACAACTTCTACACAACTTCTTCACACCAATATACTACACACCAATCTTCTTCACAACTATCTTCTACACACCAATCTTCTACTTCACACCTATCTTCACAACTAACCTACTTCACTACTTATCAACTTCTATTATCTACACAACTTCTATATCTTCTACACAATTAATCACAAGCACAACACAATATTCACAAATGAATATATATACACTATGCACAACTACTCTTCAACACTTCTTGAACTTGGTTGTAGAAAGAGTGTTCTTCTTTTGCACTTTGGTTGAGAATGGATGATGAGGGATTGAATCACTTGAAACAAGGATTAATATACAAATGATCAAAGGGTTTTAGAGAATGTTTAGAGAGTTATAGATCTGAAAATTTCGTGCAAAAGGTGGAGAAAAATTCCAGAATTAAGGTGGTATTTATAGGAGAAGAATTCTGACTTTCTCTGACAAGGGAGCCTGGCCGGTCCCCTTAAATCATGGCCGGCCCCCTTAAAATTAAGGGGACCGCCCCTTATAATTAAGGGGGCCGCCCAACTGTAACGGCCAGAAAACTTGTCTTTTAGTGGGGAAAGTTTATTTGGTGAAAAACTAACTGATTTTGGTTAAATATTTGCAATCATATATTTAGTATGATTAAAACATTTTTCTTTATTACCAAAAGTGTTTTTCAAAAAATATAAAATATGTTTATATATTTAAATAAACTTTGTATTAGTTAATTAAATATCCCTTTGATCATGAGATGTATTAAGCACTTGTTTATCCATACCTTAAGTGATTAAGTTGGATATAGTGATATAAACTAGCTTAATACTTGTTTACGTGGTAATCTTACGATTGACGAGTTTACATTTTGTGATCGTCAAAATAGAGATATCAAAAAATATAAATAACGTTTTCATACATTATTTATATCAACAATCTCCCCTTTTTTGATGATTACAAAATTTAAACTCATTAATCTAAAATTAGTATATATTCAAGTATTATTGTGAGTTTATATCACTTCTCCCCCTTTTTGTTAGCATCAAAAAGGTTATCCCATGTTAATGTAAACTCCCCCTCGAAGTGTACTCCCCCTCGTTTTGAGGCCAAAAGAAATCGAGATATGGATATCTTGCAAAAAATATTTAGTGGCAAGCAACATATATATGTATATAGCATGCAAGAGTAAAGACTAAGCATAAGCATAACATTAATAATATGAAAAAAAAAATACATCAAGCATTACAACCATAACAAGTAATGCAACTAACAAAAGCCTTAAAGGCTTAGAATCATCATTAAAATAAAAGACCAAGTCTCAAACATGAGAGTCCTTCTCTAGAGCTTGCCATCCAAAAAGTTTTAACACAATTTTATTTGTAAAACACCAAGCATGTTTAATTGGGAGGAATGGATGGTGAACATGGGGATGGTGATGGTGGAGGTGTGTTTGTTGATGGTGGTGGAGGTGTTGTGTTTGTTGTTGGTGGTTGATGCAACATGTTTTCAATATGAGAAAACATGTATTGGATCTCATCTCTTAATCCGAACACAATTGTTCGGTTGTGAATGCAACAAAGGCAAGTGTCTCCATGAGCTTCAAGTAAGCTCCATGGGACGAGGTTATAGGTTGGTGGGTTGATAGGAGATGATGAGAAATGTGCATCAAGAGGTGTTATTGGTGATAATGAGAGAGTGATTGCAAGAGATGTGTTCTCATTGGTAGGTTGTGATGGTTGATCAATTGTTGGAGGAGATAAGTGGGTGTTGATGTAGTCATTTATGGATGAAGTGGATGGTATGGAGGAAGTGGAGTTTCCATTTGTTGAAGGTGTTTTGGAGGGTGCATTTGGTGCACTAGGAGATGAACATTGAGGTGGTGGAGATGGAGTGGTGTTGTCTTCATTTGTAAGATCAATGAAGAGTTGTTTGGGTGGAATGATGACAAGTTTTTGTTTCTTGGCATTGTTTGAATAGGTGGTTCTTGGTGATGACATGATGATGTTTGATGAATGTTTGAGGATGATGGAATGTGAATTAAACATGCATGGAGATTATATAGTGGGAAAACATGTTTAGAAATGGAATTAATTTGAAATTGTAATGTTATATTCCAAAATTAGTTTAGATTTTAAGGGAAATGGTAGCTGGGACTAGCAAAAGGGATCACAAGATGCAAAAGAGAACAGTGTAAAAACTGTTTCAGATGGCCGGTCCCCTTAAATGGAGGCCGGTCCCCTTAATTTTAAGGGGGCCGCCCTTTATGATTTAAGGGGGCCGCCCATCTGACGACCCAGAAACCAAAATTTTCAAAAATGTTCTGGAAAAATGTTGTGTTCTGTTTTGTATTTGCAGCAAGCTCTATTTGGACATTTCACATTTGTTTTGGTCTATTAGAAAGCATACATGCCATATATTTATTTAAACATTAACTAATCATGCAAACATATATATAGTTTAATAGAATCATGCATTAAAAAGCATAAAAACCATCAAGTTAGCATCCTAAACAAATATCCAAATAACAAGTACTTCCGAATATACTTCGGACAAATAGCACACAAGACATAAAAATAAATATTGTTTAACAAACATAATTCAAGCATATCAATTCTTTTTCTTCCCGAAGATACCCTTCAAAGTCTTCCCGATAGATTTGAAGCCACCTCTAACTTCTTCTTGCAAGCTCTTTTGTCTTCTAAGCATCTCGGTAGTTCGTTCATGAAGCACTTCTTCAGTTTGATCACTTGGAGATGGGGTAGAATAGTTGGGATAGTCAAGATCCTCTAAATCGTCAACGAACTCAGAAAACTAAGGGGTACTAGCATCATGGATGTTTTCCTCCTCATCGTCATCGTCTTGCCTTAAAGATGATCCATGAAAGCTATGACGATGAGGTTTACCCTTGTCACTTCGAGTTCGTCGAGCTTGTTTTAGAGCGAGAGAACGTAGAGTGGGGTAGATGGACTCGTAGATACTATTGTCAAGATCGGGGTAGTACTCGATAACATGACGATAGAGACGAGTAAGGAACATTCCGTATGGAAGGTTGGCTTTGGGAGTTTTTCTAGCACACTCAATCCGTTTGATAAAGAAGTAGGCCAAATTGTACGGCTTTTCGACAGCTATACAATACAACATGTGAGCAAGGCTAGCCGGGAGATGGTCCCGGTGACCTCCAGTACCAAACGCATTCTCACGAATGAGTTCTTCCCAACGCTTCATGTGAGGGCTTAATTGCTTGAGGAAAAGTTGGTATGGAGAGATTTGAACGTTTTTGGATTTTATTTTTCGACTTGTGGTGGCACGATCTATACCAAGGACTTGACGAATTTCGTCGGGATGAGGAATTTCGTCGAGATAGGGACCGAAGGTTGGTCGATAGCGATTAAGAGATTCAAGGTCCCACTCGTTTGAGAAAACGGCTTGACCTCTAAATAGAATTTGGAGGATATGACCAAATTGTTCGAGAGTTAGGGTGATAAATTCATTTTGAATCATGAAAGAGATGGTGATGAAACCAAGATCATTGGCTTGGACGGTGACTTGGCTATAGAAATCCATTATGAAGCGAGGAATGATAGGTTCATTTATTTCATAAAGACAATTGAAGTTGATGCTTGAAAACAAGCGATTTATGTACTCGGATTGAGCAAAAGCAAGATCTACTACACGTCCCTCATGAACATTTCTATCTTCAATTTGACGATAGATAAGTCCAATGGAAGGAGATGTGGTAGGGAGTTGGGAAACTTTAGGAATGTAGTTTTTAGTGTGAGAAAGATCTTCAGTAGTTGCTTTGGGCATTTTCACCTAAACACATCAACAATACAAAAAGACCAAAATAAATATAAAGAAAGATAAAAGTATATGTTAATTGTTAAGGCTTATGTTGGAACGTAAACATACTTCGTTACTAATCCTAAGAAGTAGATTACCATGTTCCTTAATATTGTTTTTAACTCGTTCTAGATATACTTTACGATATTTAATGAGTAGTTATGGACAAATCCAAACGCCCCTTTAAACATCTTAATATATCATGAAATTTACTAGATTTACATTAGATTGTAAAACTAGCTATTTCTTGCGAGTTTCTTATGCATGTGATTTGTTTTTGAAAAAGATGGTTTGTATTTTTACTTAAAAATGTCATTTTTAGTAATAAACCAAACGCTTCCTTAACTATTGACTTATACCCCTAGTATGTCAATATATATATGAATTATATATTTTGACGAGTTCGATTAGCAATTTTAAGGTTTATAATTATAACAAAGTTTTATAAAAATTATAATGACTATGTTTCGATATTATTTGGACATAATCCAAACACCCCTATATTGTGAACCAAAATAATTTTTCTTAGTCGAAAAATGTAATTTCAAGTTTTACAAGTTACACAAGTATAATGTAATTAGTTTTAACACATTTTCAAATCATTATTCAACAATAAGTTTACTAAAAATTTTGAAAAGGAGTGTATGACATTTTTCAAAAATTTTCAACATGATAGTATATATTAAATAGTTTCTAGTGTTGATCAATCATCCTAATCCTAGGGGAAGCATTTGGTTATGAAGTTTTAAGGCTTAATTCGAAAGAAATTATGAAATTTGACGAATTCTATAAAACATGCATAATCATGAGTATGATCAAATAAGATGAAATTAGATGAAATGTGTTATGAAAAACTTACAATATGTAATGGTGATTGTGTTATATGAATTTGCCCTTTGCGAATTAACCCGAATTATGTGATTTGGAAGTGATTTGAGAGGTTTTTGGGTTTTGGTTTTCGTCACAGCAGAAGCAAGGGAAGGGAAGTATGAAAAAGTGGAGTGTTTGGCAAAAGGAAAAAAGGAGAAAAACGGGTTTGAGCTATCAGATGGCCGGTCCCCTTAAACATTAAGGGGGCCGCCCTACATTTGGCTGCCGGTCCCCTTAAACATTAAGGGGGCCGCCCTCCAAAATTCGATTTTTGTGATTTTTGGTTTCTGGAAAGAGCAAAAGCAAAATATATATATATATATATATATATATATATATATATATATATATATATATATATATATATATATATATATATATATATATATATGTATTAGATTTATATTTAATCAAAAATACGTTGGAGGGTATTCGCACGAAAGGAATTACTTGACACTTTTAATTGACAATTTGCCAATTAAATTTTCTTGATTATTTCGGATGAAATTTATCAAGTTGTCAAGTACGCGAGAACGTTGTGAAAGGTTCATAAGTATATGT
Source organism: Artemisia argyi (assembly GCA_030686995.1). NCBI lineage: Eukaryota > Viridiplantae > Streptophyta > Magnoliopsida > Asterales > Asteraceae > Artemisia > Artemisia argyi. The sequence goes on from CM060699.1 coordinate 83,417,034, forward strand.
ATATATATATATATATATATATATATATATATATATATATATATATATATATATATATATATATATATATATATATATATGTAGTATGGGCTTATAAGACGAGAATAAAGGAAGGAGACGAATGCAACGGAAGCCGGGAGTTTGTTTCATCCATAGATTTTTCGACTCATCTCTCTTCATCAGCATGAGTGTTGTTTGAACATTAAAGTTCAATAAGGCAAATGGGGAAAAGAAAAGGTTCGTAAACGAACAATTTCTAGTTCTAGAAAATCAACAAATGAGTTTTCTAGGTTATAAGATCCTAGATATAGCTAAGTGTATATATATATATATATATATATATATATATATATATATATATATATATATATATATATATATATATATATATATATATAGATATAGTATAAGTAAATAAGTATATATATGTATAGAAGTAAAGACTAGAGAGAATAATGAACCAATCAAAATCACATAAAAGCTAGATACTAAACTAAGCATGCATTTGTTTACAAGGAAATAAAAGGAAATGTGTACCTTTCGTCTTCAATGCGTTAAACTTCAAAATCTTCAAAGGAAAGTCCGAACACGGGGTGACATCAAAGATTTCCATGTATGAATGGCGAAAGTTTTCACGTTGGTCCCCATGGTCTCATTTGACCAAAGTTGTTTGTCCCGAACATGTTTTGTATTTGACTTGGGTGCATATATGGTGGAAACATTCCCCATGGATTGAAGTTCCACATTTGTTGATTATTGTTAAAGTTTTGTCTACTTTGGTTTACTCTTGGTTGAGGTGTTTTAGGTCTAGGGTAAGAATTATTCGGTTTCCTAGGTGGTGGAGTTTTAGATCTTGTTTTAGTTTTGGACAATCCTACTTCGGTTTTTAAAGATGGTTTATAAAACGGTTTTATTTCTTCATTACTAGCTAGATGTATTTTCTTATCATTTATGAGTATATACTCAGGATTAGATTTTGAAGGTTTTAGTTCTTTAAGTTCGCTTTCAAATTTAACATTTTTAACTTCACTTGTTGAGGCTTCGGTTGAGTTAAAACCTAGACCGGTTTTATCTCCGGATATTCTTTGAATACTTATAATTTTACTAAGTAAGTTACTACTATTTTCAAATTTATTAAGTTTACAAATTTCTTCCTTAAGTTTGTTGTTTTCACTTCTAAGCTCTTGACATGATTTACATTCTTCAAAAGTTTCTTTACCTTTCTCAAGTTGATGTATTTTAGTTTTTAGTTCAAGTACTTCATTTTCTAATTTGTTATTTATGTATTTTAGTGATTTGTTTTTAGCCATAACTTGTTGTCCTAGTTTGCATAATCTATTGTATTCACTATCTAAGTCTTTTTCATCTAATGATAAATTTTCATCACTAAAATATTCGGTTTCGGAACGTACCTCACTTGATGTTTTAGCCATGAGACATTTTTCTTCCTTTGTTGTTTCTTTCTCATCTTCATCGCTATCACTCCAAGCACCTCCAATAAACGCTCTTTGATTTTGATCTCTTGTCATCATTGGACATTTTCCAATAAGGTGATTCGGATCACCACACTTGAAACATTTTCTCTCATTCTTGATATACTTGTCATCATTATTCTTTTGAGATGTTCTTCTTTCATCGTGTGGTTGTCTAACGAATCTTCCTCGCCTTTTGAAGAATTTCTTGAAATCTCTTACGGCCATGGCGTATTCTTCGTCTTCGCTTTCGGAAGATGAGCTATCTTCGTTGTTGAATTCCTTTCTAGCTTTCAAGGCGATTGACTTGCTTTGCTCTCGTTTCCCTTTAACCATTTCGGAGTCCTTCTTTATTATAGCTTCGTAGACTTTTAAGTTACCAATTAATTCATCAAGTTGTAGCGTTGACAAATTCTTCGATTCTTCAATAGCCGTCACTTTAGCTCGCCATTTTGGGTGAAGAGCTCTAAGAAACTTCCTAACAAAATTCTTACTAGAGAAATTCTCATCAAGTGCATTTAAACTTGTGATTATGGTGTTAAATCTAGCAAAAGCATTATCAATTGATTCCTCTTCCGGAATCGTGAATTGCTCATATTGTTGAACAAGTAGATCTATTTTGTTATCTTTGACTTGATTATTACCTTGGTGGGTTATTAACAAAGAGTTCCAAATTTCTTTTGCGGTTTCACACATAAAGATTCTTTCGTACTCTTTACGTGGTAGCGCATTGTAAATAACCATTTTTGCTTCATTATTTTTAGCAAGTTTTCTTTTTAAATCATCATTTTGTTTTTCAAAAGGTACGATTTCATCTTTCTTAGTTTCGGGGTTATTTTGAATAGGTAAAAAATCACCATTGGTAATAATATGCCAAAGATCTAGATCTTTTGATTTCACGTAAGTTTCGAATCGATTTTTCCAATATAAAAATCCATCACTTTCAAATAGTGGTGGTCTTTGCATAGATTGCCCTTCTAAATATTTTTCAGATTCCATAGATCGTTACAAGTTTTAAAATACAGTATATTTTAAAAATCTTGCTAGACGTGGCTCCTGATACCAATTGTGGAAAACTAGAAGGGGGGGGGGGGTTGAATAGTTTTACGTCCTTTTAAATTTATAAACACAAGTTTGTTTTAAAAACTTCGATTCTAATTTATGTGAACTCAATACTTGCACTATATGAACAATTGTATAGTAACTAACTAACAAAGCTAATATAGTAAAGGTAAATAAATAAGTAATGAGAAGAGTTAGAAAGATCAAACCACAACACAAGGATTTATAGTGGTTCGGCTACAAGGACACCTTCCTTGTTCCTACTCCACTCCCCGAGTCACCTACTCGAAAGTTTTCTTCACTATGTCAACAAACTCCCTTTTGGCGGAGAAAACCTTACACACCAATTTACACACCACACAACTTGATCACAACTTCTACACAACTTCTTCACACCAATATACTACACACCAATCTTCTTCACAACTATCTTCTACACACCAATCTTCTACTTCACACCTATCTTCACAACTAACCTACTTCACTACTTATCAACTTCTATTATCTACACAACTTCTATATCTTCTACACAATTAATCACAAGCACAACACAATATTCACAAATGAATATATATACACTATGCACAACTACTCTTCAACACTTCTTGAACTTGGTTGTAGAAAGAGTGTTCTTCTTTTGCACTTTGGTTGAGAATGGATGATGAGGGATTGAATCACTTGAAACAAGGATTAATATACAAATGATCAAAGGGTTTTAGAGAATGTTTAGAGAGTTATAGATCTGAAAATTTCGTGCAAAAGGTGGAGAAAAATTCCAGAATTAAGGTGGTATTTATAGGAGAAGAATTCTGACTTTTTCTGACAAGGGAGCCTGGCCGGTCCCCTTAAATCATGGCCGGCCCCCTTAAAATTAAGGGGACCGCCCCTTATAATTAAGGGGGCCGCCCAACTGTAACGGTCAGAAAACTTGTCTTTTAGTGGGGAAAGTTTATTTGGTGAAAAACTAACTGATTTTGGTTAAATATTTGAAATCATATATTTAGTATGATTAAAACATTTTTCTTTATTACCAAAAGTGTTTTTCAAAAAATATAAAATATGTTTATATATTTAAATAAACTTTGTATTAGTTAATTAAATATCCTTTTGATCATGAGATGTATTAAGCACTTGTTTATCCATACCTTAAGTGATTAAGTTGGATATAGTGATATAAACTAGCTTAATACTTGTTTACGTAGTAATCTTACGATTGACGAGTTTACATTTTGTGATCGTCAAAATATAGAGATATCGAAAAACATAAATAACGTTTTCATACATTATTTATGTCAACACCATGTGTACACACTGTTGCTGCATATGGTTTCATCAAAACTGATCCAATATTAGGTGTAAGCCCTTGGTACTCAAAAAGAATGTGGAAAAATGCTTACAGTTACTTCATTAAGCCAGCTGGTGGTTCAGCTATATGGCCAATAACTCAAGATGAGCCTCTTTTGCCACCTGTCCAAAGAAAGATGCCAGGTAGGCCTAGGAAACTTAAAATCAAGCATGTTACAGAGATAGTGAATGAAGTTAGCAGGAATGGTAGGATGATGACATGTCAAACATGTTTGGAAAAAGGCCATAACAAAAAAACATGTAAGAATGGACCAAGACCTAAGCCTACAAAGGAAAAAAGGGCACCAGAAGAAAGAAGGCTGCTTTTTCATTTGTATTCCCTAGAGATGAAGGTGTAGCAGGTGGTGGTGAGAATGCAACTAATGCAGGTGTGGGGTCTAGTGGTGTAGCAGGTGGTGGTGAGGCTGCTAATGATGTAGGTGTGGGGTCTAGTGGTGGTCAGTTTGCTGGTGGTGTAGGTGAAGAAACTGTTGGTGCAAGTACTGGTGATTCAGGTGGTGGTCAACCTTCAAGTTATGCTGAGGTATGCTTCTTGATGATGTAGTTTCAATACATTACACACTTATAAGGTGTATGGTACAGGTACTAATTTTCTTTGTTTTTTGCAGGTTCAAATGGATTCTGTAGTCACTGAAGATCCAATAGAGAATGAAATTCCTACACAGACTAGCAGATCAAATATTGCAGAAGAAATTGAAGCCTCCATTAAAGCTGGTACATTCAAGACAGCTTCTTTGAAAAGAAGATGTCAATCAGAGAGAATAGCAAAAATAGGTAAAGCATACAAGTTTGGACCAGATGGTGAAGGTTCAAGTGCTGATAAAGCCTGGGATACTGATGATGTTCTTGCAGAACCAAGAAGGATCTTGAATTTGATCTTAGACAATAGTATTTAGTTTGAATTTGCTGTAGTCAAACCTTGGTAGTTGTATGTGCACTAAACTATGTGTTATGTGTTGCTTTAAACAATGTGTTGGTGGATGCTAAATCTTGGATACTATGACTTTATGTCCACAAATTTTCAATGGAATGCAGTGACCCAAGATTCCTGTCAATTTGTGTCTTTATTGCATTATTAAAGTGACCCATTTGTTTACTACATAATGTCTTTTTTGCATTATCAAAGTGGTCCATATGTCTTTTTTGCATTATTAAAGTGAACCATGTTCAATTTACTGCATAATGTCTTTACTGCATTATTTAACTAATGTAGTCCATATGCAACATACACAATATAAAGCAAACAACATTTAGTATGTCAACAAACATTTCCATTGATTTCATACAAAAGAAAACTACACATAACCAGTCATTGTTACATCAAAAAACGAAGACCAACAAGATATCAATCACCACAGTCATCACAGCTAGAAACTTCCTATACAAGACCAAACTAGACTTGGTTTCTTTCAACTCCATTTGCAGCATCAACAAACTAGACTTGGTTTCTTTCAACTCAGTTTGCAGCATCAACACTTCTTTCTCTAATTTTGACTTTTGTAAGTCAAACTCCCTTTCCAATTCTCTAATTTGCCTATTCAAGCTGTACTTGTCTTCCCTCAACTGTCTTTCTTTTCTAATCAACCTGAACACCTCTTGTTTGTAGTAATCACAAGGTAATTTAGGATCAACCCAATAGAAAGTCATTTTGCACCATTACAATAATTGATGCACCCTAGAAATCGTCTTAACGAATGGTAAATGGTTCGTGCAGTTTGCAAAATGACAGGTTCTTCATGCTCACAATGTGTAGGTGGTGGATCACGATGGGATCGATTTGAAGATGAAGATGACATTTTGGGCTTAACGGATTAGGGTTAGGGTTTAGATTAGAATGTGTGTGTGTGTGTTTGGGGATGAAATTATTAAAAGAAAATTGTATAATATATAAGTGGGAATCCTAGCTAGTGGCATGTCCACGTATGATAAATCTATAACTATCCGGTCAAATAAGTTCTATGGTACAAATCGACCCAAAACATGAAAGTACAGTACATTAAGTGGAACAAAAATAGTTCACGTACTAAATCGGTACATTTGAAAAAGTTCGTTGCTATTGTACGGCTTAATCCCTTTTTTCTTTCAATAATCATATAATCATATAAAACGTATATATCCGATCATAAAACACAATTAACAGGATCAAATAATCCAAATACGAATTTAAATATAACTTTAGTCTTTAGTAATAAGAAAATCCTATAAAATAGAGGCCTCAAGTCATTGATCACCCTGAACATGCTAAAATCAAGTTTTCTTAGCTAGATAAACACATTAACTAAATAAACAGTTAAACACATTGACTTTTCTAATATCATCCTCAAGTATAAGAAAACGTAATTATATAAATATAAATCTAGTTAATATGTTTATCTAATTCCAGTGTTGAAATTTCAAGAACCTAATCACAAGTAAACTACTCAAGTTTAAAGGAATTAGATCATGTAGTTCAAAATCAAAATTGAGATTTCAATCCTAAGGTAGTCTTTCGTAATTTTTCAATGTGGTTAAAGTTGTATGATACCCATATTATGTTTGGCGCACGAACTTATCAGAGCTTATAATAGCATGAGCTTATTTTTTTTTTAGAAAAATAAGTTACCATTAAAAATAAGTCTCGTTTGGCTAACATAAGCTATAAAGTGGAATACTAGTGCCAAACATACCCTAAATGTATCATTGAGATTTTCTTAATTCTTTGTCAATACATAACTTTTACCAAAAAGAAACAAAAAAGTATAAATAAAAGTGGACGTTAATTTTATTTTAGAATGAACGCTCTGCGATCCGGGTTGTATTCACGGGTTCGAGTTGACAAGTTAGAAGTGTTCGACCAGAACACGACATGTTTAAGTAATCGAGTTAGGTTTGTCAACCCTAACCCACACGACCCTTTCAAAAAAATTATGAAACAAATTTTTTGTTTGAAAATAATTATAAACGTGTGGATGGGTCAAATAGTGTAACTCATCCCATCCAACACAAATTGTATAATAAATGAATTAAATAGATCGGCCTGAACATAATCCAAAATTTGTTTCTACTCAACCTAGCACGTTAATTTTTGTGTCCGTCTTGTATTTCAAGTCATGTCATAACCTCTAATTAGTATTACTTGATAAAAATCAATAGATTGAGATCCTCTCATGTTTTATTTAAACATGAGAGGTAATATATTGAAATTTATGTGAGTAAAGAAAAAATAAATAAATTAATCATCGTAAGACTATTATTTTATAAATTAATTATCGTAGAGAAAAAAAGTAAGTAACATAGTATCTCACTAGCAAGGTACCCGCGCGTTGCAGCGGTGGGTACCCTGATATAAAAATTTTCGATGGAATTAATAAAAATGTCACGGGAAGTCATTCAGACACCTAAATTTGCCTCGAGAACGAAATACTAAAAGATTTGGTAAACTACACTTCCCACCCTAGCATATATTTACAATCTTAGTCCCTAAGGGTGCAATAGGGTTCACACAAGGTCCAAAACACTTTCCTATATAAACCTCATTATACCCTCACTTCGGGTTTGACACCCTTTCTCTCTCAAACCAGCCGCACCTTATTTCTTCTTCTTCTTCAGTCGTTTTTCCGGCCAAACAAACACCACCGCCGGCCACTTAAACTCACCGCCACCACCACCATACTCCTTACAACCTCCCCATTATTTTGACGTACATTACGCGCCTAGAAACACCTTCCAACACCACGATTAACACCACCACAGCTCGAGTTCATCACCAAAACCATCTCTCTCTCATTTTGTTGATACCGGCGGTCGAAGGTAGGAAAACCCACCACCCTTTTTGTCGTTTTAGCGACAGTGGGGGATAAGTACATGAATTTTCATGAGTTTTTAATTAAATAAAGATTAAAACTAATAAATATGAAGTTAAATAATTGTTTGGTATCATTTTCTTTCTTTTTGCTGTTGTTGTTGTTATTGAGTTGCGAAAACAAGGGATTCCGTGAGCTTGAGCACACAGCCTTGTGTATCGAGTCGAGTTTTATTGAGTCGAGTCTTGGTTACAGGTTCGTGTCTAGGTTAAGATGGAGGGTTGTACATTGTGTTTAAATGATTGTAATATTGGGTGTAGAGGTGTTTTTAATGCTATTAATGTAGAATTCTAAGGAAAGTGGTCTGAATTTCGATTCATGCTAGTTTTTGTTGTACACAATGTTTTGGTTGTTGTAATTATAAAAATTGATTGCTTTAAAATGTTATAAACCATGCATTATTTTTTGTACATCTGACTTTTTTAGAGAGCGAGTCATTCCTCTAGTATAGATTTTCAAATGAAACACGTGAAAATCAAAATAGAATTGTTTGGGAAGCACGCATAAAGGAAAAACATTCCTTTGCTTGGCGGCCAAGAAGTTAATCGGTGGACGCTGTAACTATTTCCTATAACTTAGGTCACCGCCCCAATCCTCTCGTTTCAATTTCATTTCCATTTCTTTGTGTATCCCAACAAAATAAAAAAAAAAACAAACCCTCTCCTCATCTTTACAACACCAAAACAAATTCATTTGTATATATAATTACCTCTCCAGATTTGATATCTCGATTTTGTCTAGATTTAAATCTCATAACATCACAATATCTCCTCCTACAACTTCCATTCAGGTAAACCATCTCATATCATTACTATTATTATTATTTGTTATATGAAATGAATTTGTTTTTCTTTTATTAGTAGCATATCTGTAATTACATAATAATAATAATAATAATAATAATAATAATAATAATAATATTAATAAGAATAGTATTTGTATGTATGTATGATATGATAGGTTGTTGATATGAGCTCTTATCATGTTCGAGAAAGAAATGGAAATGGAAATGGAAATGATAGACGGGGTCGGAATTCGCATTCTCATCGTCGCCAAGAATGGATTCCTAGAGGATCATCAACAACTAGTGATCCTCCTCCTTCATTAGATACCAATACTAATATCAATATTAATACCCCATTTGCTTCGAACTCGAACTTAGATGCAAATCATCATCACCCCCCTGCGTATAGATCACATAATAATGTTAGGAGACCTTCTACTAGAGGGCGTGGGTCGGCTGTTTTAAATCATCATCATCATCAGCAGCAGCAGAATACGAATGCTAATACTAATACTAATAATGGTAATAGTAATAGAAGAAAGGGTGATGTTTTGAAAGGATCGGCATTGCCTCAGCTTGTTCAAGAGATCCAAGATAAATTGTTGAAAGGAACTATTGAGTGTATGATATGTTATGATATGGTGAGACGGACGGCGTCTGTATGGTCGTGTTCAAGCTGTTATTCGATTTTTCATTTGCATTGTATTAAGAAATGGGCTAGAGCTCCTACTTCTATCGACTTGTCTGCTGAGAAGAACCAAGGGTTTAATTGGCGGTGTCCTGGTTGTCAATCAGTTCAGCTCACTTCGTCTAAGGATATTCGGTATCTTTGTTTTTGTGGGAATAGGCAGGATCCTCCGTCGGATTTGTATTTGACTCCTCATTCTTGTGGAGAGCCTTGTGGAAGGCCGCTTGATAAGGATCACCGTCTTGGTAATGATGATGATGATAAGGATGATGGCCGTTGTCGTCATCGTTGTGTCGTTCAATGCCACCCTGGTCCTTGTCCGCCTTGTAAGGCGTTTGCTCCACCAAGGATATGTCCTTGTGGTAAGAAAACCATTACTACTAGATGTTCGGATCAGAAATCTCTTCTTACATGTGGCCAGCGTTGTGGTAAGCAGTTAAAGTGTCTACGCCATTCTTGTAATAAGACATGTCATGTGGGTCCTTGTGATTCGTGTGATGTTCAGATTGATGCTTCTTGTTTCTGCAAGAAAAAGATTGAAGTTGTTGTTTGCGGTGATATGGCTGTGAAAGGGCATGTAGATGTGGAAAATGATGGTATCTTTTCGTGCAATTCGTCATGCGGAAAACCTCTTGGGTGTGGAAACCATGTCTGCAAAGAAACATGTCATCCTGGTGTTTGTGGGGACTGTGAGTTGTTGCCAGGTAGGATTACGTCATGTCATTGTGGTAAATCGAGCCTACAAGAAGAGAGACATAGTTGTTTGGATCCAATCCCGACCTGCTCAAAGATCTGTGACAAAATCCTCCCATGTGGGTTACATCGTTGTAAAGATAAATGCCATCCAGGGTCATGTGCACCATGCCGGGTTATGGTTACTCAAAAATGTCGTTGTGGATCAACTTCCAGGTCTGTGGAATGTTTCAACACCACCACCACCATGACGGATGAAGCAGACACGGCGTTCAAATGTGATAAACCTTGTGGGCGAAAAAAGAATTGTGGGAGACACCGTTGCAGTGACAAGTGCTGTCCCCTATCTAATTCCAAGAACAATGCCGCCACCCAGGGTTGGGACCCACATTTGTGTTCTAAGCCTTGTGAGAAGAAGCTAAGATGCGGGCAACATGATTGTGAAATGTTATGTCACAGTGGTCATTGCCCTCCTTGCCAAGAGACAATTTTCACTGACCTGACATGTGCGTGCGGAAGATCTTCAATTCCTCCTCCATTACCATGTGGTACACCTCCGCCCTCTTGTCAATACCCGTGTTCGGTTCCTCAACTGTGCGGTCACCCGTCCTCACACAGCTGTCACTTTGGAGACTGTCCACCATGTTCTGTTCCAATACCGAAAGAATGCATTGGGGGACATGTTGTCCTCAGAAACATACCATGCGGTTCAAAAGATATCCGATGCAATAAACTTTGTGGGAAAACAAGGCAGTGTGGGATGCATGCATGTTTAAGAACTTGCCACGCGTCTCCATGTGATTCATCATCATCGTCATCATCTGGTGGGTCCACTTTTGGTGTAAAGGCTTCATGTGGTCAGACATGTGGGGCCCCACGGAGAGACTGCAGGCACACGTGTACTTCTCTATGCCATCCACATAATACGTGTCCGGATGTAAGATGTGAGTTTCCTGTCACAATAACATGCTCTTGTGGTCGAATAACCGCAACTGTTCCTTGTGATGCTGGTGGCAGCAATAATAGTGGTTATCATGCGGATACTGTTCTTGAAGCATCTGCCGTTCAGAAATTGCCTGTGCCACTTCTACCAGTTGAACCAAATGGTAAGAAGGTTCCACTTGGCCAGAGGAAACTCACATGTGACGATGAATGTTCTAAAGTGGAACGTAAAAAGGTTCTCGCAGATGCTTTTGGGGTCAATACAACTTTAGATGCGCTCCATTTTGGTGAGAGTAGTGCAGTTTCTGATATGCTTGGGGACTTGTTTAGACGTGATCCTAAGTGGGTATTGTCAGTGGAAGAGAGATGCAAAATGCTGGTTCTCGGGAAGAGTAGAAGTGGTGGGACCATCAAGGTTCATGTCTTCTGTCCAATGTCAAAAGAGAAGAGAGATGCAGTGAAACTAATTGCAGATAGATGGAAACTGTCAGTAAGTGCTGCTGGTTGGGAACCGAAACGGTTCATTGTGGTTCATGTGACACCGAAGTCTAAGGCACCTAGTCGGATTCTTGGAGCCAAAGGGCTCAACCCGTCAAATTTGGTACATCCACCAAGTTTTGATCCTCTGGTGGACGTCGATCCTAGGCTAGTTGTAGGTTTATTTGATCTGCCAGGGGATGCAGATGTGAGTGCTTTGGTATTGAGATTTGGTGGCGAGTGTGAATTGGTGTGGTTGAATGATAAAAATGCATTGGCTGTGTTCAGTGATCCGGCTCGAGCTGCAACTGCTATGAGACGGTTAGATCATGGGTCTGTTTATCATGGTGCAGCTGTACTAAGCACCAATGGTACATCATCAACGGGAGGTAGTAGCAATGTCTGGGGTGGTGGTGCCTCAACCACAAATCCATGGAAGAAAGCTGTTGTGCAGCAGGATCACTCTGACTCATGGAGCATCCCACAAGAGTGGGTCAACCCAGAAACGTCATCATGGAAGGTCAAAGAAGGCCCTTTGATCACTAGTGCATCAGCAAATAGATGGAGCATTTTGGAATCTGAAGTTGGCAGTAGTCAGGAATCAGGTAAAGTCTTAGCAAGTAATAGCGTCTCTGAGAATGAACCATCATCGTCATCGACCAGTTCAAGTAATGCAGCTGCAGCATTAAAACAGGATGATGTGGTAGCGGAGGACTGGGAAGAAGCATATGACTGAAACTTGCACTAGGATCTGTATCTTTTTGAACTAGCATCCTAAGATTAGATTGTTTACGGGATGGTGATCCTGCTTTGTTTTGATCTTGCTTATAGTAGACATATATGCTCTTAGCTACATGGTGTTTTGATTTTGTTTCTGTTTTGCCTATGGTGATGCTTATCTGTCTAGTAACATTGTCCTTTGGCGCAAAAAGCATTTATGTGTCGGATTTATGAGTTCTAATGGCTTACAGGATGTTTTGGAACCAGATGGTTGTCAAGTTGTTGCATATGTAGTAGCAAATCATCTTGTGAAAACATATATTGGTATTGAGCAAATCTTTAAAGGCATAAATGTTCACACTTTGTTAAATAGACATTTTTTTTAATGTGTGGAAGAGTAGTAGTAAACAAATGGAAGAGTAGTCAGTTACCTCTGTACCAAAAGCTGCAACTCAATGGAGCTTATTTCATTATGATAAATGAACTCAGCTTTAAAAACAAGAATACATTTAAATTCAATTTCATTGATTAAATTTAACCTCTGGTTTGAACTTTTTTTCAACATAAACCAAAAGAATTAGGGGTGAATCCAAGAATTTTACGAGTGCGTAGCACAAATTTTCCTTTACCATTAGCTCCTAACTTATATAAAAATAAGTACTCTGTTATATAAAATGATTAAAAAGTATTATCAAAGTTACCCTACAGAAGGTTGAGCATCGAGTCAAAACCAGCACGAAACCGTTCAACCTAACCCGAATGAAAACTGAAACTTGCCGAAATGAAAGACCCAGATATACTTGGTTGGTTTTCGGTTTTGGCACAAAACGGAACCAAAACCGAAAACCAAACTGGCTACTCCGTTCGGTTTCAGTTGTCGATGCTCAGCCCTACTACAACGTCACAATGGATTGTTGCTTAACGTTTAATGGTTCAGAAACACTACAACAGGTTATTTGTTCAACATTTTAAGGTTTGGAAATGCTTCATTGCAGTATATACTCCATTTTGTGCAACTGTTTTTGTAACCGACTATCCTCCATTTTTCATTTCTCGATCGACCTTATCAACACATTGTTACTCTCATATTGGAATTGATGCAAATTGGAGAAGTAATCAAAGAGTGTGTGTGTGTGGGGGGGGGGGGGGGGGGGGGGTCCCATGGTAAAATTTGAAGTTGTCAGCGAAGACTGGCATCTAACTTAGATGTTTAAGTATCACTTTGAAAATTACGCAATGAGCCATTTTTTAGGCGATGCCGGTGCCAGCCAAGCTTCAAACTTTCTTATAGAGTCAAGTTATTGTCAACAAATGGCAAGTGTTCCTATAATGTTCAGCAATTTAAAAAGTGTTGAAGCCATTATTTTCATATCTCTGGACCTTCATTGCTGCTTCTGCACTCTGGGATAATTTGGAAGTGGTTTAAATCAAGAATCTACTCTGAGTAAGCAACCAGACACAATCTTAAAACTTGTTCCTTCGATCGTGAAAAGCAGGGGCTCTTATAAGATAATAAATGTCTTAGAAACCTTGTCACAAAATTTTGATACAAACACACCTAAAACTGTCCACCTAATACACATCACTCCTCTAAAGCAAGTAGAATTTAAAGGTTCAAAGAAATCAAAACACGCAAAAAAAATCGTCATGATTCCTCTAGTGATCTTAATCATCATTATCCATACCTGCCGGTTGATCTCTCCTACCTGGCCCACCAGCTGGCTTAGACATAATTATCTGCATATCGCGCCATTTAAAGAGGTCAGTATATTCTACTATACATTATTAAAATATCTAAAACATAATTCAAAATTATAGGTTTTAAGAAAAAGAAATAGATTATCCACAACTTAACTGTGTTCCCATATATCAAGTTGCATTATGAGTTTTGTTTTCAGTCAACGTAGATCTACTACCTCCTACATACACTCATTTGTAAAATGTACGTAGTATGGTTCAAGGAAGATTAAAGGAGGTGCAGGCATGGTTATGTTCTAAAGTAGCATTTTGCATATTTATCTGATATATATATATATATATATATATATATATATATATATATATATATATATATATATATATATATACACACACAATTTCACCTATGCAAATAATTACTGTCTTCTCGAGTATCACTTGTTGGATATTTGATGAGGTTGTACAGTTTATCACTTTACAATAATGTAAGTACGATGGGGTACGAATTGGAATTCAATAAGATACCAAGGTCATGTGAAATGTGAGAACTTGGTGCATGATGAGAGAATAGGACTTTGTGGAGTCTTTGATGACTTGTTCTCACCAAGTTTCTCATGCACGTAAACAACAACGGACTACATGATTTGAATGAGATGATTTTGAGTCAAATATTTAGTCTATTATTTTCTCAACTACTCTCTTAGTGGGGGTGTATTTTTTAACTATAAATAGAAGCACTCCTTGATTCAAAAGAACACACAAAAAACAATCAAAAACCTGTTAGTATCTTCCCATCATACTTAGTAACATTTTCTACTATCACCGGTGTTTTGTGTTGATTAGGTTGCTGCCGAATATACACGTGTTGGCTGCATCAAATCCTGGGGCTTGTACGTTTGCAGACTCGCAGCAAATATACGAGTTTGTATTTAGTTAAAGGACAGGAGATTCTTCCGTGCCGTTTTCTGTTCCTTTTGTTCTTTTGTTGCAGGTTTCTCTAGGTGGTGTTAAGGGTGTAAGCAGGTGCTGTTTGATCGAGTAAAAAGTTCTTGCTGATTCGTGTCGTTTTGCTGCTGCGTTTCGAGTAATACTCGCAAGCTGTTTCAACAATCTTTAAGCTAAATACCATACATGGATGCTAAGTGGTTAAACTCGTTAGGTTTGACAGGTGTACCTATACCCGCTGGGTTGACAAGATGAAGTTCTTGCTTATCTTGTTAAAGGTTTACCATGTTTTGGACCCGACATTGGCTCCATTCCAAGTAACCCGGAACCCGCACCCGGTCTACCGATAGATGAGAAAAAGGTTGCCGAACTTGAGAAGCTATGAATGATTGGCAAAGAGGACGAGACTATTTGTTGCTGCCATATCAAGAACGCACTGTCCGATACTCTTTATGATTTGTATGCGTCAGTTACTAATCCACGAGAGCTTTGGAGTGCGCTAGAGTTTAAGTATAAAACTCATGAGCAAGGTACGAATAAGTATTTGGTTTCAAAAAACTTTGAATATGCTATGATTGAAGGGAAATCTATTATGGAGCAAGTGCATGAGCTCCAAGTTCTAGTGAACAAACTGAAATCGCTTGATGTTCCTGCTAGTGATGCGTTCCAAGTGGGTGCTATTTTAACCAAACTTCCACCTTCTTGGAAAAGTTTCTCTAAGAGAATGTTGCAGAAAACTGAAAATTATTCGTTAGATGATCTTCTAAAGCATCTTCGTATGGAGGAAGAGGGTAAAATTAGAGATAAACAGGGTAACAATGTGTTAAGTGTAAATCATGTGCAAGGTGAAAACTCCAAGAGAATTTCTCGAAATGATTCACACAAAGCCAAGATGGGAGTAACAACGAACAACTTCAAGAAATCCGCTCCATCAAAGAGGTCCTTCAAGTGTCACGTTTGTGGAGAGACTGGCCACTTTGCTCGTGAGTGCAAAGACAGGAAATCAGGGACTAATGAAGTGAACATGGTGAACACCGAGATAGCCGAGATGGTGGCTCATGTTCACCTTGATGATGGAGATGATCTCGTAGGGTGAACACTTGAATATCGAGTTGTATCTAGCCTTTATTTCAGCACTAGCAAATGCCGGCTAGTGCCTCTTTAATACTCATTGTTATTTTGAGTTTCATTGTTTTTAATTCTAGCATAATCTGTTTGCTTTAAATTCTAGTGTAATTGTTTTATCATTAACGAAAGAGCTAGTGTTTTCTTGTTATAAAGTTTGTGTTATTATGAACCAAACGTTTGTTGCATGAGTTATTATTTTCTAGAACTAAACAAAATGCGACTACTGATTACAAGCTGCTAGAAGCCTTCTTTCAGAAGATAATTTTACGCTAGAAATGAAATGGCAAAATGCATCCTTTCGTGTATGACTGAAATTTTTTCAAATGTTCCAGGTTGTTTCTTACTATAATTTTGAGAAATTATTGTGATTAAAAAATGAAGTTTTTGGCTAATAGATCATGAATATAAGAATCAATTTGAGATACTCTATACATGTTGGTATAAATCAAGTGATAATTTGATATTCACAAGATGGTGAAATTTACTCACTTAAACAGTGAGTTGTTTTTTGGACGAGCAAGAAACATAGTGTGTAGCTCTCACTCCAAGAAGGAAAATGCGTTACAGTCTAAGTGACTAAGAACAAAGAGTTCAAGAGAACAGAGATTTAATATCTCAAATTCCTTTGTCAGGGAATGTGATAAACGATTTGAGAATGGTACCATTATTGACATGTTCGTTAAGTGATCAAGAAACTTAATTATTGCATTTATTAAGTCTCTGACGAGAGATTTATTAAGTGTTGGATGTGATTGAAGTAACTAGAGACATGAGTATGAAACTATGTGAATCAGTTAGTGACGGAAACCGACTTGTTTATAGTGTTCCTACTTCACGAGTTTAATGGGTAATAACGAAATTACTAATTGATAAAAGGTACTATCGCATAATTGACTCATGTATAGTATAGATAGCACGGCGTTGCCAAGGAAAGGATGAGGTAAATTCTCTAAACAAAGCCTTAGAGGCATCTTAGCAATGAAGATGTTAAAAGCTTTGCCTATAAGATCTAGAGGTGGTGCGGCCTTGAATAAAGAGTGTTGGTTTCTCTTTTAGAGGGTCATGAAACGGGATTTAAGCGCATGGCCATATTAGCACTCAGTGAGAAAACAACGGCTACGGTAGGAAATGTGTATAAGTATACCGGTAAAATCATAAGGTTACGGTTTAATCTTCGGACACCATTATATCTTAAGGTTTGTGGTTTAATCTTCGGACACCATTGAATCGATTTTACTTTGCCTACTTGTATAATGCAAGGTTTAATCTTTGTTGCGACATGACCTACCAGAATAGTAGAAAACTATCCAACCTGGTGGGGGATTGTTGGATATTTGATGAGGTTGTATGGTTTATCACTTTACAATAATGTAAGTATGATGGAGGTATGAATTGGAATTCAATAAGATACCAAGGTCAGTATGTGAAATGTGAC
Source organism: Artemisia argyi (assembly GCA_030686995.1). NCBI lineage: Eukaryota > Viridiplantae > Streptophyta > Magnoliopsida > Asterales > Asteraceae > Artemisia > Artemisia argyi. Next base: position 83,434,285 of record CM060699.1, read on the forward strand.
TGAGAACAGCCCGCCTTTGTTAGTGCTGAAATAAAGACTAGATATAACTCGATCTTCAAGTGTTCACCCCACGAGATCATCTCCATCATCAAGGTGAAGATGAGCCACCATCTCGGCTATCTCGGTGTTCACCAAGTTCACTTCATTAGTCCACGATTTTCTGTCTTTGCACTTACGAGCAAAATGGCCGCTCGCTCCAGACACTTGAAGGACGGCTTTGATGGAGCAGATTTCTTGTAGTTGTTCTTTGTTACTCCCTGGCTTTGTGTGAATCGTTTCAAAAGACTCTTCTTAGAGCTTTCACCTTGCACATGTTTAACACTTGACACATTGTTACCCCGTTTATCTCTAATTTTAGCCTCTTCCTTCATACGAAGATGCTTTAGAAGATCATCTAACGAATAATCTTTTGTTTTCAGCAACATTCTCTTAAGAGAAACTTTTCCAAGAAGGTGGAAGTTTGGTTAAAATAGCACCCACTTGGAACGCGTCACTAACGGGAACATCAAGGGATTTCAGTTTGTTCACTAGAACTTGGAGCTCATGCACTTGCTCCATAATCGATTTCCCTTCGATCATAGCATATTCAGAGTATTTTGAAACCAAATACTTATTCGTACCTTGCTCATGATTTTATACTTAAACTCTAGAGCACTCCAAAGTTCTTGTGGATTAGTAACCGACGCGTACAAATCATAGAGTATCGGACAGTGCATTCTTCATATGGCCGCAACAAATAGTCTCGTCCTCTTTGCGAATCATTCAAAGCTTCTCAAGTTCAGCAACTTTTTCCTCATCTACCAGTTAACCGGGTGAGGGAACAAGGTTGCTTGGAATGGGAGCCAATGTGGTGTCCAAAACATAGTAAACCTCACAAGCTGTTTCAACATCACTTAAGGAAGAAAGGAAAAAAAATGAAATGAAACAGGTTTTAAGAATGAGTGATTGCCCTTCTCCGACCCTTACTGCCCAACCTGAGAGCGGACAGCTAATGCGTGTTCTTGAGTAGCACTTAAGGAGGAAAAGAAAAGGAAAGGGAGTGAAAAATAGTGTGATTTGGTTAATTTTTAAGTAAAGTGTTTCCTCCCAAAAGTGGGATGAAATGTTTACTTCCAATTACTTTACTTTCTTTACTAAAAAAACTCAAGAACACAGCTTTAATGTGCCTGTGTGTTGAAATTAAGAGATTATACAAGCTTAGCTTGGATTGTAATCTGGTTTACCTATTATGTTTGTGTTCTTTAATACAGGATCTGAACGTGTGCAAGTTAGAACATATTATCAAAAGTATTTTAGCTTTGGTCTTATATGAAGCTCTTTGGATCTTAAAGTACTGCAACTGTCAAGGCTTAGAAGTTAAAGGGTGCTCAGATAACATTGAGTATATATACTCATTCTCTCGAACTCCAGTACACACAACCTCATTTCTATCTGTTTATTATCTCTCGCTCTCGAAGTACGAATTCGGTTTTCATTCTTGTTTCCTCCAACAATTGTTTTTGAGTGATCTTATGATACTATCATATTGATAGTTATAATCTGTTTGTATTATATGTTCTGATATTGAATGTTTCACAAGTGATTGTTTGTTTGGAAGTTTGGATAGCTAAGTTCTTGATTCTGGTTGATTTATATGGAACAACACTAGCAATAGTTAATTTTCATGAATTTTATATAGGGTCTACTGCATTTCACAAGTTATTGTGCTTATTAGGCTGTGGCAGCTTTGTAATAGTTTAGGGTTGCTGGTTTATTTTCATCTTTGTTTGGAAACGGATAGAGATTATTTTTTTATAAGATACATTACTGGAGGGAGACAAGTGTTTGTTTGGAAAGCATATGTAGTGATACCATCATTATTGTTTGGATCATGTTAGTTTGAATGCCAAAGGTAATCCCATATCCACAGGGAAAAGGTAAAAAGGAAAATCAGAACAAAAGAAAACAAAAAGGTAATAAAAGAAGTTTCTCACAATTTCAACCAAATGATCAAGCATATATAACATTACTAGCAAATAAGAATAAACGAAATAATTAATTCCATACCTGATCAACACGTAGAACGGTACAAACTGCATCGGCAGCATACTTGAGCGCGTGAAACCTAGAATGATAACAAGGGTATGTCATAATTACAACTTGAATATATACAAACCACTCGAGACTACAATTATATGTAACTCAACTGTAAATAGAGACAACCTAAATCTAAAAACGGAGAGAAAACTGCTTACTTGGTCACATAAAGATCCCATATATTCAGAGTAGAGACATCCTTGCATGCTCCTTCTTCCAAGTCTATACCAACTTTGACGTTTCCAGATGCATGATCTGCATATAAAGTAGATATGATCTCCATAGCATTCAGCCCAGCATTCTCAGCCAATGTCTTGGGTATCATTTCAAAGCTCTCAGCAAATTTTGCAATAGCATACTGATCTAATCTGCAAAGCGGATATAAAAGAGAGAACAGAAAAATAAATTTGATTTAATCCAAAAAATATTCAACCTTTCCCTGAACCAGGATTGGTCTAAGATAAACCAGCTGGCATCACTATGATAGTACAAGTAAATAAAGAAGAAACTATGGCAAGAAAGTAAATGATACCCTGTCTCCGTGAAAGAGAATTCCTTCAATTTTCTGGCTAACTCAATTTCAGTGGCCGCAGCTCCAGGCACAATTCTACTGTCACGGCATAATGCCTGAAAGAATATAAAAAAAATAATTACTGCTACAGCTAATGTCTTTTTACCCAATGATTTCTGCTACCAAGAAAGTCAAACGATCACAGATTAATTTATACGTAGAGGTGGCAAAATGAGCCAATAGCAGGCTGTGTAACGGGTCGGTCACTCGGTTTGGGTTGACCTGCAATCACATTTTTGTCCAATTAAGATAATTAATGTGTTAATTATATTAAGGTTTACCTCAATTATTACAGTAACAATACGTACTACTTTTCATAAAGAGAGTTAAATGGTGTGTGCATTAAAGTTGAAATTTAGGAGAATTTCAACGCATTTCACTATCATCAACAGCCCTTTCCAGTATATATGCTAGGACATTTTGTTGTTTTACTGTATTGAGATTGTTGGTGCAAAAAGCCACCTCCAAGTTAGATCGTTGAACAAAGAGATTAATCTGCAGATATATGATACCTTGTAAGTATTTACACCATCATCAACAGCCCTTTCCAGATCATCCAATATGCTATCAGTACTTCCTCGCAGCAAAACAGTAGTCACTGAGTTCCCACCTTGTTCGTTTCTTACAACAGTCACCTAATAAACATAATTATACTTAAACTTTTAGATTAAGTTAAGTTAAAATAGAATTGACAGAAACAATAACCAAAAAGTGATGTTGCTCCATACCCGAGCACCACCAATCTCCTCAACAGAAATGGAGTCAACATATCCAAGATCATCAGGGTTTATAGCACTGCCAAGCTTCAGCTGCAATTATAGTTGAAATAATTATTTATTTGCTATGTATTGTACAGCCTTCCAAAGCTAATAATGTACTAAAACATTTTTCTTACAAGAGCGACAGCACCAGTTGTGCGGCAAAAACGGCGAAGTTCAAACTTGGACCCAATTTTTAAGACCATAATCCTGCAAATCAATCACAAATGTTAAGCTATCTATGGTATTCAAGGCTTGATATGAACAATAGTGAGTATGCAACTTTTCAGCCGGTAAACAAAACCAAAAGTCAAGATACAGGTACAGTGGTAAACAAGGCATTTAAATGGCTAAACTTGCGGAGGGTGGACTAGTTGTGACCCTTAAGAAAAACTCAAATAGCGCAGCAAACTAAGATTTCAATTTGACAAGGGTGGGTTGGGTAACGGGTCAAAACAGATCGTTAAACAGGTTGCTTTGTATGCAGGTAAAAACCAGCAAACTTGGGTTGACAAGCTAAAACCTGTCCATTTTTTTGGACTTCATAAAAAGAATAAAAACTAGTTTTAAATTCGAAAATAATATTGTCAAAATAACGATTTAAGAGGTTGTATGCATTAGAAAATAGACGTACGTAGGTGGACTTTAAACGCAAATCAACCATTCATATGTAAATGGGTAAAAACTAGAAAATGTGCTCCATGGCTATACAGATTGAGCATACTTGTAACGTTCACAAAAGTGCAGAGCCATCTCCCCTACAGCTGCTCCACTAACTATGACCTTTGCACCCGAGTCTGCAACTGATTTAATGAGCTCTTCAACCTTTGCTTCTTCAGATTTTGCATACCCCTCAAGCTGTAAAATCATGTAGAAAAAAATAAGACGGACATTGGAATAACACTGGTACAAAACTGAACACTGGATAGAAAGAGAAAAAGAACCTATACTTATTGATTATCTATATAAATTCTACTACTTATTTGATTATTAGGATTCCCAACAACATAATTAATAAAATTTAGGTTATAACTTTCACTAATAAGTATAACAAAATAACTGCTGTAACTTCAAGGCATTTAAACCAACCTTGCATAATACATTAAACCGACTATATAGTAGTTGTATGTCAATATATTATTAGATACTATTAAGCTAACAATGATCAAGATGCAAATACACTAGTACTCGTATATACAGTAGAAAACAGCTTAAAACAATAGGTTTACTACTTGGCTTGAAGATCATTTTTTTGAAGTATGTTCAGAATGTCAGCTGGCGGGCCCGTATTTCATGTTACACATTTTAACAAAAGATCTTTTGATTCAACTAACATGGCCTTAGCAATGATTTGTGTTTTCTATTCAGATAACTTTTCCTCATATGCACATCAGCACATGCTTAAGCAAAAGCCCATACGCGAAAAAAAATCAAGTTACCAAAATTATGCCCCACATCTAGACACATATTCTCAACAATGACAGGTAAACCATTTCCAAAAATCTGATTGCAGTGCAGCCCTTAGTGCAAATAGATCAACATTAATGTAACAGTCAGTAGCACTAAGTTCCTGCACTTATATGGATCAGATAAATTCTCACTATGAATCCAGTACCTAAAGGACCACTTTCAGTTATAAAATAGCCAACTGCTTGTCCCCAAAGATGGTGTAAAATCTCAACTTTGTCCAAAAAAATCTAAGTTCCTTTGTGATTCGATTACCTATCATAAATAAATCTATCCTCTGCTGCTATCAATTAACATAGACCTATTTTCATTCAAAGCCAGCTTCATTCAGTTGGATATTGATAGTGTACTCAGATTTGAGTATAAAAGTATACCACACATGATATGATAACTAGAAATGGGAAATCAAAAATAGAAACAGAGTTGAACAAGAACCGTTAAGGCAGCACCTGCTCAGCACTGTGAATCAAGACAGTTCCTTTGGTCTCCGTTGCAGTTGTATCAACACCACCAGCAATCACAACCACCTACAATAACAATATACAGTTTAAGTGTATCCAACATCTAACAGATATATAAGTTAGGTGGGCAGTCCAATGGATTTTGCAAGAAGGCTGTATATATGCTACATCTAATTAAAGAATGATAAACAAAAAATAAATAAAATTGACTGCATATTGTAATATGGCATGTTAGTTCATAATATCTTCTAAACCAAAAGCACTCACCGGCTAACCACGCACCCTATTGTCATTTGCCAGGGCTGTAGATGCCTAATATTTTATTATATCCAAACACAGGGTATAGTCACCATTAATACGTAAATGGGTCAGTCTATGTTATATATTATCCCGAACGAGTCTCAGATGAGTAAATTTTTAAAAGTTTGATTAAAACTAACAAACACCCAAGAATATATACAAATGCACACAATCTCCTGTGTTGCTTTATTATAGAATTGTAGTATTTGTACTCAGAGTTAACACATTTAGTATTCTTATAAATTAAAATAAAAAAAAATAAAAAAAAAAAATGGTAAATTGGACAGACGTATTTGCAAGATGACCCAACCCGAATTAAAGATGACCAGTTACCCAACCCGCCCATTCTGGCACATCTATATCCTATTTGATCTTATAGACATCAGAGTATTGGACCATATATAAATGGTGTGGTGAATGGAAAGTAGAAGCTTAAAAAGCATCGGCTGTTCGACTCAGCTTGCTCTATTAGGGAATGAAAATCATTTTCTAAAGGATACACTAGCCTTCTGATTTTAAAGGTAGAGATGATAAGTCAGAAGATCGCCTAATGAAGTTTATAAAAAATCAACTCGTGATGGCTTGACAAGTTAGCACTGTCAAGAGAATCAGAATTACCTTTGACTTTTCGATTCTCTTTATACTCCCAACAGTGTCACCTTTTAGAACCATGCCTCTAACTGTTGTACAATTCTGCAGACCTCCACCCAAAAGTTTTGCAACTCTAACATTATCGACATTAAAATTTACAGGGTTCTTTGGGCAAACTTGAATGCATGCCTGCAAATTTAGAACTTTAACGTTATCAACACATTTTAACTTGAAATTAGAATGACATAATGAAATCTACTCTCATGAAAAAATAAAAAAGTACATCTGCAATAAGAGGACACAAAATAGACTCTTGTCCGTATTGTTTGCTAGCAACAGCAGCTTTCATCCTTAGTGTAACTTCATCTCTATTCCTCACATCCATTGTCTCAGAACCTTGTTCAACCAATCCTTCCAAGATTTCAACAACCTGTAACAAATAAAGGGTTGTTAACATATACTCCCTATACTCCCTCGGTCCCAAAATAATTCTCTATCAAACAAAACACGCACACACAGTTTAACAAAAACATAATCTTTACAACTACATTTCAGAAGATGACAGTTTTACAGATGACCAATTAGTTAATGTTTTATTTAAGTTTTGCTACTTTTATAGTACACACGAAGATTACTGACCTTTGTGTTACTCTACTATTTTTGGTCACGCAGATCGCTCAACTTATAAAAACGACATTTAGATTACTTTTCAGTAAAATTAGCATTTTAACGAGTGATCTGAAAGTATAACTTTTATAAGCTAACCAACCCAAACATCGGCTTTGATAAATTCAGATCACACTTATGTGAACCTAATGTTTATAAGTCCTGTAGCCTAAATGTCACGTTTTATACGTTTAGTGACCTAAGTGAGCAAAATAATAGCAGAGTAACCTAAGTGAACAGAAACGCAAAGTTGAGTAACGTCCGTGCATATTAACCCTTTTTGTTACAAGTAAAGGCAATCTAGAAATACTGGTCCGAGGAAGTATGATTATATTTAGGGTGTGTTTGTAGCTTATATGTGGGCTTATGAGCTTATTTGATTTCAGCTTATATTTCCTAAGCCCCAATTTTCCAGCTTATTTTGAGACTTCTGGGCTTAAATAAGTTTATCATATCATAATAAACTTATATAAGCACAAAAGTCTCAAAATAAGCTGGAAAATTGGGGCTTGTCAAATATAAGCCGAAATAAAATAAGCTCATAAGCCCACATATAAGGTTAAACAAACACCCACTTAATGGTTTTTCTGATCGCAACCTGTTAACTGATAAGCCACTACTAAGCTACAAGCACATTTCCGGAATAACCTATACTAACATCCAAAAAAACAATCTACCTTATTAATTGCTTTATTATAACCAATAATAATTTCACTAGGATGAAGACCCATCCTAATAAGATCTTCAGCACCCTGAAGAAGCTCCCCGGCAAACGAAACAACTAAATTCGCTCCATCGCCAATCTCCTCTTGCTGAGCTTTCCCAGCCAAGACAAGTATTTTCGCAGCAGGATGCTGTATCTCTAGCTCATTCACTATCGTCGCAGTATCACTCGTTACAAATAGCTTGTCTAGATGATTTATAACCATTTTATTCATCCCTAATAATAAAACGCAAATACATACATTTTTATCACTTACTAGCTAGATCATATATTATGTCTTATATACTAAATGAGGATAATATTGATATTATAATACCATTGGGACCAAGAGATGTTCTAGTAATAGTGGAAAGCTGTTTACAAGGATCGATGTTCTTAATGACAGCTTCATCTAAACCAGAAAGATGTTTGTGTCCTTCTTTTAGCATTCCTTGTATTCCATAAGGTTGTGTTTGGAGACCCATTTAATATGAGATCAAGAATAAGAAGAAACCCTGGATTAGTAGAAATGGCGCTCTTTCTGTTATTGATTTTGTGTGTGTGTGGCAGTGATGAGTTAGGAACGGGTTCTAGGGCTTTCTGTTTTCAAAAAGATTGTTTCTTGTACTTGTGAGTAGGGGGTGTGAATAGGGTCCCCGAACCAACCCGACAAGGCTTATTGGCTCGGGTCTAATCAGGTTCAAAATTCTTATCGGGTAATTTGACTCGAATCCGATAACCCGATATTGTTATCGGGTCGGGTTTAGGTTGAATTATTTATCTTGTCAGGTTATCGGGTCAATCCGATAAGACCCGAAAATCCTTAAACTAGTTTTTATTTAGTTACTTTTGCCTATATTTTATTTAAAAGATAGTCCATTTAGCTATAGCTAATACGTAGTATATATATGGGAAATCTGAAGGTGCTTTTTTGCAAAATAGTCTGCTACTGTGATTTTTTTGTTGAATTACGTCTACAGTTACATCTTCAGTATAATCCAAGTTTGCTTCGACTAATGAAGTCACATCTAACAACATAAGCTGACTTAACAGCAAACTTCCTTCGATTGTTAATGAAATAATATTAGGAGGATTTACTAAAATTTCAAGGTATTGCATCCTAGTTGCAATCACAGAAAATTGTTTCAGTTAGTTTTAACGCTATGTCATAACTCACCACCAATTTTCTATAACCAAAGACCAACAATGAGAGTGCTATATTTGATTTTTTTTTTTTTTTTTTTTTGTTTGCAAAGCCTAATGCTACCCTTTTTGTTGTATACTTTTTTTACTTATATAATTTTCTTTTGTGTTTTCTAATTTATGTTTTTTACTTATTGTTACTTAATCGGGTCACCCGATAACCCGAATCACCCGACCCGACATAACCCGACCCGAATCCCACCCGAACCCGATAACCCGACTACTTATCGTCGGGTTGCGGGTGACTTTATAAAAACTCAAAACCCGACCCGACAAACCCGATAACCCCGATAACCCGACCCGATAACACCCCTACTTGTGAGCAGGGTGAAAAAAAAAACGATCTGATTCTGAACCCGAACCCCAACTTGAATAAGTATATGTGGTACGGGGTTAGTCGGGTGAATAATCTTATTCGAGTTGTTTGAGTCAACCGTAATTATCCGAATGCTAATAAGGTCAGATGTCAGGTGTCAGGTAAATAATCTTAGTTGGGTGAATAATCTTATTCGGATCAACCCGATTGACCCAAATAAGAATTTTTTTTTAATATATGTTTTTCAAATTTTTTATAACTTATTTATGAAAAGTTATAGAACGAGGCAATTTTTTGATTATTTAACTCATATTCAGATTGATATGAACCCGAAGGTACTTGACCTGAACTGACTCGAACCGGACTAACACAATATCTAAATAAGGTCTAGTTCATGTATGATATTTTTAGCCTCTACATGACTTGCCCCGAACCCGACTAACACCCCTAGATGTAAGCAAACTTTTAAAAAATCAATTAGCTCAAAATCATGGGTTCAAGGTGTGTAAGGTGGGATCTTACCATGGGAGTTTAAACTTTTAAAATGGATATATAACAAGGTTGTCTATAATCTATAACATTTCATAAGTTTAAGGTGATTAATATGAGCGAGAAAATGACAAAATAATTAATTTTACAAAATATATTTCACCAACACACCCAATTTTTATCCGAACAACCAAACTACCCATAAAACTATCAAGATATTACTACATTTTGCGTATTTTTAAAAAAAAATCGCAAGGTCTCGCTAGTTTTTCTAAAAATATCGCAAGGTTGAAAATTAGCAAGTTTTGAATGTCATTTTGCAGCTTGCAATTTTGACACCATGGTAACCATGCCCTAACAACTCCATAAACCAAAAGTATATGAGCTACAATAACTCACAAGACACGGGAAAATAACAACCCATGAGTGGTATATTATGATTTGAACATTGTTCATAATAACTCTCATCAGAAGAAACATGAGTTCATATGAGATGATTTACGATAGCTTCAATTAATGAAAGACAGACAAGTTTAACTTCCTCCACCAGTGATGGCCAAAACAAAAAATACAAGATCTTATTAATTTTTTTAAATAATGCAAGACCTTGCTAAATTTTTAGGGAAAAAATACCGCAAGACCTTGTTGATATATATATATATATATATATATATATATATATATATATATATATATATATATATATATATATATATATCACAAGGTGAACCTTGCTAGTGTTCTACCTTGCGATTCTTTCAGAAAACTAGCAAAACCTTGATAGTTTCATGGGTAGTTTGGCTTTTTAGATAAAATTAAGTATTTTGGTGAAATATGTGTGTAAACTTTGTTATTATTATTTTTTTTTTTTCATTTTCCCCTTAAATTATCTAGAGTAAGTAAAAATTGTTCGTCCCCCAAATCCAAACAAAATTTATGATCTTTATTTATTTATTTATTTATTATTATTATTTTGCATGAATGGTCTTTATAATGAAACTATCTAACACAATCCATCCATATCTCTAATGCTTGTTATCTTCGCCCGTTAAGTTCACTCACCTGCCCAACCAATGCAAGGTCTACCTTTTCCTCTAACCACTCTTTAAAAAATAAAAGTGAAACATTTTCAACGCTTTCACACAATCCTTTTATCTTGTTTTTTTCTTCATTCTTTATCTTTAGTGTTTAAAATTTATATCTCCTACTAAATCAACTCCACTATATATTTACAAAACAATATTCAGCCACATCGCTCTCTCTATGTAATCCGGCCAAACAATTTCGACAAGCTGCCACCATCATTACCAATATTTACCATGATCATATCTTTCATCTCCACAACATTCACACAACCCACCACCAACTCATCTTCAAAACCTATCAACAAATTCAATACCTACCGTCTTTCTTAAAACCCACAACTAAACCCAGCCACCATCACTTTCACCACCCTCCACAGTAAACACCGTCAACCTTTTTTAAAAAACCCACAGACCCCATTAGCACACTCACAAAACCGGAAATCCCATCACTTTTAAAACCACCAAAAAATCCGACCACTAATGAAAACCATATTCCGACCAAGATCACTAACCACATGAAAATAAGCGCACATGTAACAATTCGCATTTTCAGGTTAACTTCTATTCCCAAAAATTTCACTATTCATTTTTACTATTCACTTTCACTATTCACTATTCACTATTCACTCTTAAAATTTTTATTTCATATTCTCGTAAGTTAAACTATTTTAATGATAATCCGAGAGTTTGACACTCGTCGGATCACTTCTATAAAAATCACGAAACCGTGTCCGAGATTTACTTTTAGGTTTAAACGTCATTCCAGCATCCCGATATGTCCATAAAACACTATAAACAATAGAAATATGATTTTCTCTCATTTTACGACAATTCCAAAAGTTTTGAAATTTTACATTTTCCAGTTCAACATTTTACGCGAATTACGCGTTTTAGACCCGCGTTTCCAGTTTTAGCAGCGTTTAAGCAACCCGGTAGAACTTTTCACTCATTAAATATGCTAAGATATGTTATATTAATAAGTTTTAACATATTTATAAGTTTCATATTTTTAGGATACCCGATTTTAAGTTTCATGACTTAACGACTTACCGTTAGCGATTACCGGGACAAAACTCACTCCATAAAAGCAAGATATTATCAAAACACATAACTAGTCATCCAAGATAGGCATTGAACGAAATTTTAAGCCACATGGGGCATTTTCTTGGTCACTAAGTTAAGGATAGGAAACTTACATAGGAAGCTAAACATTTTGCAAGTAAACTTGGCCACTAAGTCTTGGAAAATATCCTAAGTATCTAACTTCCTCAAGGAAACTTCCTAGGCACCTTCTTAACCTCCTCTTCATGCTATAAATACAAGCCTAATCCTTTCCTTTCTCTTCATTCCAAACGCCCAACAACAAATCCATAAACCATGATCTTTTGATTTCTAAGTTATAAGTTACATACCAAAGTTGAAGACATAGTTAGTCTCTACATGAATCAAGAGTTTGTTTGGTGATTCCATGGTTGAATTAGGATCTACACAAGGTGGTTAGGGGCTGAACACATAAGGTTCTTACAAGGTTAGACCAAGCCTAGCAAGGGTTAGCAAGGGTAGTGTTGAAGGATTGGAAGCTAGGGTTTTCGATTGAAGGATTTAGATCTTGTCTTAGTTCATGAGTTCCCTTTTCATTAAGGCCAAAAGTTGTAAGAAACCCTAATACACTTTCTTGATCAATATCATTTTCATGCTTATTATGTTTCATTCATTCTATATATGGTCTTTGTATTATGTTCATGATGTATAAAAACTATTAAAACAAGTTTTGAAAACTATATATTAACTTATGTTAAGTAATCAAGGAAACTAGTGACTTTTATGGAGAACCACGACCAAAATAGTATAACTATGATATTGGACACTTACCTACTGTTAAATAGGACTTAACAAGGAAAACATAGCAATTTGAATCACCTAAAACGAGTACACGAGTCAAAAGTTATGGCCATAAGAAGTTAGCGAAACCAAAACGCCAAAACTGCCAAACACAACCTGTAAACGATCTGACCCTTTTGAAAGTAGCACTTCTGGTCCGATTCATCAAAAACTTAAAACACGAAAGTTATCCGGAACGACGTTTACGTTCAGGAACTAAGAAGTTCGAGCCCTGAAAACGCTTTACGAGTGAGATTTTTCTTCAAATTCTTAACAGCCCATTTTAAGACCAAATGACCATGTAATAGTTATGGTTAATTGAAACCAAGAGGTCTAATGACCTAAAGCCAAGACCACAACCATGGCTAAGGCCAAGGTTGAGTCTCAAGACCATGGAACAATGACCAAGGTCAGGCCATGACTAAAGACCATATAAACTTACCTAGGCGAAAACATGAACTATAGAGTTAATGGCAACATAAACATCCAATTTGGATCTACTTCATCAAAATAATCATGAGACTCATTGTAATAACAATCTTCATCCAAAAGTAAATTTTCCTAAGTTTATTCAAATATTGGACATGTAACTTTTTGGATCAAAACTTATATATATATATATATATATATATATATATATATATATATATATATATATATATATATATATATATATATATATATATATATATATATATATATATATATATATATATATATATATATATATATATATATATATATTATCAAATACTACAATAGTAGGGAGCCTCATGTGAGGGGTTCATTAAGTAAGCCGTCGAGATGAGTTGTGGATTTACGAATTAAAGTGTCCTGGCTCCTCGAACGTTTACTACATGACCTCTGAATTATGTCGGCCCGAACGGTAGTAAGCGATATATAAACTATACATGTTTCGAAAACCATTTCTTTTCAAAGACTTACACTATACTAAGTACTACATCATGGACTAAATGCAAGACATATATAGGCAATTCTTCATATTCTTTACTCCAATCCTAAGTCGCAACATTCTATTATAGGTTACTCGTAGAAACATTCGCGATTCGACCATCACATTCACTACTTGCTATATAACTTAAGGTGAGTTCATAGCCCCACTTTCCATTACTTAATTGTTTACAAACTGTGACAACCGGCAATTTAGGGAGCCATTTTGAAAACCCGCATTATGTTAAAGTTCGTTTATAAATTTTATTTGGAATTTTATTCGTAACGAACTTGTAAGACCTATTTTATGGTTAATTATATTTTATATCGTTATGGGATTTGAGATTTATTTAATGATTCGTTATGGAATTTTATTTGGAGATTTATTTTTGAATTCTCACTTGGTACTACGTCGATTCCGGCACTAGGATGACCTAACAGGAATTTCATGACTTGATTTTACGAGTCCGACTATATTTAATTATTTACGGGATGTTTCGCGAGATATATAACGATTGAAATGAGTTCGGGTTTCGGACCGTGTGTTTTACACTTACCCATTATTTACCCACTCATATTATTAGTAATATTATAATTATTACTATTATTATTATTATTATTTAAAAAAAAAAAAAAAAACTACAAATTGGTCCTTGTTGGGGCCGGTTCACACACAACACACAACACCCATCACCTCCGCTCTCATCTCTCTCTTTTTTTTTGCTAACCCTAGCCGCCATCCAAAATCCGGCCACCATAGCCGCACCGCCGATTATCACCACACACAAACACCACCACCATAATCCAATCGTTCTTCTCCACCTCTTGACCCACTCCACGCGCCGAGAACAAGAAACCACCACCTCTTGTTTGTTCCACAGCCGCGCGTACACCACACCACCACTATCATTTTCGAAGTTTTGATATAGATCCGTGTATTGGAAGGTGAGAAAACACGTTTTTACGCGTGGGTTTTACTAAACCGAGTCAAACTCGGATTATCTTGTGTTGGGGTTTAAAACTACAAGTTCTTTTAAAGATTTTTGATAAAGATATAGTTTGGTATCCAGTTTGGGTCGATTTGGGTTCGGATTTGTGGAAGGATTTGATTGTTTTATGGTACTTCGTGGGTTTGGTTTTTGGATTGAGCATAACCGAGACCCTTGCGGTCTCGGGGTCGCGTTTTGTGGCTCGTATAATCAGGCCGAGACCCAAAAGGGTCTCTCGTTTGGTTGTAACTCGACCAGGATGAGCCATGACCCTAAAGGTTTGGCAACAACCCATGTATGGTGGACTTGGAGTCCGTTTGGTTTGGTTTAGTACTCGGTCGAGCATGCTCGTGGACCTCGTGGTTACGAGGTTGGACTTTGTGCTCTTTGGAGCCTATTTTGTGACCCTTGGTTGTTGGTTCGAGTCCTTGTGACTCGTGGTTTTGAGCCGAGACTCAAGTGAGTCAAGGGCTCGGGTTTGGCTTGGTAAACCAACCCGAATATGGACCTTGGTTGTATTTATAATTCCTTGTTATATTGTTTGTTAACTTGATATTGATTTTGGCATTTGTTGATTTTTCGGCCGAATGCTTGTGGTGTCGAGATCATTTTTGGTCTCGACAATGAATTATGGTATATTGAGAAGTTGTTGTCGAGTGGTTATGTGGGGACCGATTGTGAGACGGTCACTTAGAATGACGGAGATAGGTTAGTCGGGTGCCGTAGTCGGACCCTATTGTTGTAGCACGTGTATTGGGATTGATTTGGACAGAGATGTATTGATTATTATGACTTACACATGTTATTTTGGATTTGGACAATGAGCCGAGAGTCATGACTCGGACATGTGACCATTTCGTATGACTCGATAATTACTTACAATTTAAAACGCAAATAATAAAACTCGTAATAATATTATTGGTAATATAAACGTTTATATAAATATATAGACGTGAATAACGTATATATAATTGTATAAATGCGTATATTAATAATAACAAAAATCACGAGTTGTATTATAAATAATACGACTAAATATATTATGCTACAAGAGTAGCGTAATATTATTGGAAGTATTATTACGAATAAATATTATAAATAACGAGAAATTCTCGACGTTAACTAAATATTAAATGAAACATTATTTTATATATATAACGAGGAAAACTATCGAGTTATGCGGAGTCGTGGCCACTTGAGTCCAGGTGAGTTATTGTTTGTGACTTTTGTGTTGTCACGGATATATGATGATTAATATAAACATTTTCTATTACTAAATAACTTACTTAACCGACAGGTTAAACCGAGTTATTTGGCTATACGAAATGTGTATATTAATGGGCATCGTATCCTATGACGCCCATAGGTTGTGGTATATGTAGAGGATAATAAATTGCTAAATATATATATCGGGAAATCTGGCCAATTTGACGATGTATATAAGGAATTTATTAAACTACGATATATACCATATAGTATTTGTGTGCTATGTGCTTTAGGATTGGGTGTAATCTTGGAACGGTATGTTACGTAAATAAATATGGGGATTATCAAATCGACGGATTTGATAAACTTCGACAATTTATTTAAATGATATATTGGGCTAATATTAGATCTATAGTTTATTTTTATTATTCTTTTGTGAGACTTTTTGGTTTGTTTGTGTCGACCCACCACCCGTATGGATACCAAACGTAAATACGCCAAACTAATACGAAATGGATTTTCGGAAAATAAAACGGAATACGTCCGGGTTTGGGAATATTTGAATTTGAGGAAATGATTTCTGAGCAAGTTGATATTGTTAGGTCGTGCCGAGTCCGTAGTTGCCGTCTTGTGAGTTATTATACATCTTACTTCTACCGATTTCTTCTTGCTGATTTCTGGACTTGAGGTGAGTCATAGCCCCACTTTTACTCTTGAACTATGTTTTCAATACTTGGGGTGAAAAAACGTGCAAATTATTTGTGTGGACTATTATCGCTTATATATTCTTTCTAAAACTTGCTATGCGTATGGACTAGGATGTATTGTCAACTTTAGTCACATATATTTAGTGTGTACTATTCAAGGTTGGCTTATTTGGAATTGTTAGCTTTAGTCACACGGTTCGTGTGTACTATTCAAGGTTGGCTTATTTAGATACTGTAGTGTGCACCTATAGGTTAGCAATACTTCGGAAGTTATCCGAGTATTTATGATATTGCGGGGTTACCCGGATATCTATGTTAGAGCGGAGGGTATCCGTGTGATATGGTGGAGCGGAGGGTATCCGCAGGCTTTTAGTAAATCCTTAGTCTAGCTAGCAAGTGTTTTGCGTATATGTCCACTATATTGATGATGAACTTAAACCTATGATCTCACCAGCGAAAGCTGACTTTTAGCACGTTTTTTCAGGTAATTAAGTGATGATTTGGATGCATGGATTGGAAGGCTCGGCTAAGGCACCTGGTTTATGGATTTACTTTTCTAAACTCTGATATTAAATTGTGGACCTACTGTTATTTCTTTTGGGCCTGACTCTGAATGATGTTGGGATAAATGTAAACTTTAAAACCCCATTTTGGTTGTGTTTTTATTATGTTTACTTTATCTCGTTCTATTATGTCTTGTGTTGGATATCAATCCCCGTAGCACCCCGAAAGCTTGTTGAGTCTTCCGCTGTACCAAATTTTGGGGGTGTTACAGATTGGTATCAGAGCCAAGGTTATAGAGAACTAGGTAAATAAACACCTAAACTATAACCGAATTTTTATAGAAAATGATCCTTGACCATTGCCCGCCAGCCCGCCAAGCTGAAGCATCTTCGATTATTTTGAGGTATTATGAGATATTTGAGATGACTTGAGATTATGGAATATATTGATTTAGTGATAAGATGGCGTTTCGGGGAATTATATGGTCTAATTGTTTTATAAATGTTTTAGTAATGCGGTATTTGAAATTCTTTATTGAGATTATATAATTGAAATTATTTGATGAGGATTGTTGGTATGGTATTTTGAGTTGCGATTTAGTTGTTTTGAAACACTTACACCTACCCTACGCCGTTGTCACAGACTATGGCCTCCCATATGCCCGATGTTGTCGAGGATATTCTTACTGCACTGGTATTCCCAGCACAGTTCACTATGGCATCTGATGATCCTTACCAGGTTGCCATGCTTTCAGCTACTGTATCGCAGACAGCTTCTACTTCAGCACCGCCTGCTGCATCTACGCAGGGACCTTCATCTTCTCTAGGGCTCCCTGGTACATCGAGGCAGCTTACTCTTCATCAGGCTTTGGCTCGTGTGGCTCCACGCTTTGCCCATCGAGCTACGGCACATATGTCGGTACGCCCTACTCCATCACCTTTACAGATTGATGCCCACTCTCTTCTGTCAGAGGCGCCACCCACATCATTGCGTCGTCGTCCTAGATCACCTACCACATCTCCACATGGTTCACCTATTAGGAGACGACGATTGATGATGTACTCTTCCGATGAGGAGGAGGAGGAGTACGAGGGTGAGGGTGAGGATGAGGCTGATGACCCTCAGGAGGCTGAGCAGGGTGATGATGATGACCCTGAGGAGGAGGATGACCCTCAGGAGGCTGAGCAGGGTGATGATGATGACCCTGAGGAGGAGGATGACCCTCAGGAGGAGGAGATGCCTGATGATGATGATGTGTTAGTGCCACCAACTCAGGCTGAGGAGCCTGATTCACCTATACATCCGATTGAGCCTGTTTCACCTGATCATCTGTTTCTGTTTGATTCACCACCTGGCAGTCCAGTGGCGTCGGATGCATCATCTGAGGTTTCTACGGAGCATGCATAGTTAGGTAAGAGTGGCAGGTTAAGGGCTCAGATTACTGCCCAAGGCGAGAAGATCTCGCGATTATCTGATCGACTTGAGAGGGTTATTGGAGAGTTTATAGCGGATTTGAGAGTTGATATGACTGTTGTTGAGGTCAGGTCGACTGAGATGAGGAGAGTTCTGATGGAGGTTCATGAGCAGATCGCGAGTTTACAGCGAGGTTTTATCACAGCTCAAGAGGCCGACCGCAAGTTATGGCAGCGGAACAGCGAGCTAGAGAAGGAGGTGGATGACCTCAAGAGAGACAGCGACACCCATAGTGTGGAGTTAGGATCATTATGGAGAGATCTTGATGGCTTGAGGCAGGAGTTGAGGAGCCTCCGCCAGTAGCGTGGCTAGATGTTTGGGTTATGTTGTCTTGTTGCTTTCTACACCGAGGAGTGTTCGATTAGAAAAGCTAGTTATCATATTTTGATATATTTTTGTTCAGTATTCGTCTCTTTTGGAACGATTAGCATGTTTTGTGTTTCCCAGTAGTTGGAACGATGTTGGATCTCTATTGTATGGTTGATGGTTATTAGTATATGATATTATGTGGTTTTTGGGTATTATGGAAATCGAGTCCCTATTCGCTTTATTGATGCTTTATGGTGTATTGTTGATATTCTTTCCATGACTTGGCTTCGTTTAATTACTTTTGTTGAGCATATGATAAGTTCTATTGGAGACTCATGAACTTGTATGATGTTTCAGATCAATGGCCCCACGACGAAACCCTGTTAGAGCTACCAGAATTGGTCCTGCAGTGACTACCCCTGGTCGCCGAGGACGTCGTCCTACTCGAAATGTTGAAACCCCTACTCCTGACAACCTGGACACTACTAACCGCAACAACAGGAATCAAAATGTTGATGTTCAGGGAGACAATGATCATGTTCCACTTAATGCACCTACTATGGATCAAGCAATGATCAATCAACTTGTGGAGCAAAGAGTTGCTGAACTACTGGCTGAGTCAAATCATTCCAACAATTCTGCTGGAACTTTTCCACCTATTCGTGCTAGTGGATGTCACTACAAGGAGTTCAAGATTTGTGGACCTATCGAGTTTGGTGGAACTGAAGGAGTGGTTTACTTGGTCAGGTAGATTGAGAAGACTGAGTCAGCGTTTAATGTCAGTGGTTGTGCGGAGAATGCGAAGGTAAAGTTTGCTTCTTTTACTTTCAAAGATGAAGCTTTAACTTGGTGGAACAATTACCGAAATTCGGTTGGGAGTGATGTGGCTTATGCTATGACTTGGGAGCAATTTAAGTCTCTGCTGATCCAGACTTATTGCCCAAGGAATGAGGTTAAGAAGCTAGAGATTGAGTTTTGGAATCACAAAGTTAAGGGTACTGATATGGCGACTTACAATCGTCGTTACCAGGAGTTGGCCTTACTTTGCCCAGATATGGTAAAAACTGAGACTCAAAAGATCGAGAGGTATACCGATGGGTTGCCTGTGGCTACAAGGAATGATGTGATTTCTGCTAGGCCTGCAAACCTCCATGAGGCAATCACAATTGCTCAACAACTAATGGATTCGTTGGAATTGGAAGGAGCTGACAAAGATAAGAATGGAAAGAGAAAGAGAGACCGTCACTCTAAGGGTAATGATCACCGAAACAAGCGACAAGCTAAGGCTTATGCTATTGGGAATGGAGATAAGAAGAACCAGAACGGTGATGCACCCAAGTGTGGTCGTTGCCACCAGAATCATTCTGGATGGTGTAGTGTGAGATGCCAGAACTGCTCAAAGAAAGGACACATATCTAAGGATTGTAGAGCTCGACCTCTTGCTATGGTTCAAGCTGCTCCTGAAGTGAGAAATAAGGCAGACGTTACTTGTTATGGGTGTGTAAAGAAGGGACATTATAGGAACGAGTGTAGAGAATCGTGGAACCGAGGAAATCAAGGATCGGGTGGTAATGGGTACAATCATGGAAACCGTGGACGACAAGATAACGGGGACCAAAGTGTGGAAGCTGGAGCTGCTCAGGGAAGAGTGTATGCACTCGGGAACGAGAGAGGAGAAGATCCGAACGTCGTTACTGGTACGTTCCTTCTCAATAATCGTTATGCTTCTATACTATTTGATACTGGTGCCGATAGAAGTTTTGTGTCCACTACGTTTGCACCCTTACTAGAGAAACCCCCGATGGCCTTAGGAATTGGGTATGATATAGAGTTAGCAAATGGGAACATAGAAAGGATTAATACCATCATTCGCGGTTGCACGTTAAATTTCTTGAACCACCCTTTCAACATAGATCTTCTACCCGTCACGTTAGGAAGTTTCGATGTCATCATTGGTATGGATTGGTTGTCGAAGTATCGTGCTCACATACTTTGCGACGAGAAGATCGTGCGTGTACCTTACGGAAAGGAAATCCTAAATATACTAGGAGATCGAAAAGGTTCGAGGAGCCCATCCCGGTTAGCAGTCATTTCTTGCACTAAGTTACTAAAGCTAATGGAGAAAGGATGTTACCTTTTCTTAGCTCAAATTTCTGAGAAAGGAGGGACGGAGAAGAAGGAAAGGTGCATTGGAGATGTGCCTATAGTTCGTGATTTTCCTGATGTGTTTCCCGATGATTTGCCGGGAATCCCGCCTACTAGACAAGTGGAGTTTCAGATTGAGTTGATACTTGGTGCTGCACATGTAGCACGAGCGCCTTATCGTCTTGCACCCACCGAACTAGAAGAGTTGTCAAAACAATTAGCGGAGTTAGCCGAAAAAGGATTCATAAGACCAAGTTCTTCACCTTGGGGAGCCCCAGTCTTATTCGTGAAAAAGAAAGATGGATCCTTTCGTATGTGCATTGATTACCGAGAGCTGAACAAGTTAACGGTGAAGAATAAATACCCGTTACCGAGGATCGACGACTTGTTTGATCAACTTCAAGGATCGAGTGTGTATTCAAAGATCGATTTGAGATCGGGATATCATCAACTTCGAGTTCGCGAGGAAGATATTCCGAAAACGGCTTTCAGAACCCGTTACGGGCATTACGAGTTTCAGGTGATGCCGTTTGGGTTGACTAACGCACCGGCGGTATTCATGGATCTCATGAATCGGGTGTGTAAGCCTTATTTAGATAAGTTTGTGATCGTATTCATCGACGATATTCTAATTTACTCAAAGAGTGAGAAGGAGCATGAGGAGCATCTAAGACTTATTTTAGAATTGCTCAGGAAGGAGAAACTGTATGCCAAGTTCTCCAAATGTGAATTTTGGATTCCGACGGTACAATTTTTGGGTCATGTGATTGATAGACAAGGAGTGCATGTGGATCCTGCTAAGATTGAAGCAATAAAAGATTGGGCTGCACCTACGACCCCGACAGAAGTTCGTCAATTTTTAGGTTTAGCCGGTTATTACCGAAGATTCATCGAGGGGTTTTCGAAGATAGCTAAACCGTTGACCAAATTGACTCAAAAGAGTGTTAAGTATGAATGAGGAGATAAAGAAGAGTAAGCATTTCAATTACTTAAGGAGATGTTATGTAGTGCACCTATCTTGGCGTTACCTGAAGGTAACGAGGATTTCGTCGTCTATTGTGACGCTTCACATAAAGGTTTGGGAGCTGTGTTAATGCAATGGGAGAAAGTGATAGCTTATGCTTCCCGACAGCTCAAAAAGCATGAGAAAAACTACACCACCCATGATTTGGAGTTAGGTGCTGTGGTTTTTGCCTTGAGGATATGGAGACATTACTTGTATGGAACAAAGTGTGTTGTGTTTACGGACCACAAAAGTCTACAACATATCTTGAATCAAAAAGAGCTCAATATGAGACAACGACGTTGGATTGAGTTGCTAAGCGATTATGATTGCGAAATTCGCTAGCATCCTGGTAAAGCAAATGTTGTTGCTGATGCTCTTAGTCAAAAGGAAAGAATACCACCGTTACGAGTTAGGTCACTAGGAATGACTATCGTATCGCCGTTACCGTCTCAAATACTTGAAGCTCAAACGGAAGCGTTGAAAGCAGAAAACCGACCTGCTGAGAACATATTTGGGATGGCTGAGAATGAGAAAGGATTTGTAGTATTATGTTTTGGGGATCGGATTTGAGTACATTTATATGGAGGAATTCGAGAGTTGACTATGCATGAGTCGCATAAGTCAAGGTACTCTATTCATCCTGGATCTGACAAGATGTACCAGGATTTGAAAAAGCTATATTGGTGGCCAAACGTGAAGGCGGATATAGCATCGTATGTTAGTAAGTGCTTGACATGTTCTAAGGTTAAAGCCGAACATCAAAGACCGTCAGGATTATTGACGCAACTAGAACTCCCAGTTTGGAAATGGGAGCGGATTACAATGGACTTTATTACCAAATTACCGAGAACAGCTAGCGGTTGTGACGCTATCTGGGTAATTGTGGATCGTTTGACTAAGTCTGCTCATTTCCTGGCGATTAGTGAAGATGATAGTGTGGATAAACTTGTGAGGTTGTATGTGAAGGAAATTATTTCTCGTCATGGAGTCCCGATATCGATTATTTCTGATCGCGATAGCCGCTTTACGTCAGCTTTGTGGCGATCACTTCAAACGGCTTTGGGGACGAGACTTGATATGAGTACTGCATATCATCCCCAAACCGATGGTCAAAGTGAGTGGACCATTCAGACTTTAGAGGATATGCTTCGTGCATGTATTATAGACTTTGGTAAAGGCTGGGAGAAGTATCTACCCCTTGCGGAATTCTCCTATAATAATAGCTACCACACAAGTCTTAAAGCTGCACCATTTGAAGCTTTGTATGGCCGAAAATGTCGTTCGCCTATTGGTTGGGCGGAAGTTGGAGATAGCTAACTCATAGGCCCTGAACTTATCTTGGAGACTACTGAAAAAGTGACTCAGATTCGTGATCGGTTGCAAGCAGCCAGAGATAGGCAGAAAAGTTACGCCGATCAGAGACGTAAACCCTTAGAGTTCCAGGTTGGAGACAAAGTGATGCTGAAAGTCTCGCCTTGGAAAGGTGTGATACGTTTCGGGAAACGTGGAAAACTCAACCCACGCTACATTGGACCATTTCTTATTTTAGAAAGAATTGGGCCCGTGGCTTATAGGTTGGAATTACCACATGAACTGAGTAAAGTTCACGATGCGTTTCACGTTAGTAATTTGAAGAAATGTCTTTCTGATGAGATACCTGTTATTCCAATAAAGGATATCCGTATTGATGAGAAATTGAATTTTGTGGAAGAGCCAATTGAGATTTTAGATCGTGAGGTTAAACGACTCAAGCGAAGTCGCATTCCGCTCGTCAAGGTTCGTTGGAATTCCCGACACGGACCAGAATTTACGTGGGAACGTGAGGACGAGTTCCGGAAGAGATATCCGAAGCTTTTCACTTCGTAGATGAATTGTTCCGAGAGAAACCCGGGACGGGTTTCTTCTGAGGCTGGGAGGATGTGACAACCGGCAATTTAGGGAGTCATTTTGACAACCCGCATTACGTTAAAGTTCGTTTATAAATTTTATTTGGAATTTTATTCGTAACGAACTTGTAAGACCTATTTTATGGATAATTATATTTTATATCGTTATGGGATTTGAGATTTATTTAATGATTCGTTATGGAATTTTATTTGGAGATTTATTTTTGAATTCTTACTTGGTACTACGTCGACTCCGGCACTAGGATTACCTAACAGGAATTTTATGACTTGATTTTACGAGTCCGACTATATTGAATTATTTACGGGATGTTTCGCGAGATATTTAACGATTGAAATGAGTTCGGGTTTCGGACCATGTGTTTTACACTTACCCATTATTTACCCACTCATATTATTAGTAATATTATAATTATTACTATTATTATTATTATTTAAAAAAAAAAAAAAAGAGAACTACAAATTGGTCCTTGTTGGGGCCGGTTCACACACAACACCCATCACCTCCACTCTCATCTCTCTCCTTTTTTTTTGGCTAACCTTAGCCGCCATCCAAAATCCGGCCACCATAGCCGCACCGCCGGTTATCACCACACACAAACACCACCACCATAATCCAATCGTTCTTCTCCACCTCTTGACCCACTCCACGCGCCGAGAACAAGAAACCACCACCTCTTGTTTGTTCCACAGCCGCGCGTACACCACACCACCACTATCATTTTCGAAGTTTTGATATAGATCCATGTATTGGAAGGTGAGAAAACACGTTTTTACGCGTGGGTTTTACTAAACCGAGTCAAACTCGGATTATCTTGTGTTGAGGTTTAAAACTACAAGTTCTTTTAAAGATTTTTGATAAAGATATAGTTTGGTATCCAGTTTGGGTCGATTTGGGTTCGGATTTGTGGAAGGATTTGATTGTTTTATGGTACTTCGTGGGTTTGGTTTTTGGATTGAGCATAACCGAGACCCTTGAGGTCTCGGGGTCGCGTTTTGTGGCTCGTATAATCAGGCCGAGACCCAAAAGGGTCTCTCGTTTGGTTGTAACTTGACTAGGATGAGCCATGACCCTAAAGGTTTGGCAACAACCCATGTATGGTGGACTTGGAGTCCGTTTGGTTTGGTTTAGTGCTCGGTCGAGCATGCTCGTGGACCTCGTGGTTACGAGGTTGGACTTTGTGCTCTTTGGAGCCTATTTTGTGACCCTTGGTTGTTGGTTCGAGTCCTTGTGACTCGTGGTTTTGAGCCGAGACTCAAGTGAGTCGAGGGCTCGGGTTTGGCTTGGTAAACCAACCCGAATATGGACCTTGGTTGTATTTATAATTCCTTGTTATATTGTTTGTTAACTTGATATTGATTTTGGCATTTGTTGATTTTTCGGCCGAATGCTTGTGGTGTCGAGATCATTTTTGGTCTCGACAATGAATTATGGTATATTGAGAAGTTGTTGTCGAGTGGTTATGAGGGGACCGATTATGAGACGGTCACTTAGAATGACGGAGATAGGTTAGTCGGGTGCCGTAGTCGGACCCTATTATTGTAGCACGTGTATTGGGATTGATTTGGACGGAGATGTATTGATTATTCTGACTTACACATATTATTTTGGATTTGGACAATGAGCCGAGAGTCATGACTCGGACATGTGACCATTTCGTATGACTCGATAATTACTTACAATTTAAAACGCAAATAATAAAACTCGTAATAATATTATTGGTAATATAAACGTTTATATAAATATATAGACGTGAATAACGTATATATAATTGTATAAATGCGTATATTAATAATAACAAAAATCACGAGTTGTATTATAAATAATACGACTAAATATATTATGCTACGAGAGTAGCGTAATATTATTGGAAGTATTATTACGAATAAATATTATAAATAACGAGAAATTCTCGACGTTAACTAAATATTAAATGAAACATTATTTTATACATATAACGAGGAAAACTATCGAGTTATGCGGAGTCGTGGCCACTTGAGTCCAGGTGAGTTATTGTTTGTGACTTTTGTGTTGTCACGGATATATGACGATTAATATAAACATTTTCTATAACTAAATAACTTACTTAACCGACAGGTTAAACCGAGTTATTTGGCTATACGAAATGTGTATATTAATGGGCATCGTATCCTATGACGCCCATAGGTTGTGGTATATGTAGAGGATAATAAATTGCTAAATATATATATCGGGAAATCTGGCCAATTTGACGATGTATATAAGGAATTTATTAAACTACGATATATACCATATAGTATTTGTGTGCTATGTGCTTTAGGATTGGGTGTAATCTTGGAACGGTATGTTACGTAAATAAATATGGGGATTATCAAATCGACGGATTTGATAAACTTCGACGATTTATTTAAATGATATATTGGGCTAATATTAGATCTATAGTTTATTTTTATTATTCTTTTGTGAGACTTTTTGGTTTGTTTGTGTCGACCCACCACCCGTATGGATACCAAACGTAAATACGCCAAACTAATACGAAATGGATTTTCGGAAAATAAAACGGAATACGTCCGGGTTTGGGAATATTTGAATTTGAGGAAATGATTTCTGAGCAAGTTGATATTGTTAGGTCGTGCCGAGTCCGTAGTTGCCGTCTTGTGAGTTATTATACATCTTACTTCTACCGATTTCTTCTTGCTGATTTCTGGACTTGAGGTGAGTCATAGCCCCACTTTTACTCTTGAACTATGTTTTCAATACTTGGGGTGAAAAAACGTGCAAATTATTTGTGTGGACTATTATCGCTTATATATTCTTTCTAAAACTTGCTATGCGTATGGACTAGGATGTATTGTCAGCTTTAGTCACATATATTTAGTGTGTACTATTCAAGGTTGGCTTATTTGGAATTGTCAGCTTTAGTCACACGGTTCGTGTGTACTATTCAAGGTTGGCTTATTTAGATACTGTAGTGTGCACCTATAGGTTAGCAATACTTCGGAAGTTATCCGAGTATTTATGATATTGCCGGGTTACCCGGATATCTATGTTAGAGCGGAGGGTATCCGTGTGATATGGTGGAGCGGAGGGTATCCGCAGGCTTTTAGTAAATCCTTAGTCTAGCTAGCAAGCGTTTTGCGTATATGTCCACTATATTGATGATGAACTTAAACCTATGATCTCACCAGCGAAAGCTGACTTTTAGCACGTTTTCTCAGGTAATTAAGTGATGATTTGGATGCATGGATTAGAAGGCTCGGCTAAGGCACCTGGTTTATGGATCTACTTTTCTAAACTCTGATATTAAATTGTTGTCCTACTGTTATTTCTTTTGGGCCTGACTCTGAATGATGTTGGGATAAATGTAAATTTTAAAACCCCATTTTGGTTGTGTTTTTATTATGTTTACTTTATCTCGTTCTATTATGTCTTGTGTTGGATACCAATCCCCGTAGCACCCCGAAAGCTTGTTAAGTCTTCCGCTGTACCAAATTTTGGGGGTGTTACACAAACCCGTGGGGGGAATACATGCTATTTTAAACCGAACACAATGATTTGAAATTGTATGCTACCTGATTGTTTTATTATTACTAAGTACCATCCTTGCTAAAACCAATATCCCTTATTATGAACCATTTAATCACTAGTAATAGTGAGCGCGAATATTGTGAATAGGCCTATTGGGATTGACGAATCCCATTTGTATTGACTAAATTCAAACAAATGCACTATATTTGATATTTAGATATGACAGCAAAGTACCTACCGGAATAACTCCGCCGATTGATATTGGTACCCGTTAACGTTTTGGTGTCATAAGCTTAGTGAATAATAATAATTGTTTTGTTTTCCAACCATTGGTGTGAGTCTATAGCTCACACTACCAACATATTGTGTTCAACCATTAAACAAACTCTATAAATATCACTCAACCTTTGTGTTGACCTCTTAAGCATTTATTTCAGGTCCATGATGATTAAGGATGGCACGGAAGGGCACAGATATTCAAGAGGGCTATAAATTTTATTATCATTCAAAAACTCATTTAATGTAATTTGTAAACATGAAACCATCTGGGACCTCATTTTGTAATCTCTGATATTTATATAATTTGAATGATAAATCTTTTAAAACGACTCAATTAGAGTTCGTTTTCTATTATTGTGACTATTGTGCCGTCGAGTAACACCCAGTTTGAATTCCGCTGCATCCATGAATTGAGGGTATTACATCACACACATGCACATTAAAAAGAGCCTAACTAGAAATATATCTATGAAATTTATATAAAAAATCACATCCAAAACCACACAGAAACAACCAAATTTAAAACATAGATCTACAAAATCTAGTGACAGGATAACGATAGCGGTGGGTGAGATCTCACAGAGGTGGCGGCGTGGTGTGGGTGTTTGGGGAAAACTAGAAGGGGGGTTGAATAGTGTGAGTTTGAAATTTGTAGTTTCGAAAACTTATTGTGAAATCAAGCAAAGTTATTATGTAAATGTAAATACAAGACAATAAGTAAATAATAGAAAGATCAAACAACAACACAAGGATATATAGTGGTTCGGTAATAAAGATCTTTCCTCGCCCTACTCCACTCAACGAGTTTCTGATTTGAGAGTTCACTTCACTGTATTAACAAGCTCCCTTCTTGGCATAAAAACCATACAACATCGCTTAAACTTTTATGATACAAAGCTAGATATCGAGTCTTAATCTAGGTAGAACCAACCTTTCTCTCTATTTATTTTGAGGGCTAAAATACTAACCTAACTCTCTATTTTGGTGTATGGTGGTGTTTATGAATTTTGAAGTCTAGTAGGAAAATATAGTAACACAACTAGGTTGCAAATACATAAACTAATAACTACAACACATAAGACTTAATGACCTTCATGTGTTCTTCCCTTGCCAAATAGATGGATTAGTTATGTTGATAACTTGAATGAATATAATACAAGATAATGATCAAAGATAGATGTATGAATGTGTAAGAGAATGCTAGAAAAATGATCACAACAAGTGAGGAAAATGTTATGCAAAAGGCTTGCTTAAATAGGCTTAAGGGAGGCTAGATCAGGCAACAACGGATCCACGGATCCCTTAAGGGATCCGTCAGTCTTGAGGGATCCATCCCTCATATGCAAGCCATAAAGATATCCTTTTTTGAGAGGTTATTCATGTCTTTTTTGGAATATTTCCTCTTTTATGATGCATTGGAAAAACTGAGATTAAAAGGCTAAGATGCTTGTGTAAATTGTTAAACACATAAGAGCCTAAAATGTGGTAATTATGTTTTTCATGCAAAAACATTTTAGATGCTTTCCTCATTAGTTTTGGGTTATTTCCAAAATGGCTAATCCATTTCTCCATGCAAGATTGCATTTGATTATTTGAATTATTTCTCAAAGGGGAAGATTCTCAACAAGTTAGTCAAATGAGGATTAAAACATTTTCTTAAAATGAAAGTAATTTGTTTAATCAAATATGAGTAAATGAAAATATGTAAGGTTTTATAATATGATGCAATAGTTTCATGCAATGTGTATGATACAACTTTCTTTGATCATTATGCAAGTTTTTGATATTCATGTACATACCTTAAGTGATTATTGATAAAGGATAGCTTAAGTCTAAAACTTGTTTACTTGAACTTTTACTTAACACATTTTATATATTTGCTATTAACAAAATGAAGAAAAATCGTTAAATAGAAATAATGTTTCATGCGATTATTTGTATTAATAGTGTTTGTGCGTGAGATAACGACAACATAGTGTGAGTACGGTGTTGGTGAGCTAGTGATGGATGAGTAGATGACCTACGGTGTGCCACCAGGGTGGTTAACTGGTACATTTGTCGCTAATGTGGGGTGGGGGGGGGGGGGGAGGAGATAAGAGTGTAGAGAGGGAAAGTATGCAGGAGAAAGAGAATTGATATTGTTTATATATAGGATGTGTGGAGTTTTTAAGAAGGAGGTGATTGTGTTGGTGAGCTTTAAAGATGTTAATGGATGGTTGTCCATTTATTTAACATGATGGTGGTAAGTGGTGGTTATTTGTGGCGGTTGATGGAGAAGAAAATGATTTGAGATAAAGTACAAACTACAAAGGGTGTGTAGATAAGGTATGAACTTTTGTATTGGTGGTTAACTACCATTATAGATAAAGACAAACGACGTTACAAAGTTTAAAAATAAGGATCATTTATGACAAAAAGAGCACAAACTGTGGCAGAGATTTAAGCTAACCAACAAGCACGAATGATGTAATTTGCTCAATTATTTAAATGCACTTAGAATAGATGGTAAACTTTTTGAAATTTCCACAAGTCCAAAAGCCGAACAAATAAGCTTAAACAAACACCCTCAAAGTAGCTTTTTTTTCCTTTTCTTTTCCAAGATAAACTTCTTTTATGTATCAAGTGCCATTTATTTAATTAACTTTGAATTCAAAGTCCATTTTGTTAACTTATGTATTTAAGATATTTATATGGGATAAATAGTTAAATAGCCCGGTTGCCCTGGGTCTAGGCATATTTAGCCCGATTTTGAAATATTCTCGTTTTAGCCCGGGTTGCCCTGGGCAACAAGCATATAGCTACCCGAATGATGACAAGTGTCATTTTTGGGGGGCAGCTTTTGTGTTTTTCGGGCAACTTTTGTAATTTTTGGGCAACTGCAGGACATGTGTCATCATGCAGTTGGCTATACGCTTGTTGCCCAGGGCAACCCGGGCTAAATCAAGAATATTTTAAAATCGGGCTAAAAATGCCTAAACCACAGGGCAACGGGCCATTTTGGTAATTATCCATATTTATATCTATGGTACATATATAAAAGAGAAAATATATATTTTTTAATATTTATACTTTAGTGCAAAACTGTTAAAACATTAGCTCGCAAATACATGTGTTTGTTTGTTCTTTTCTACATTCGAAAACCAAAACTCATTAAATATTGATCAAATTTGAAGTTAATTTTAATTATTGGCTAATAAAAAGACTCAATCTAGCCACGTAACAAATTAAATTGAGTTCTTCTATTAGTGTATGACTGTATGTTCGAATTATCTTTCTTCAATCTTGAATCTCCTCTTATTGTATTAAAAATATGATGAAAGATGTTGGTAGCAGGCACCTTATAGATTTGGATAGTAATAACTACTTTATCTTTTAAACAAAGTTGGTGTACGCCCACTATATCCCTTGCGTGTATCATGTGACTAACTCAAGATGCATCATATCTTTCCCCAGCTTTAATTAACTTTCGATTCACCTCTTCCTGTATGTCTTCTAAGATGATAAACCACAATCTCAAATTATATACAAAATCAAAAAAGTTGCTAAAAAAGCAACCCTCCTACACTTTCATCTTTATCTTTTGTGTTTCCTTACCTCCAAAACAAGAGAAATGCTATAGCCACAAAGAAATTTCCACAAATACATCCACAAAGAGATGTGTCAAAAGATGATTGGTTTAATCATAGAGATGAGAGAGAAACTACCATAAAATGTACCAATCATTCTTTGACACATCTCTTTGTGGATGTTTTTATGGAAATTTCTTTGTGGTCATAGCATTCCTCCCAAAACAATTTATATAATACAACCATTATATAATGCCATCATGCGGTCATGGTGCAATACACCAAATCATGATTATCGTAACTGTAATGATGATAATATCACCAATAAAAAATGATTGAATTATCATGTGTGTATTTTTTTCGTTCAAGTTCCAATTATAGATAATGAGGTATTCCTAGTGTAAATGATTTCCTTCAAAAATAAAATTATGTTATGCATGCCATATGACATCATAAACAAAGTTTATTCAGTGTCTAGGTAGTGTAAAACAGGTGATTTACATGCATTATTATCTGTATACAAAGAACTCTCACCTAAATCAGTTATATCGCATCACCCTAGAGTGATTATATAACAAACTAATCAAGATAAAATGACAAAATAAAAAAGTTGGCTAATCCATCTTTTGTGCATTCAACAGTCCGTCATTGCATGTGGCTTCTCTGATGCATGGCGCTCTACTTTCCTTTTCTCTCTTCTTTTTTCCATTCACCAAACTATTTACAAAAAGTGGTAAAAAAGGATATTCATGCACATTCAGAATCTAGTCATGAAAACAATAAGCACCTTTTATGGTAGGGTGTGGTATGGATATATGAGGAATTAATGTGCTGGAAAGAAAAGTGGTGAAGAATCTCTTTGTAGTTTCCCATCATAAACTTTCACTTTGGTCATTTTGTCTTCACACCAATGCATCTGTTCTTCATTTAGATCACTAGTTCTAAGAACTCTTGACACAATCTTTAGGTCAATTTGTGCCATCAAAACTTCCATTTCATTGACATGCTTGGTTTTCCTTTTGAGAAAACACTTGCGTGAGCGCTGTAGGTCTTTTAGTTTCAATTTCTTCTGCATATTCAAATTCATTATTAGAATAAAGGGAAAAGCAAATCTTCGTTATACAAGAATTTTAGGCCCTACATGTTCAGCATAAAGCCATTTTGTTTCTTTATTTTTGTCATTACCTTTTTTAAAATGACAAACATACTAACCCACCAACGCTAGCTACATGTGTAAACAACTCGTCCAAAGTTGGTATGATACAAGAAATTTGAGCTCACTGAAAATTTAAGTGATTAATTCTATTGTTTGGTATCTAAACAAGCCTAAAGTGACTACTTTTGAGTGGGGTACTATATATAAAGAAGCAAGGAGCACAAGCTAGTATCCGTATGCATAATGGGAAAAAGATGATATGGAGGGGTTCTGACCTTGTGGCTAATTTTTTTGAGCAAGAGGATATGGGTTGGATCCACTGATGTTCTCGGGTTTTTGATGGGAAAGAAATGCGCCGTAAATTTGTGGAAATGACTCTCTTTGTCAGCTCTTAGAAAATTCATGAATGTTTTGATTGATTCATCCATGATTACAAGAAATGATTCCGATGAAATTCTTGACCCCAAATATTCGTCTTTCTTCTCGTCATCAGAATCTACATCGATCAATAAATCAAAGAATGATATGTCATATACACTAATCATCGATCTCTGCTTAGATTATAACAGTATTCCATTTTTCTACACTACTTAAAGTCTTAAATACTTAAGACATCTCATAATTTAGTAAATACTTGGACCCGACAACATCCTTATGTGCAGAATACTGTTAATAGAAAGTTGCGAATTATTTTAAACCACAAAACAATTCCTAAACTACACAATTATTTCAAGTGGGATTTAACGTTTATACTGCTAGACAAAAACCTTTTGGTAAAATTACAAAGTTGATTGGAGGATTCATATTTGTTTTGGCCATTGCAATATATGACTTAGGCATGAAGTAAACTAATAAATTAAGTTTTCAAAAATCTATACAGTAATTAGCAAAACCTTTTCGTTCAAAAAAAAATAGCAAAACCTATACAGAAGAAATACAGTTTATTTTTTTATTTTTATAAGAAATAAAGGTTTGTTTGTTTGTTTTTTTTTTTTTTTTTTTTTTTTTTTTTTTTTTTTTTTTTTTTTTTTTTTTTGGAGTTAGTTAGAGGTAAATAAAAAGTTAAACATATTGTTTTATCTAAGCTAAGTCTTACCTCGGTATTCTGGGACTTGAAGTAATTTCGGAGCCAGCCTTCTCATTCTAGCATAAACGATGGGTCTCCTACCATTTTCATAAGGCTCATTCTCTATGTAGCGTTGTAAAAGCACCTGGAATTGTTGAAACTGTTGTGCAATATAGGCAGGGCAACCAGGGTCAGATTCACGCCGTGAAGCTCTTAATTGCTGGAAATAGTTATAATTCCAATTTAGAGCTTCCCATGTCAAGCAAATTTGTGCAACATAAGCTGCTTCCAATTCATGATAGGAGTTTTGATACACATAGGACGTTTTCTTGTTTCTTGATGCTAATTTGTGAATGATTTTCTCTGATATTGATGATTGGTGCGTGGTTGAAGACCTAAACGATTCTGAAAGAATGAAATATTTTGAGTGAGATAAACCTAGCATGAATCATATAATAAAACCAATATCACAATTACATTTATTACCTTTCTTAATGATATTATAAAATTTTGACACTCGTATGTTTTAATTTTGCATCGTTTATATATCTGTTTTACTTGACTCATACGATTACCAGAAGATGAAAAAAAGAATAACACGTTCGCTTAAGTCTTTGCAAGATACATTCTTTGCTGTTTAAGTTAGAACATCCATTAGTAACAAAAGTTTAATTCAGAAAGTATAATATCACAAGTATCTTATAATAAAAAAAGAAATATCATAGCTTGAAGTCTTTTTTAATATAAGCACTAAAGTTTACTTGATGATTAAGAAAACCTGAAAAGCATACCTGTTTCTTGAAGCTTCTGTACACTAATTCTATCTAAAAACAACATTTCTTCATCATACTTTTGAAAGACTGTGTAAGACTCCCATTTGGGGCAACTTCTTCGTGAAGAAGACGAAAATGGGTCATAACTTGGATCTCGGCAATTAATAGAGCTCCGCCATTCAGATGAACTCTTGGATGTTGACCCGACAGTATTTGTATCACCAAAGATTTCTTCTTTATCCTTTTCCTCAAGTTCAAATCTCTTTGAGTTCAATGTTGCTGTATTAGGAAACTTCTCTACTTGTGTTAACTTCGATTCTATCTTCTTCCCCGTCTCGCGATATTTTTCTGGAATAATATAAACACTGAATTAATTATAGTATCCTTGTGACAGCAAATTCTATTGAACAAAAAGAACGTATATTACTTATTAATTAGTTACTGAATAATTATCTTCAATCACTTGAAACATCCTAATCCAAAGTGGATGTAATTCCGAAAAAATATATACTTTCCCGGTTTCCCCCCTTTGCCAACAATGATGGCTGTGAATATTACCAATGCTAACAAATTACTTACACTTATTAACCAATGATTCCACAAATATGTTAATAAAAATATTTATGTATATAATTTACATATAAAAATATGTTAATACATTTTATATATATAATTTCTCAACATGAATCATAGATTGTTCTTAATATAAGTGTGAGAATGAATTAGGATCCAAAAAAAAATAAAAAAAATACCATCATTTTTGTCGTCATCAAGCACAAAAGCAATCTTCTTGGTTACACGCAAAGATGGTTCATCTCCAATGTATCGGAAAGAAGTACAAGCAGACCTTGCACGAGTTGTTATGGCGGGTGTATTCACTTCGTATCTTAAAGACTTTGAGCCAAGGTCGTCCACTGATATCTCATCATCTTCCTCTTTCCCCTGGTAATGGTTGTTTATTTGTTGATTGCTGTCTTTTTCATATTCGGATTCCGACAGGCTATAGAAGTCCGTGTCTTCACTACTTACAACACTTATATCAGCCACTTCCTCTTCTTTCTCCTTTGGTGACTCTAGATAGTCGTAAACAATCTCTTCATCGAAAATGACACTGTTTTGGCGTGAACTTCGTGCACTAGTCTGCAGAACAAAAAGATCTTCCCCTTCTCTACTAATATCAGCCAACAAATCATCTTTCGTCCTGCTGTCATCATAATAATACCTATTGCTTATTACCTCATTATCTTCTTCTTCCTCTTCCTCTTCTTGTTCTTCCTCAGAAAACGTAGCGTATTCATATTCATCATCATTTCTGCATAAAAAACACGTTAACATTAGCTATAGGTTTGTAAAAAACCGAGCCCTTAGACAAAAAAAGGATGTAATATCAAATAATTACCTTGTGAAAAATGGGATGGAAGAAATGAAGAACAATAATTTAGAAAGAAAAGTGGAGGTGAGGTAGAAGAAAAGGAAGAGAAGCTGAAAAGAACTTGAGGCATTGTAGAACAAACGAACTATGGTTTCTTTTGAACATTGCATTTTTTGTTGCCACGAAGAAAGAGACTCTTTGATCTAACATCACCTATCTAATAAAGGACTCTCTTGATAAATAAAGGCATAGTCATTAACAAACAAAGAAGAGGCTTTTCTTTTACTATCATTCTATAATTTTACTTTTTCTTTTCTTCCTTTAATTTCCGAATAAAGTTTCTCACTATGTTTGTAATGCATTTAAATATATACATTGTAAAACATATATCTTCTACACGCAGCGTTTACCCCTATCGTTGCTACCTTAAGATCAGATTTAGTTCATCTCATAGATATCCTTTCCTTGCACTACTAATCAGAAAAAGAGTAGCATAAAAGGACCAACTTAATTATAAAAATGATTTACTTCTTGTCCTCTAAAGATGACCAACAAGAAAGGCACAAAAATATCAAAAGATCTCACCCAGGCTTTAACATTATATAATAAACTCTTTCGACATATCTTACTCCAGTTGATTAATAAGATATTCAATAATTTTGTTTATTGATAGCGTATAGGACCTTTAGCCCAATCGGCTAAGGCCCACACACTCTAAACTCGTCCCAAACATAAGCCCGACAAGGCCGAAGTCTGACAAAAGGCATGGGAAATACTTCCTCAGGCAGAACCCAGACAAAGCCCGTCTTGCAAACATGTCCAGGCGAATGGTACGCCTGACAACCTCATCAGGACCGTTAGAACGAGCACCACGTGCTCTCCTCACTTCTTCTCCCTATGGCCATCACGTGGACTATCAGATTGCCTTTACGAGTTCTCACAACCCTAAAGAACTTCCTATAAATACTTGACAATTTCCTCAATTTGGTCCAAGCTAATCCCAAGCAATATACGCCAGGGGCAACTCCACACTCAAGTCAATTATCCTCTCGGGTAATTGACACCAACCAACTGAGTCGACTTGTGAGCATTACCCCAACTCGTGACTCCAGTCACACTTTGAGGTCCTTACGTAACGTGGAAACCAAACGATTGACCGGGCCAAACCCTCAATGCGTACTATACGTAAACATTTATGTTAGCAATAAAAAGATATATTCATTTTAATTCTCAAATAGTCAAGATATATTCATTTTAATTCTCAAATAGTCAATTGGAGGATTTATGGAATTTAGACTTGGGAAAATACCACCA
Organism: Artemisia argyi; assembly: GCA_030686995.1. Classification (NCBI taxonomy): domain Eukaryota; kingdom Viridiplantae; phylum Streptophyta; class Magnoliopsida; order Asterales; family Asteraceae; genus Artemisia; species Artemisia argyi. Next base: position 83,471,080 of record CM060699.1, read on the forward strand.
AAATGTAGTGAACTTGTCACTATTTCCAATTCTGTGTAGTGATCTTTTTTTTTCCTAAAAAATTAACAAACTTTCTAAATCCGACTATTTTGTGCACTCGTTGGCTACCCGGTCCAACTCAGCTTGCCCGTTCCACGTGTAATTGCAAATTCGTTTTTTTTATGAATGGTACCCCCCTTTTTTTTCGTTCTTTATCACTCTAGATACTTGAATGTTGCAAAATCTTCATCTTTCCAGCCATATTTTGTCAAGAATGGGTTTTCTAATGTTTTTGGTGGATAATTTTCAATGTTGCAAAAGCGCTATTGCATTTGAATCCAGCACCGAAGCTAATCATGAATAGTCTATCACCTTTTTTAAGCCTCTTTTTAGCCTCCATATTCGAATTGGGTAATATCAATTGAGTGTGTTTATGTTCGAATTTTTTGATGGGAAATGTTAATAATGTCGTTATAAACCTGAATCAATCACTTAATCATACCCAGAGAAACTCTGTTGATTAACTTTCGAAAACTAGGGTTTATGGTCGATTTGGGGGAAGTCAATTGAGTGTGTTTGTGTTTAATTTTATTGATGGGATATGTTCCTACTTAGGTTCTTAACATGCTTCAATCAATTAATTGTATTCAGAAATACGTTTGGTTGAATTTCGAAGGTTAGGGTTTATGAACAATTTGGGTAATTTTGATTGGTGATGTTTGAGTCTAATTGTGTTTAGGACTTTTGTTTAGAATCTTTCATTATGCATTCGACCAAAGTTAATTGAAATTATACTAAGATTTGTGATCAATTCGATTTGTGTTGTATTCTTGATAATTTGGAGAATCAAATGTGCTTGTGTTAGGAGTTATGTAAATGTCCAGTAAAGTAATTGTGAGTGGAAAGTATATATTTTTTTTTAAATGAAATTGAAATTATATTTTTTTTCAATGGAAAGTCTATGTGGAATTATCTTTTCTAAGTGGATTGTCTATGTGGAATTGGTGGTGGCATTTAGAAAAAATAAAAAAGCCAACGTGTATATACCACGTGGTACGGGCAATTTGGGCAGCCAACGAATGCACAAAATAGTCGGATATAGAAAGTTTGTTAATTTTTTAGAAAAAAAAAAGATCACTATACAGAAATGAAAATGGTGACAAGTTCACTACATTTTGGTGGTATTTTCCCTTTCGACTTTCTATAGATAAAAATCGTGAAGAATTTTAAGAATTATTAGGACCAATACTTATAGAGTACATGCATTAAAGAAATAAAAGTTTTCCAAGAATAGTCGATGTATAAATTGAGAAAATTATAATGTTAGAACGAACGTCTCTTTCTCTATTTGATTCATTAGAGCAGTCATTCGATGTACTTCAAATACACCAATAATATTAAGTAACTAGAAAACATTTAAGAATTATTAGTGGCAGCTAACTATTGAAATTATAATTTCGCTTGTTCATTAATTAACACATAAATAAAAAATATATATATAGAATCTCTGAAGATTATTCTTGATATTGGGCTAGGCCTATTAATAAATAACATACCAATAATAAATCCCAAAGGCTTTCCTAAACAAATAATCATTTAACACTCCCTCACAGTTTGAGCGGGAGAGGATCAAACACTTAAACTAGTATGAAATTCTTCAAAAGTGCAGACGGCAACCCCTTGGTGAAGATGTCAGCATACTAGTAACGTGCTGGCACAAGAAAAACACGAACCTGACCCCAAGCAACCATGTCACGACCAAAATGTATATCTATCTCAATGCGTTTGGTTTGTTGATGTTGGACAAGATTAGTAGTCAAATAAATAGCACTCATATTGTCACAGTAGACAAGAATGACAGATAATAATTGTGTATGAAGCTCTCGAAGAAGATTACGAAGACAAGCAGTTTTAGCAACTGCATTAGGAATGACTCTTTACTAGCTTCAGCACTCTATATAGAGAGAGTATTTTGTCGTTTGGATGACCACGAGAGTAGATTATCCCCTAACAAAAAGCAATAACCAGTTATAGGGAAACCAGCCCACTAAGCATTAGAATATACAACAAGAAGACCTGTAGTAAAGGCATAAAGTTCGTGCCACGCCAGATATAGACCCCATACTAGTATGGAAACCAGCCCACTGAGCATTAGAATAGACAACAAGAAAACCTGTAGTAAAGGCATAAAGTTGGAGCCTCAAGTCTAACGTGCCACGAATATATCGGAGAACTCTTTTGAGAGCTGCAAAATGAGGCTCTCGAGGATCAAGCATATAAAGGCAAAGATGCTGCATCGCAAGCAATATATGGATGAGTAAATGTGAGATACTACAAGCCACCTGCAAGACTGTGATAGAGAGTAGGATAAAAAATACGATCCCTATCAGAACCAATCTTGGATTCTATGTAACTCAGCGTCCAAGTTGGATTACAATTAACCATATGTACCCTATCTAAAAGCTCTAAAGCATATCTCTTCTTAGAGAGAGAAACATGCCTTTGGAGTCATGAGTAACAGAAATCCCCAAGACGTAATTGAGTGCCCCTAAATCAGTCATATAAAATGCTTTATAAAGAGAGGTGGTAATATGCTAAATCTGTAGATGGTGCCTTCGATACAATATCATCAACATAAATCAAGGAATATGAAACCTCATAACCCTGCTGGTATATGAACAATGACGAGTCACAACGACTTGATGAGAAACCAACCGTGAGAGCATAACATGTTAAACTTTAAAACCAAGCATGAGGTGCTTATTTCAATCCATATAAAGATCTCTGTTTAGATGAAGGGGAAACCGAGCATCCACAAAACCCGATGGCTGATAAATATACACAGTCTCGGAAAGGTCACCATTAAGAAATGAATTCTTAACATCAAGATGATGAATATGCCAATTTCGAGACAAAGTAAGACTGAGAACAGTACGAATGGTAGCCAATTTAACGTTTTACCATAATTAATATTGTTACACTCCAAAACCGAAACATTGTTGACTATTATATATTTGACCCATTAAGGTGTTGATTATGTGTGCATAACATAACATATAAACTTATATTGGTTATTATTTATGTGACCTGAGGGTCACAAACATATAAACGATACCAATATTCCAAAAAAGGCGACAAAATCACAAGCGCACGACTAAATCCATGACTACAATACTCATGATTGCTCACTCCCTAACTCGAATAAGCTAAAGTTAGGACTAAATAATCTTCACCAATAGTACTACATCAAAAAAGGCAACAAAATCATCAATGCTCATCCATATCCATGAATGAGACACCAAAGATTGCTCAATTCCCTAATCTCCGTAAACCAAAGGTTAGTATTAAGACTGAATAAGGGTAGGATAAGGCATGAGAAACATTTATAATTGGTTTAAATAGAAAATAAACTAAACAAATAGATTAAGTCCGACACAACCAATTGCTACTAGCTACTTCCTTACCACAAACCCTAAAGAGATATTTATCATTGACTAACTCACGCTTTAACACGGAAAACACACACTTTAATGATAAATGAATAAGACTCACATATACCTCGATCAACATCATCAATCAGACCAAGTTGGCTATACCGAATTACCAACTCCCATAAGATCCCAAAATATACAATACAATAGTGGCAAAGTTGCTGTACACTAAAATAAATGGTTTATATTATGTACCACTTAAACTAAATAATAAAATTCACATTTTCTTTAACTATCATAAACTGAAAATCAAACTAATGGTACATCACTTTACCATTTTCACCAATAATACTCCATCATATGATACTCATGAATCATACTTTCACATTCTCATTGCATCATGCAATTCTCCCGACCAATGTCTCTCTAGAAAAGAATCGAACGTAAAACTCACATGAACATAGGAAATACACAGGATACATGTAGCAACTAGAAACCAAACAATGTACATTAATCTACACAGTAAGTTAAGGTGCAAAGGTGTAACGAAACAATAAACATTTAGTGGGTTAAAAAACGAAAGGGATGACTCAACAGGTTATACTAGGGGTATCTTACTCTAAAGATGAGAGTAACAGAAGGGTTTAAACAGGTGGTCAACTAACCCGTGTAGTTAGTTGATAAACAAAAATATATAATGACATGGGCCATTTGAGTAAATTCTAATAATTTTGCCTCTTACGTTGATTAAGCCGATTACACCAAGTTTCCTCAATTGCATTGCTCATTTTGGTGGTTTCGAATAAATATACCAAGCCAAGTTCTAAAGTATACATCAATACACCGGCACCAACATATTTTTGTGGAATTTGGGGGAAAATAATGGAAACGGAAGGGTTTCAATTCTCATAAATTGTATCAAAGGGTATTGTGTGCGGGTTATGCTACTAATGATCCATGAAAAACATATAAATTTTTTTAATTTTAGCCATTTTTAGTCAATTTTCTTAGAATAGGACAAGTAAAATTCTAATTCTAGCTACCTCCCCCTACTTGAACTGTACAATGCCCTCGTATGTACAAATGAATACATAATATTAAAGAGGGTAGAATTAGAAACAGAAAACTCCCATGAGATTGCTCGGAATGACCCTCCATAGTATGAATACGAGCAACTTTTTCTTTATTTGGAAAGAGGGGCACCTATATTCCAGCATGGTAATGCAACACCTAGAATAACAGAATATGTAAACCACCACTATTGATTCATCACCAAACCTGTAGATACATGAAACAAAACAGAACCTACTTTCACAGTGATTAGAGGGTTAGAAAATTTTCAAGAAGGTCGTGATCAGTAGATCGATACGGCGTATTCAATTAATTGGATACGCCGTATTGGTCAAGCTGGAGTAAAACTACCTTGGTGATGTAATACAGACTATTGTTCATAAGCCTTATCCTTGAGATTGGATATGCCGTATTGAACAGTCTGTATGGAAAAACAAGTACGAGCCAAGGCTTGAATACGTAGTATCCAAAAATAGGAATACGACATATCAAGGGCCTGACAGATAATTCACAAAATAAAAATCCTAAAAATGTAGAAATAAACAAAAGTACAAATTCTGAGAGTGGAACACACCATATCCAGAAGTTAGATACGCCGTATCGACTCAATAGAATGTATGGTAACCTAAGAAAAGAAAAGAAAAATTGAGAAACATTCCGGGTTGTCTCCCGGTAAGCACATTTGGTTATTTTTGAGTCGTTCAAGTTCAACATTTTTCCTCCTTAGTTCCTCCACGTAGAATCATGGAAATGAGCATGTCCACGAGTGATTATGTCAATAATCTTTTCATCCTGTAATCTGGTCCTAGTCCCAAGCATCCTTTGTAAAACTCCTTTTCTTTTTGGTGTGGGTGCATGAGTCCACATGCCTTGTCTTTTTTGTTGATTATTAATATTGGTGGCATCTTGTTGCAAGATTCCTGAGAAGAATGGCGTAACCTGCATATCATGTTAGGCATAATTTAAGTAATATCACCATTTTCAAAAGAAATTTTCCCGGTAAATTCCTCATTTTCAGATTGCTAGCTTGCTTGAACAGATTTCCAAGAAATAGTTGGGTTAATTCTTTGTCCAAATAATCTTCTAGGCTATCTAAAACAGTGAAATCTGTGACATAAAAAGAATTCCCAACAAACACAGTTACATCCCTAATTACAACAATTAAATTGTTTTCTCTAGGTTCCAACTGTTCTACCATAATATAGTTAAACAATTCTCTTGAAATTAAATTGATAGGGAGTAGTTCATCAAAATAAGCTTGAAAATAATTAAAACCTATCATGCATGGAAAATGTAAGATAAAATGGTCATCTTTCTTAATTTTCCTTCATAGATCATAGAATCGAGGTGTATTAATTGTCAAGCCTATGTGGTTTATTTTACTTGTTTCATCTATATTAATAATCTCGCTCTCATCACTATTAGAATCAGTAAAATCTACAAAAGGTGAGATTGTGTTCAGATTATCATTAACATCAGTGTTATTATGGAAAACTATTTATCCTTCTTCAACATCTGAGTCCAATTTGTCTACACCATTTGGGATTACTGGTGCATTAAGATCTTCTAGTTCAAGCATTTCTTCTTTATTTAAATCTCTAGACCTATTCAACACTAAGGTCTCTCCCATCTGTTGGTTTTCCATCTCTATTTCCCATGGTTTTGTTACATCATCTACTATGTAAATAGTGGTAATTATTGGTGTAACCAGTTTATCGTTTTTAAAAATGACCTTGTTGTTTCCTATTCTTAAAGACACTTTTCTTTTGAAAGCATTAAACTTAGCATGTGCAGTAGATAAAAATGGTCTTCCTAAAATGAGTGGAACCTTATAGTCCCCAGGGATTTCTAGCACAACAAAGTCAATAGGGAAAACAAACTTATCTATCTTAAGCAACACCTATTCAACAATTCCTTTAGTTTTATTATCAGTCCTATCAGCCAATTCAACAGTTAATACTTTATGAGTTAATTCCCCTAGATTAACTTTAGTGAAGGTAGAATATGGCATGACACTTACACTAGCTCTTAAATCAGTAAAGGCATTATCAAAAGAAGTTGAACCAATAGTGCAAGGTAAATTAAAACTCCCTGGGTCTTTCTCTTTTGCATTCTGCAAGATAGCAGAACATATTTCATCCATCGTCACCTTTGACTCTTCTCCAATCTTAGATTTACCTTTCTGTAAATCCTCCAAATGCTTAGTGTAGTCAGGTGTCTCATTGAGAGCTTCAATGATTGGCACGTTTACCTGCAATTTAATAAGGTTAGTTAAAACATGCTTATCTTCATTGCCTTCTTCTCCCTCTGCGAGCTTCCTAAGTGTTGGTGGTTGATAGGGTTCGGCCACATCTTTCGTTGCTTCGTACATCCTATTTTCTTCCTCTCTGTCCTTCCTCAGTGCTTCTTCAACTCGCAAAAAATAAACTATAGACAACAGGAAATTCATTATCAGTATCAATGTATGATTCATAAGTTGGTTCCTCAACAATAGTTATTGCCTTGGCATGTGGTCCCTAGGGTTAGTCTCAGTGTTATTTGGTAGGGTCCTAGGAAACCTTTCTTGAATAACCTTAGATAGCTGTCCTATTTGGGTTTCTAGTGCATTGATGGCAGCCCCTTGATTTCTGAACTTTCCCTTGTTGACACCTTTGATGTCGTTGATCGTTTGTGTAGTCTCTTCATGCCTCTTAGCATATTCAGCCATGAACTTGCTCAAAATGTTTTCCAGACTTAAACTCTTCTCGTGTTAACAGAACTTGTTATCTTCCATCTGATAGAAACCTAGTCCATTTTCTCTATACCTTCTAGGTCCAGGGTATGGTACCCCAAACTGTGTGAAGTAGGCTTCTTTAAGAGTTTTCCCTTCCTCCTTAGAAGTGCAATCCTTGGATAGATGATTACCATGGTAGACTTCACATCCTACTTTAATTGCATGCACCTTTTCAGTCATTTTCTTCATATCCCTTCCAAGATTAGCAACTTGGACCTTTAGTACATTCAAACCATCAGAGCTATCTTCACTCCTACGCTTAGTAGATGCTCAATCATGCCTCATATGATAATGACTATCCATTTCCTAAATTGTTGTCTTAGCATCTTCAGGACTCATCTTAGTAATTAGACCTTGAGAGTTAACATCTGCCTAGTAGCAACATCCAACCCTTTGTAAAAGATGATCACAATCTGTACCTCAGTCAAATCATGTTGGGGACACTTCAAGATCATTTCATTAAACTTATCCCATGCTTTGTAGAGGGTTTCTCCTGGTTATTGCTTAAAGTTGTTGATCTCTTCCATCTTCTTTACATTCTAAAGGGTGGACAATACTTGCTTAAAAACTATGTCTTTAAATCAGTCCAAGTAGTAATGCTTCTAGCAGGTATAGTCTTAGTCCATCGACTTGCATGACCAGTAAATGCCTTAGGGAAGACACGTAGTATCACATGATCTTGACTCACATCGAGTGAGCAGAACAAGTTGACAATCTCGAGCACTTTCTCCACGTACTCATTATCATCTTCAAATTCAGAACTGCTGAAGGTGTTATCATGAAGCTTTTTAAGAAATTGTCCCTTCAACTCAATTTGATATCATCTCCAAAAGCTGCTCTTACGATTCCTAGACCCGCGTTGTCCTGAATCTTCGCCATATACTCCTCAATTGTTTGAGCCATCTCGTACTTGAAATCAAACAATAGGTATCATTAGACACGTGTTACAAAAATCGAAACTTATCCTAATTATGAAAAATAAAATATTTTTTGTGTTACTGTTCACCTAATACACCGTATACAGTTTACTGTATACACCATATTCAATCTTAAAACAATACATAATATCCCAATTTCTTATCATACGAATAGTGTACTAAAACTGATATGCCGTATCACTATAAATCAATACGCCATATAAATAAATAATATGATTTTTAAAATAACTAGACAACTAATTTGTATCAGCAACAAATACGCCGTACGCAATAAGCAATACGTCATATCTGAGTATCAAGAAATACGCGGTATCCAATGGAAGTGAATATGCCGTATACCTAACCAGACACATAAACAGTTAATAAACACAGAAAACACAAAAACAAATAAAAACAATTAAAACTAACTAAACTAATAAAAATACAAACCGCACTAAATTAACCTAAAATTAAACTATTCCCCTACCGATGCCAAAAAATTGATGTATGTTTCGTTGTAGGTATTTTTTATTCAAGCTTTAAATTTATATTTTGCCGGACTTATACCTTAAAGACACACTTTGATGGGCAGTGCATCCGATCAGATGTAGCCAGTGGGGTAAGTAGAAGGTCGATCTCAGGAATAGCATGCTTAGATTTGATCTAGTGAGTTTTACATGTTTTAAGGTGGTTTTCATTGATTTGATTATTATAACTACTAAACAATAAAATAAAATTAAACTAGTTAAACTACGGTTGTTGAGATCAATAAGAGAAAGTAGTGCTAGCCATGTTAATCCTATTACATTCTAGTTATCCGTCTATTAGTTCAATGATTTGATTGTAAAGTATTGGTGACATCAGGATGTATGGGGAGTATCTCCTTGGCCCAAACAATACTCCCATACTCTTATCTAACCTAGACTAGCCACTAGGTCCATGCATCTAGCCTCTACACATGTAATCTCCTAGGCCATTTGGATCATGCACCTATTGGACTACAAGCATGCCTTAAGTCGTGTCAACTAGTCTGTGATTTATCTATGGTACCCACTTGGTCCATGCAATACCTACCCTTCCCCACTTGGTCCATGCGAGAAGAGCACTATGCTAATTTAAGTGTTCTTGTAATATATATCGATGATGTGGCGAAAAATGATCCATTTTTAGGGGGTCATTTAAGCCGGAATTTGAATTTATTTGATCAAATATTGCCCTAAATCGTTCCTTTTGTAATTTTAGGTACTTTTGGAGTAAATTCTGGAAAATGAAGCATTTTGGACGTTTTTGGAGCATAAAAGTGAAGAAAACGGCAAAGTCTTAATTTTCCTTGCTGGGAACAGTACCTGATGGCGTCAAGAGCAATTTGATGAAGGCGTCAAGAGTAAAAGTGGTGACGGCCCAGTAGAAATGTGACGGCGTCAAAGCATGGCCGTCAAGAGTAAAAGTGGTGACGACCCAGAACAACATTACACATGACGGTGTCAGATCTGGATCTAGGCAGTCCGAGAATATTATGGGCGGCGGGTTGATGACGTCAGAAGTTTCTTCTTGACGCCGTCACCTTAGAAAATCTATATATAGTCTTTGTAATTTTCATTCAAAAGAGAGGACAATTTTAGGGACGACTTGAATAAACCCTAACTCGATTTTTACAGTATTTTCAAGGGTTTTCACCCCTTGAAACCTTTCATGTTCAATTAAGATAAGTATCCTTTCAATTCATTCAATATGTCTATGTGTTGTTTGAATATATCTTACGCTTGTCTTGATTTTAACATGCTAGGCTAGATCTCTTGTGTGTTTACTTAGATGTAATGAACCCTAGATGTTGATTATAGGTTGATTGCTTGTTTATAGTTGTAATGGATGAATGATTTCAATGTTAGGCTTAAGAAAACTGGCAGACTTCCATAGTGTAACTTGCTTGAACGTCTTAAGAAACATGAACCAATGCGTACTAAGGTTTTTATGGTTATATTTAATGCATGAGCGAATTCTAGTGATCTCATGTTAGGAGCTTCTTGCAGGCTCGACATAGGAGTGAAGTAGGAGCTTATAGAGTTGGGGAAGTACGTACGCCATCCCACGAATGGTATTAAGGAATATAACCCGTCATCCATGCAACTGTAACAAACTATCAACCTGTAAAAGATATCTAGGGAGTAATGAAATCTAAGTAAACACAATTTTCCCATTTATTGTTCACTTCACACTAGTTTAATTAGTTTTATTTACATTTTTGTTATTTTATTTTGATTGCGTCTTTAGTTATTGGGTTAGTTGACTAGCAACTAATTCCGCCAACTCCTTTAAAAACCGAGATTTTTACTTGCTTTCATAAAATATAAAAATACAAAAAGAATCATCCCTCACCTCTAGACCTAGTTTTTAGGTTTTCTAATCCTAGCGACACTATTCCTGAGTTGAACGATCAATCCCCCGGTTCTTGTCACTATACTATACTACAACGATCAGGTACACTGCCTGGTGGGGGTTGTAAGCTTCTCGAGATCCCTCGAGAGGTAAAGCCTGTTGCGATTCCCACGCATCAAGTTTTTGGCGCCGTTGCCGGGGAGAATAGTTATTGTGTAGGTTATAATTTCTTTTTATTAGGTCTACTTGCTAGATTCCTTTCTAGTAAGATTTTATTTTTATTTTTAGGTTTTCTTTAGTCTATCTTATTTCTTCGTGTCTTTGTTCGTAGCCTTTACCATCCGACATCATGGAAGGTGGTAACATCTTTAAACCCATCAACCCACCACAACAAGACCACCCACAAAACCCACCACTAGCAAACCAACCTCTTAGGCCCCGAACCCTAGGAGAGTATTCCCGACCTAGCCACCAAGGCTATCGAAACACTATTGAGCTCACCCAAGGAGCCAATGTGTCTCTCTTGCGATCCGACACCATCCGGTTGGTGCAAAGCGGATGTGCATTCCATGGACTTCGTTCCGAAGATCCTAATCAACATCTCAAGGACTTCCTTAAAATCGTAGATTCTATAGACCTTGATGTTACAACTAGAGAGTCGACCTGATTACGCCTATTTCAATTCTCTTTACGTGATCAAGCTAGTCAGTGGCTTGAACGTTTACCCGCGGGATCCATCACCTCGTGGGATGATCTCACCACTCATTTCCTTGCTCAATTTTCCCACCGGGGAGAACTACTAAGCTTAGAAATGATATCTTGATGTTCCAACAACGTCAAGGTGAAACTCAATATGACGCATGGACTCGTTTCAAGGACTTACTCCAAAAAGTCCCTCATCATGGCATAGATCTTTGGCTCCAAGTCCAAATCTTCTATGACCATATCGATCTCTCCACAAGGCGAACCATTGACCAATCGGCCGGTGGTAAGCTACGTGATCTAAGTGCGGAAGAATCATGGGAACTCATAGAAGATCTTGCTCTCTATGACAACGAAAGTTGGAATGATCCCCGTGATTTGAACAAAACGGTCAAGGCAATATCTTTGCCTTCGAACAACTCTAGTACTCCCGACCGTAGGATCATGGAACTTGAGGACCAAGTCAAGTTTCTCATGAAATCTTACGAATCTCCTAAGCCTTCAAGCCAAGTGCAAAAAATCACTTCTTCATGCGAGTTATGTAGTGGTCCCCATGACACTCGTGATTGTGTGGAACTCCCTAGAACAGCTTTTGCGGACTACGCATCTTCACGTACCGATGAAGCGGGAGATAAGTGGTACACTTTCAAACCCGAGCCAAACCCTTACGGTGATTCCTACTGATGAGGCAAAAAATGAACAATCTTTAGGGGGTCATTTAAGCCCGGGATTGAATTTATTTGATCAAATATTGCCCTAAATCGTTCCTTTTGTGATTTTAGGTACTTTGGAGTGAATTCTGGAAAAGGAAGCACTTTGGACGTTTTTGGAGCATAAAAGTGAAGAAAACGACAAAGACTTAATTTTCCATGCTGAGAACAGTACCTGACGGCGTTAAGAAGGAAATTGTGACGGCGTCAGGAGTAAAATCGATGACGACCTAGTGAAAACCTGAAGGCATCAAGAGAAGAGCGTCAAGAGTTATTTTGGTGACGGCCTGAAGATGGACTACACGTGACGGCGTCAAACCTAGATCTAGGCAGTCCGAGGAGTTTATTGGCGGCGAGATGACGGCGTCAGACATTTACTCTTGACGCCGTCACCTCACAAAATCTATATATACTTTTCTATTTTTCATTCATTAGACGAGGAACTTGTGTGGAGAATACTAGGGTCGAACCTAATAAACCCTAGGTCGTTTGTAACAGTATTTTCAAGGGTTTTCACCCCTTGAAACCTTTCATGTTCAATTAAGATAAGTCCTCTTTCAATTCAATCAATATGTCTATGTGTTGTTTGAATATATCTTACGCTTGTCTTGATTTCAACATGCTAGGCTAGATCTTTCATGTGTTTGCTTAGATGTAATGAAACCTAGATGTTAATTATAGGTTGATTGCTTGTTTATAGTTGTAATGGATGAATGATTTCAATGTTAGGCTTAAGAAAACTGGCAGATCTCCATTGTGTAACTTGCTTGAACATCTTAAGAAACATGAACCGATGTGTACTAGGTTTTTATGGTTTTATTTAATGCATAAGCAAATTCTAGTGATCCCATGTTAGGAGCTTCTTAACCGGCTCGACATAGGAGTGAAGTAGGCGCTTATAGGATTGGGGAAGTAAGTACGCCACCCCATGAATGGTATTAAGGAATACAATCCGTCATCCACGCAACTGTAACAAGTAATTAACTTGTAAAAGATATCTAGGGAGTAGTGAAATCTAAGTAAACACAATTCTCCCATATATTGCTCACACCACTAGTATAAATTAGTTTATTTTCATTTTTAGTATTTTATTTTGATTGCATCTTAGTTATTGGGTTAGTTGACTAGCAACTAATTCCGCCCACTCCTTTAAAAACCGAGATTTTTATTTGCTTTTCATAAAATATAAAAATACAAAAAGAATTATCCCTCATCTCTAGACCTAGTTCTTAGGTTTTCTAATCCTAGCGACACTATTCCTAAGTTGAACGATCAATCCCCCGGTACTCGTCACTATACTATCTACAACGATCAGGTACACTGCCTGGTGGGGGTTGTAAGCTTCTCGAGATCCCTCGAGAGGTAAAGCCTGGTGCAATTCCCACGCATCAAGTTTTTGGCGCCGCTGCCGGGGAATAGTTATTGTCTAGGTTATAATTTCTTTTTATTAGGTCTACTTGCTAGATTCCTTTCTAGTAGGGTTTTATTTTTATTTTTTAGGTTTTATTTAGTCTATCTCATTTCTTCGTGTTTTTGTTCGTAACTCTTTACCATCCGACATCATGGAAGGTGGTAACATCTTTAAACCCATCAACCCACCACAACAAGACCACCCACAAAACCCACCACTAGCTAACCAACCTCTTAGGCCCCGAACCCTAGGAGAGTATTCCCGACCTAGCCACCAAGGCTATCGAAACACCATTGAGCTCACCCAAGGAACCAATGTGTCTCCCTTGCGATCCGACACCATCCAGTTGGTGCAAAGCGAATGTGCATTCCATGGACTTCGTTCTGAAGATCCAAATCAACATCTTAAGGACTTCCTTAAAATCGTAGATTCCATAGACCTAGATGTTGCAACTAGAGAGACAACCCGATTACGCCTATTCCAATTCTCTCTACGTGATCAAGCTAGTCAATGGCTTGAACATTTACCCGCGAGATCCATCACATCATGGGATGATCTCACCACTCATTTCCTTGCTCAATTTTTCCCACCGGGAAGAACTACCAAGCTTAGAAATGATATCTTGATGTTCCAACAATGTCAAGGTGAAACTCTATATGAAGCATGGACTCGTTTCAAGGACTTACTCCAAAAAGTCCCTCATCATGGCATAGATCTTTGGCTCCAAGTCCAAATCTTCTATGACCATATCGATATCTCCACAAGGCGAACCATTGACCAATCAGCCGGTGGCAAGCTACGTGATCTAAGTGCGGAAGATCATGAGAACTCATAGAAGATCTTGCTCTCTATGACAACGAAAGTTGGAATGATCCCCGTGATTTGAACAAAACGGTCAAGGCAATATCTTTGCCTTCAAACAATACTAGCACTCCCGACTGTAGGACCATGGAACTTGAAGACCAAGTCAAGTTTCTCATGAAATCTTACGAAGCTCCTAAGCCTTCAAGCCAAGTGAACAAAATCACTTCTTCATGCGAATTATGTAGTGGTCCCCATGACACTCGTGATTGTATGGAACTCACCGGAACAGCTTTTGCGGACTACGCATCCTCGCGTACCGACGAAGCGGGAGATAAGTGGTACACTTTCAAACCCGAGCCAAACCCTTATGGTGATTCCTACAACCCTTCTTGGAAAAATCACCCAAACCTTAGGTGGAAACAAAACCAAATCAATTCTTCCAATCCGCCTAATCGTTACCAACCAAACGGTCCACCCTCCAACCGTACTTTCAACAACAATCCTTCTAACAACTATGGTAGTACCAACAATCTTGAAGGATTAATGTCCAAGTTTATGGCATCTCAAGAGGCTCGCATAGCTAGGTTTGAAACCGAATTCAACCAACAACAAACGGAGATGACCAATAAGATTGACAACTTGTTGAAAGCCCTCAACAACCAAGCGTTAACTACACCTAGGAAGGACACTAGGGACGCCAATAGCGGAATTCAAACTAAGGACCCCTCGTCATCCAAACACGTCCACTTTGTCAATGTTGTCACCATTAAGCCAATAGATAAGGATATAGAAGAAAGTGACAAAGATGAAGTTGGAGTAGAAACCGAGAATAGGGATGAAATTAGGGAAGTTGAGGTTAATAAGGGAGAAGAGTTAGAGATAGTAGAGACTGTAGAAGAGTACTTTGATAAGTTGCCCACCAAGGAAGAACGGGAATATCATAAGGATTTATTCGATGGCCCCGAGACACCATATATCCTTGGCACACCCCTTATCAAAATGGGAGACCCCTCTAACATCAACATACCATGCAACATTGGTCATATGCATATATGGAATGCTTATATCGATCCTAGATCTCCTATAAACATCATGACTAGGACTTATTATAATTGGGTAATGAAGAAACAACTTGGTTATAGGATGATGCCCAATAAAAATTTGATAAGTAATTTTGTAGCAAGAGTGAAGGGATTGCATGTGATTGTCGGAAATTTCACTTTTGAGATCGATTTTATGATTGTAGAGGATACTCATCCGGTGATTGATGCTTGCCTAAGTCAAGTAGTGTTCGGAAAACCATTCGTTGAGGCCACTAAGATGAGTTATGATCTGACTCTAGGGATAGTTAGGTTCAAGGAAGAGAATGATGAGGTTGCCTACCAAATGCCCTATAAGATTGAGCAGTACCGCCTCCTGTCAAACATAGAAAAGGAACACAAACAAGCGGCTTACTATAGAAATGATGAGGATAGACGTAGAGGAGTAGAGTATGTGATGAATAGGATGCTTGGTTTCTACAAAGAATTCTTGCAACTAGGTCCGGAATACAAAACTGGTATAGGAGATGACCTAGAGAGTGAAACCAACGATGAGGTTACGTAGTAACCCATGACCTTGAGTCTAGCTACAAGATTCGTAAATAAAGAAAAGCGCTTCTTGGGAGGCAACCCATGTTTTGTGTGATTTTTATTTTTATTTGATTGTTATTTGTTTCCGTATACATGCTTTATTTTTATTGTTGGTAGATCATGTTTCAAAACTAATATGGTGAAAATACTTTACTTTGTTGTTTGGCTTAGTCTTAACTTCATCCAAGGGTATTTCGCAAAAGATAAGTGTAAGGGGAAACCCCAAATATGTTTCTAAGAAACAAAACCGATCATGATTCTCCAAAATATTAAGTGAACATGTATATTCGTATTTGTTAGAGTCAAATGCTTGTATCGAGTCATAATGATGTTTTGCAGGATTTTCCAGGAAGTAGGACGAAGTTTTTCCAAAAATTTTCCGGAAACTTAACATAAGAATTTCTGCAGGTCACTTCTGACGGCGTCAGGAAGAAACTCCTGACGGCGTCATGTGTAAAATTCTGGAAATTTTACCAGTTTTATTTTTCTAACGTAGTCTTAAAATTTTTGTTAAATCTTTAGTTTTTTAATCTCCAGGAGATCTGCAAACATCATTCCACAAGCATTATATCTTACTTTGTTTTTTTTAAGATTTGTTAGGATATATAGATTGCCGCCGATTTTACGCGAGGTTGCCTTGTCTGTTTTCTCAGGTTTACCAGGTTATATATGACAAGAAGATGATTTATATTCTGGAAGGAAAGCTTTGATTGTTCATTTTCTGGGAGGAAGATCTAACCTGGCCACCTTATTATCCATACCGAGCGAATCAGGGGAGTATTTGATTTCATTCTTTTTACTTATTTCACTTTTAAATTCTTTACTTGAACATTTGGGACAATGTTCATCCTAAGTGTAAGGGGAGGGTAAAATGATGATACCTTACAGATACACTTTCGCTTGAGTTTGTTTGTTTGATGGTAGGTGTGTAATAAACTATGAGAAATACTTGTGAGTGTAATTTTAGTGCCAAATTTAAAATTTTTTACAACATTTAGGAGTGAAACTTTAGCCATAGCAAGGGTCTCATGGATAGGAGATTGTATGACTAGCACAAAACCGTATCATTCAGAAAAATTTTCCACCCAAATATGTGAGGTTCGCCTTTAGATTTGATAGGAAAATCATTTACTATTAGTGCTTATGAGTGTACCGGTAGCATTTAGATTCTAGAAAATGCGTTAGTGATGCATCCCGAGACCGCTAGTGAGACTACATTCGTGTGGTAGGATTTACTACATGATAAGAGGCATTAGGATCACCCTTGTGTTAAACCCGTATCATAATTACTTGACCATTTAAGTCATATTACTTGGCTAGTTAAGTCAACTAAGTTTTCCCACACCTTAGCGTTGTACTCATTTTTAGTACACGAAACCCCTAGTACACCCCACCGAGCCTATCTTTTCGTTTCTAACTTTAAGCATTTTACTTAAAGGAAGAATTTGTTACACCCCACTTAAATGTACACCCAAATCGCCTTAGCCTTCCGTGTATGCACTCATCTTTAGTGCATTATTGTTATTTGTCATACCCTTAGTTAATTATCTAATCGATTACATGGTTGCTAAGTCGAGTCATATCCTTGTACATATTGTTTTGGGACGATTGGGACTCATGGGTAAAGTACTTATTTTATTGAGTAATGGGGAAGAACATCATATTATTACCCCCATATGTACGTTAATCTTAAAAGTACTCCAAGTGTTTTGATTATCTTAATTCGAGTCATTAGAATAGCTTATTGTAAAGTATGTAAAAATTCAAGTGTAAGGGGAATGTACATTCCCTATGATGTATTATTTTGGATGGTAGGGTAAGAGTGTATGCAAAAAAAAAAAAATATATAAAATAAAAAAAAAATCAAGAAAAAGAAAAAAATATAAAAAAAGAAAAGAAAAAAACATACGGACTACCATCCCATTTCATTCTATGTTCATTTTAAGTTTTTGTTATTTTTCATTTATTAGCTTAAGTCGAGTCTAGTCTTGGCTTAGCAACGCCATATTGTACATGTAATTAACCAAGATGATTAACTCGCCACCAGTAAAGACTGCCTATATCCAACAAAACCGTGTATTCCATATCCCTACACCTAACGTTACAACCCTTTAAAAATACCTCTTTGATAGTTTATCCTAGGTGCTTACGCCATGTGGTGGAGGTTTGATCCTTTCCCAAGCCTATGATAATCTATTTTTCTATGACAGGTAGTGAGAGATGTTTTCTATTTCCATATTGTGATATTACTTTATTACACCCGAGAGATGTGAGTATCTAAACACTATTTGTGAGGTGCTAGTGTATGACCTCCGTGCTTGTCTTTGGTCTTTAGTGGAACGATTAGTTGTTGTAGTTACTTTTACATTAGTGTTAAATGACCCCTAACTTGTATTTTGATTAGAATAAAAGCGCATTTGCTTGAGGGCAAGCAAATCTCAAGTGTAAGGGTATATGATGAGGCGAAAAATGAACCCTTTTTAGGGGGTCATTTAAGCCCGGAATTTAATTTATTTGATCAAATGTTGCCCTAAATCGTTCCTTTTGTGATTTTAGGTACTTTGGGAGTGAATTCTGGAAAAGAAAGCATTTTGGGCGTTTTTGGAGCATAAAAGTGAAGAAAACGGAAAAGACTTAATTTTCCAAGCTAAGAACAGTACTTGACGGCATCAAGAAGGAAATTGTGACGGCGTCAGGAGTAAAATCCATGGCGACCCAGTGAAAACCTGAAGGGGTCAAGAGAAGAGCGTTAAGAGTTATTTTGGTGACGGCCTGAAGATGGACTACATGTGACGGCGTCAAACCTAGATCTAGCCAGTCCGAGGAGTTTATTGGCGGCGAGATGACGGCGTCAGACATTTACTCTTGACGCCGTCACCTCACAAAATCTATATATACTTTTCTATTTTTCATTCATTAGATGAGGAACTTGTGTGGAGAATACTAGGGTCGAACCTAATAAACCCTAGGTCGTTTGTAACAGTATTTTCAAGGGTTTCACCCCTTGAAATCTTTCATGTTCAATTAAGATAAGTCCTTTTTCAATTCAATCAATATGTCTATGTGTTGTTTGAATATATATATATATATATATATATATATATATATATATATATCTTACGCTTGTCTTGATTTCAACATGCTAGGCTAGATCTTTCATGTGTTTGCTTAGATGTAATGAAACCTAGATGTTAATTATAGGTTGATTGCTTGTTTATAGTTGTAATGGATGAATGATTTCAATATTAGGCTTAAGAAAACTGGCAGATCTCCATTGTGTAACTTGCTTGAACGTCTTAAGAAACATGAACCGATGTGTACTAGGTTTTTATGGTTGTATTTAATGCATAAGCAAATTCTAGTGATCCCATGTTAGGAGCTTCTTAGCCGGCTCGACATAGGAGTGAAGTAGGCGCTTATAGGATTGGGGAAGTAAGTACGCCACCCCATGAATGGTATTAAGGAATACAATCCATCATCCACGCAACTGTAACAAGTAATTAACCTGTAAAAGATATCTAGGGAGTAGTGAAATCTAAGTAAACACAATTCTCCCATATATTGCTCACACCACTAGTATAAATTAGTTTATTTTCATTTTTAGTATTTTATTTCGATTGCATCTTAGTTATTGGGTTAGTTGACTAGCAACTAATTCCGCCCACTCCTTTAAAAACCGAGATTTTTATTTGCTTTTCATAAAATATAAAAATACAAAAAGAATCGTCCCTCATCTCTAGACCTAGTTCTTAGGTTTTCTAATCCTAGCGACACTATTCCTAAGTTGAACGATCAATCCCCCGGTACTTGTCACTATACTATACTACAACGATCAGGTACACTGCCTGGTGGGGGTTGTAAGCTTCTCAAGATCCCTCGAGAGGTAAAGCCTGGTGCAATTCCCACGCATCACCTACAACCCTTCTTGGAAAAATCACCCGAACCTTAGGTGGAAACAAAACCAAAACAATTCTTCCAACCCGCCTAATCGTTACCAACCAAACGGTCCACCCTCCAACCGTACTTTCAACAACAATCCTTCTAATAACTATGGTAGTACCAACAATCTTGAAGGATTGATGTCCAAGTTTATGGCATCTCAAGAAGCTCGCATAGCTAAGTTTGAAACCGAATTCAATCAACAACAAACGGAGATGACCAATAAGATTGACAACTTGTTGAAAGCCCTCAACAACCATGCATTAACTACACCTAGGAAGGACACTAGGGACGCCAATAGCGGAATCCAAATTAAGGACCCCTCGTCATCCAAACACGTTTACTTTGTCAATGTTGTCACTATTAAGCCAAAAGATAAAGATGTAGAAGAAAGTGACAAGGATGAAGTTGGAGTAGAGACCGAGACTAGGGATGAAATTAAGGAAGTTGAGGTTAATAAGGGAGAAAAGTTAGAGGAAGTAGAAAACGTAGAAGAATACTTTGATAAGTTGCCCACCAAGGAAGAACGGGAATATCACAAGGATTTATTCGATGACCCCGAGACACCATATATCCTTGGTTCACCCCTTATTAAAGTAGGTAACCCCTCTAACATCAACATACCATGCAACATTGGGCATATGCATGTATGGAAAGCTTATATCGATCCTAGGTCTCCTATAAACTTCATGACTAGGACTTACTATAATTGGGTAATGAAGAAGCAACTTGGTTATAGGATGATGCCTAGTAAGAACTTGATAAGTAATTTTGTAGGTAGAGTGAAAGGATTGCATGTGATTGTTGGAAACTTCACTTATGAGACCGACTTTGTGATAGTGGAGGATACTCGTCCGGTGATAGATGATTGCCTAAGTCAAGTAGTGTTCGGAAAACCGTTCGTTGAGGCTTCTAAGATGAGTTATGATCCGAATCTAGGCATAGTTAGATTCAAGGAAGAGAATGATAAGATTGCTTACCAAATGCCCTATAAGATTGAACAATACCGCCTCCTATCAAACATAGAAAAGGAACACAAACAGGCGGTTTACTATAGGAATGATGAGGATAGACGTATAGGAGTAGAGTATGTTGTGAATAAAATACTTGGTTTCTACAAAGAATGCTTGCAACTAGGCCCGGAATACAAAACTGATATAGGAGATGACCTAGAGAGTGAGACCAACGATGAGGTCACGTAGTAACCCATGACCTTGAGTCTAGCTACAAGACTCGTAAATAAAGAAAAGCGCTTCTTGGGAGGCAACCCATGTTTTGTGTGATTTTTAATTTTTTTATTGCCATTTTTTTCCATATGCATGCTTTATTTTTATTGTTGGTAGATCATGTTTCAAACTAAAATTGTGAAAATACTTTATTTTGTCGTTTAGCTTTGTCTTAACTTCATCCAAAGGTATTTCGCAAAAGATAAGTGTAAGGGGAAACCCCAAATATGTTTTTAAGAAACAAAATTGATCATGATTCTCCACAATATTAAATGGACATGTATATTCGTATTTGTTAGAGTCAAATGCTTGTATCGAGTCATAATGATGTTTTGCAGGATTTTCCAGGAAGTAGGACATAAGTTTTCCAAAATTTTTTCGGAAACTTAACATAAAGATTTCTGCAGGTCACTTCTGACGGCGTCAGGAAGAAATTCCTGACGGCGTCATGTGTAAAATTCTGGAAATTTTGATAGTTTTGTTTTTCTAACGGAGTCTCAAAGTTTTTGTTGAATATTTAGT
This sequence comes from Artemisia argyi, assembly GCA_030686995.1. Classification (NCBI taxonomy): domain Eukaryota; kingdom Viridiplantae; phylum Streptophyta; class Magnoliopsida; order Asterales; family Asteraceae; genus Artemisia; species Artemisia argyi. Next base: position 83,492,572 of record CM060699.1, read on the forward strand.
TTTATAAACTCCAGGAAATCTGCAAACACTCATTCCACAAGCATTATATCTTACTTTGTTTTCTAGGATATATTAGTATATATAGATTGCCGTCGATTTTACGCGAGGTTGCATTGTTTGTTTTCTCAGGTTTAACAGGCTATGTATGACAAGAAGATGATTTATATTCTGGAAGGGAAGCTTTGAGTGTTCATTTTCTTGGAGGAAGATCTAACCTTGTTACCGCACTATCCACACCGAACGAATCAGGGGAGTATTTGATTTCATTCTTTTACCTATTTCACTTTTACATTCTTTAATTGAACATTGGGGACAATGTTCATCCTAAGTGTAAGGGGAGGGTAAAATGATGATACCTTATAGTATACACTTTCACTTGAGTTTCTTTGTTTGATGGTAGATGTGTAATAAAACTAAGAGAAATACTTGTTAGCGTAATTTTAGCGCTAAATTTAAATTTTTTTACAACATTTAGGAGTGAAACTTTAGCCTTAGCAAGCGTCTCATGGATAGGAGTTGTATGACTAGCACAAAACCGTACTATTTAGAAAAATTTTCCACCAAAATATGTGAGGTTCGCCTTTAGATTTGATAGGAAAGAGCATTTACTATTAGTACTTATGAGTGTACCGGTAGCATTTAGATTCTAGAACTTGCGTTAGTGATGCATTCCAAGACCACTAGTGAGACTACATTCATGTAGTAGGATTTACTACATGATAAGAGGCATTAGGATCACCCTTGTGTTAAAACCCGTATCATAATTACTTGACCATTTAAGTCATATTATTTGGCTAGTAAAGTCAACTAATTTTTCCCACACCTTAGCGTTGTACTCATTTTTAGTACACGAAACCCCTAGTACACCCCTCCGAGCCTATCTTTTCGTTTCTACCTTTAAGCATCTTACTTAAAGGAAGAATTTGTTACACCTCACTTAAATGTACACCCAAATCGCCTTAGCCTTCCGTGTATGCACTCATCTTTAGTGCATTATTGTTATATGTTTAAACTTTTAGTTAATTATCTAATTGATTACATGGTTGCTAAGACGATTGAGACTCGTGGGTAAAGTACTAATGTTATGGAGTAACGGGGAAGAACATCATATTATTACCCCCATATATGTGTTAATCTTAAAAGTACTCCAAGTGTTTTGATTATCTTAATTCGAGTCATTAGATTAGTTTATTGTAAAGCATGTAAAAATTCAAGTGTAAGGGGAATATTCATTCCCTATGATGTATTATTTTGGATGGTAGAGTAAGAGTGTATGCAAAATAAATAAAAAGATAAATCTAAAAAATCAAGAAAAAAAAAATTTTAAAAAAGAGAAAAAACATACGGACTACAATCCCGTTTCATTCTATGTTTATTTTATGTTTTTGTTATTTTTCATTTATTAGCTTAAGTCGAGTCTAGTCTTGGCTTAGCAACGCCATATTGTACATGTAATTAACCAAGATGATTAACTCGCCACTAGTAAAGATTGCCTATATCCAACAAAACCGTGTATTCCATATCCCTACACCTAACGTTATAACCCTTTAAAAGACCTCTTTGATAGTTTATCCTAGGTGCTTACGCCATGTGATGGAGGTATGATCCTTTCCCAAGCCTATGGTAATCTATTTTGCTATGACATGTAGTGAGAGATATTTTCCATTTCCATATTGTGATATATACTTTATTACACCCGAGAGATGTGAGTATCTAAACACTATTTGTGAGGTGCTAGTGTATGACCTCCGTGCTTGTCTTTGGTCTTTAGTGGAACGATTATTTGTTGTAATTACTTTTATATTAGTGTTACATGACCCCTAACTTGTATTTTGATTAGAACAAAAGCGCATTTGCTTGAGGACAAGCAAATCTCAAGTGTAAGGGTATATGATGAGGCGAAAAATGATCCGTTTTTAGGGGGTCATTTAAGCTGGAATTTGAATTTATTTGATCAAATATTGCCCTAAATCTTTCCTTTTGTGATTTTAGGTACTTTTGGAGTGAATTCTGGAGAAGGAAGCATTTTGGACGTTTTTTGGAGCATAAAAGTGAAGAAAACGGCAAAGTCTTAATTTTCCTTGCTGGGAACAGTACCTGACGGCATCAAGAGCAATTTGATGACGGCGTCAAGAGTAAAAGTGGTGACGGCCCAGTAGAAATGTGACGGCGTCAAAGCATGGCCGTCAAGAGTAAAAGTGGTGACGGCCCAGAACAACATTACACATGACGACGTCAGATCTGGATCTAGGCAGTCCGAGAATATTATGGGCGGCGCGTTGACGGCGTCAGAAGTTTCTTCTCGACGCTGTCACCTTAGAAAATCTATATATATTCTTTGTAATTTTCATTCAAAAGAGAGGACAATTTTAGGGACGACTTGAATAAACCCTAGCTCGACTTTTACAGTATTTTCAAGGGTTTTCACCCCTTGAAACCTTTCATGTTCAATTAAGATAAGTATCCTTTCAATTCATTCAATATTTCTATGTGTTGTTTGAATATATCTTACGCTTGTCTTGATTTTAACATGCTAGGCTAGATCTCTTGTGTGTTTGCTTAGATGTAATGAAATCTAGATGTTGATTATAGGTTGATTGCTTGTTTATAGTTGTAATGGATGAATGATTTCGATGTTAGGCTTAAGAAAACTGGCAGACTTCCATAGTGTAACTTGCTTGAACGTCTTAAGAAACATGAACCAATGCGTACTAAGGTTTTTATGGTTGTATTTAATGCATGAGCGAATTCTAGTGATATGTTAGGAGCTTCTTGCAGGCTCGACATAGGAGTGAAGTAGGAGCTTATAGAGTTGGGGAAGTACGTACGCCACCCCACGAATGGTATTAAGGAATATAACCCGTCATCCACGCAACTGTAACAAACTATCAACCTGTAAAAGATATCTAGGGAGTAATGAAATCTAAGTAAACACAATTTTCCCATTTATTGTTCACTCCACACTAGTTTAATTAGTTTTATTTACATTTTTGTTATTTTATTTTGATTGCGTCTTTAGTTATTAGGTTAGTTGACTAGCAACTAATTCCGCCCACTCCTTTAAAAACCGAGAATTTTACTTGCTTTCATAAAATATAAAAATACAAAAAGAATTATCCCTCACCTCTAGACCTAGTTTTTAGGCTTTCTAATCCTAGCGACACTATTCCTAAGATGAACGATCAATCCCCCGGTACTTGTCACTATACTATACTACAACGATCAGGTATACTGCCTGGTGGGGGTTGTAAGCTTCTCGAGATCCCTCGAGAGGTAAAGCCTGTTGCGATTCCCACGCATCAATCTAGTACCCACTTGGTCTATGCAACAGCTAGACTTAAAAGACTCAAACATATAAACAAGCATGTATTGAACGATAAACACATAAACAAAACAATACTAAACATTAAATCTTACTAAACGGAAGTAACTATCATGAAATATTCATAAACATGGCTAACACGTAAGGGTATTAGCCCATAATGTATGTAAAAGCACAAGAAGATAAATCAAATGAAGAACAAATGGAAATCATAATGAAATCGATATGCAAATCGAATGATTAAAACGCATGTGATGATACGAGACATTCTCTCCTTGATTTCCTAGCACTTGGGACTAATCTTGGGGCCTTGGAATTGTGAAATTCGGTTGTGGTTGAGAGTGATGAGTCAATGATATCAAAAACTCCCATATAGGATTTGTATTTATAGTCTTCTGTCAGGGCTAGAATACGATGTATTCGATAGTGAATACGGCATATCCTGGATAACTTAATTGTTGATGAAGAAAGCAAATTCCAAGCATATTCTGCGTATCTTTTTAAATACGGCGTATTGCCAGAGTTAAATACGCTGTGTACCTTCAAATCTTGATATACTTGGATTGGGGATAAGATCTTCAATATGGTGTATGCCCAGAGCATCATACCCCATATGCCTTCAATGGACGACTTGGGCTTTTATTGTAGAGCTTCCTAGTACGGCGTATTGCCAGAGTTAAATATGCCGTATGCTTCAATATTCACCAATACTTAGTGAATTCTTTCAGATATCAATACGGCGTATAGTCAGAGTTACATATGCCGTAGGCTCTTTTACAGCTTGCATACATAATTATTAAAATCAGCTCCAAATCATGTCCTTTTCGTGTTTTTTGTAATATTGCTCCATAATCACTGAAATATGTAAACTTAGGCAATTAAGTATCAATTTAGATATAAACATGTATAATATGAGCAATAAACATGTGATAATTATTTAACAATATAGGACTTATCATGAATCAAGTTCTTAACTTTTAGTTATATAGCCTACTAGTTAATTACTATCAATAAATTAATCATGATAGACACAAAGATGTAAAGATTTGACAACAAATATATAAACTATCCAATCAAATAACTAAATCATGTCATACATTCAATAGGCTCATAACTAGGCAAACATTAAGGTGTTTAGCCTAGCATCACATATAACATAAAGCAAAAGATAGAAATCAATAAGCAAAACACGTTCATATAGAAGAATTAATTACAAAAAGGTTATGGAGACAAATTAAAATGGCTCATGAAAAGTGGTTTTTGAACCACTTTTTGTGAGGGGGTATCTCTAATTCTCTATGGTTGAGACACATAGATACTAGTTCTACAACTAGTCTCTATTATAAGTATTGGGACTGGTTTTCTACTAACAACCAGTATCTACTATAGGCTAAAACACATGTATGTTTTTGTGTAAAGATCATATAGAGATCGGTGTCTGTGATAAAGAACCGGTCTCTATTATCCTTTTTATTAAAAAAACAAGGGCTGTTTGGGACTGCTTATTTAGAATGTGGTTTTGGGGGTTGTTTAGGATTGCTTATTAAGACACTTATAAAGGAAACTTTTTGTGATTGCTTTGCAAAGCTGCTTATGGGGGCTGTCTAGGGTTGCTTATTGAAAATGCTTATCATAAGCAGTTTCATTAACCAAAACTAAACAGCCTCTATAATCAGTTGAGTTCATCCTTAAGGCCTAGAAAGCTACACATACATGTGTTTATGATTAAACATTGTTAAGCTATATATCATAAGTATATTAATGTACTTACATCTCAAAGAAAGTCAAAATGCCACACTCGAGAACAAATGTTTCTAATCGCTTTGTACAGGGTAACTCGTAAGTCGTTATCTCAGCTACGACCTGTGACATTTTATTGAATAAAGTGAATAAGATTAAGAGGTCCTAACTAAAGTAGTATCTTGCCATACCTACAACCAATCAAATTACAGCTTCAATCTAAGGACTTTCAAAGAGTAGTTATAAATATATTACTTGTAGTTTATAACAAAGTATGTCGCACATGAAAAGATTGTACATGGACATGGATTGAGTAGCTTTGATTAAGTATGTTAAAAATAAAGGCCCAAGCACATCAACATTAATTAAATAATTTGACACTACCCAAACACAAAAACAGATACACATGTATGAAATAAGTTAGCATGAATTATATCGAACCTACCACAACTAAATCAATTATGAAAAATATAGGAAGCATCAAGGAAGTCGATCAAACTTTAGCACAACAGAAATTCAAGGAGCTGAATACCTAAGTAGACTTAGAGTATTTTTTTGTTTCTGCAATTAAAACAAGAAAATACCGTTGCAATAGGACCACAAGATCAATGACAATTACATCAGGGGTTCAATTGATGTGAGAATTGGTCAGTTAGAAATACCATCCAAACTAATAAGCATAAAACTAATAGTTGGAGTTGGCTAGCATACACCAATTTAAACCGGAAAGTTTTTAAGTATGAAACTTTGATATTCATAATACAACTTGTTATAGGAAAATTTATTCTAGAAATTCAATTTGAGGACAAAGAACTACAATAATGACAGCAGATAACAAAGATTTTCATTAATAAATGGGCACAAATGTCATATTTTATTATATATACTAAAAGGGGAACCACTTACTGTTCAACACTGTAGCTACAGTGGACGAAACAATGCCCACTTGCAAAATGGTCCCTAAGGTGAAACTGTCGTTGCAAGATAGGTCCTTTGGGGACTGACGATGCAACACGCTGGGGACTAGCGATGCAACACGTCGAGAATTTTAGGTACTTTTTACGTAAAAAAACATATTATTTCCAGAATTATTTTGTACCTAACGAATTTACAAAAATGGTCCCTCAGGTTAGCTGTAAATAGCATCGTTAGTCCCCCGTTAGCGATCTTTTGCAAATTTAGTCCTTAATAATTTTTTTCCCAATCGTTTTATTTCGATTTTAGATTAGACACAATATTTTCGCAGCAACGGGCGAGTGCCCCCACTAGTGATATACTAATTTGAGTAAACTAATATATAGTAAAACCTCTATAAATTAATAATGTTGGGACCGGGATATGTTATTAATTTAGTGAGATATTATTATATCGATAAATTAATAATTTATTAATTTAAAAAGGTTTTACGTATGACCTTTAAATTTCCAAATCCAATATATTAGTTACAATGTATATATACTACGTAGTTAGAGATGAAAAATAAATTAGAAAAATAAGTTCCAATTAACATTTTATGAATTTACATTCACAAATTAATTGAATTTTTCACGTTCATTGCTTTTGAATAAGTAAAAAGTTATTTTATCGATTGGGGTTCAAATTTGTACTGGTCCCAAGTTAAGACTAGACAAATAATTAATTTTATAGAGGTTATTAATTTATCGACTATTAATTCATAAAGATTTTATTGTAATATTCTTCATTTGGTGTATGTTGGTTAAGTATGGTACCTTTAACTCCTCCAAACCATCTGAGACAAAAGATTAATTTCCCGCGCCCATCTTGCTCAAAGAGTTCTTCATCAGTCAACCCAAACCTTGTAGGTGGATTGTTTGTCGGTTGATCGGGTTGTTGTTGGACAATTGGTGGATTGGGTACCAGATCATTTTCCGGAGTGAATACTGGAAAGATGTCTTCCGGTGGAGTGTTCACTAGTTCATTTGGAATCATGTTTGAGCTTGGGAATTCCTAGAAGAAGTCGTGTTCACTTGGGAATTGTTGAGAGAAGTCACGGTGACTTGAGAATTGTTGGGAGAAGTCACGGTGACTTGGGAATTGCTGAAAGAAGTCTTTGCGAGACATTGTTGTGGAGAGAATTATGTGTGAATTGTGTGCACCTGTGAATGTGTATTTAAATAGGCAAATGTTTGAAATTTAAATTTCATTTTAAATTTGAATTTTAAATAAATCCCGCCCGTTTCAATTTGAATATGAATTTTAAATAAATGCCGCCCGTTTCAATTTGAATTTGAATTTTACATATACCCCACTCATTTTTTGAAATTTAAATTTCAAGTTCAATATTAAATATTATCCCACTTGTTTTTAAGTTTGAATTTCAAAATTTAAATTTCTAAACACCCCTATATAAAGCATACCATAACTCAAGTGGTCTTCACACACTTACCATAACATACTATTCTTCACACACTTCAATTTCTAATCCATTTTACAATGACTAATCGTTGGTCTATGGAAGAAGAAAACTTGCTAGCTGACATGTGGCTTGAAGTTTCTCAATACAGAGACAACAACAATAAACGCTCTTTCTGGAATCAGGTTGTTGAAAGGTTCAACAATTAGTTTGACGGTGAACATCGCAACCAAAATATGATCAAGGGTAAGTGAGCAAGACTTAGCAGTGAATGTCAAAAATTCAATGATATTTACGTGAATTTGCAGCGTACAAGACAGGACAATGATCGTTTCCAGAATGCAATGAACATTTTTAAAGAATGCTTTGGTGTGAGAAGATTCCAATATATTCACCTGTGGTTCATTTTGAAAAACAACCATATGGAACAGAAGAAATGCTTAACGGTGTTTTATGTTTTGTATTTCTGTATCGTGTTTATTTGTTTTCTGTATCGTTTTTATGTTTTTCCGTATCGTGTTTATATTTTCCTGTATCTTATTTAATATGTTGTACTGTTGCTTTAAGTTTGAATTTGGATAAAATGTTTAACAGCTAGTTTCCCATAAAATATGCTCCAACGGCTACATGGTTAACAGTTATTTTTTCCTATAAATGTCTATTTAACAACAATACACTTTCTCACACAAGTATCACTAATATTAACACACAAAAACTATGGCCAACGAACCAACTGAGGTGCAAAAGGATATACTTAAACCGATTACGCAACGAAAAAGAAAAAGAACTCAAGTTGATTAACAATTTGCTTGGTGAGATAACTCGTATTATGATACAGAGGCATGATCGTGCTCCAGAGATCGAAAGGCTACGTGAGCTACCTCAAGACCATCCAACAATCAGGGTCGGTCTACAAACTCTTTTAAGAAATGACGAAACAGATCTGCAACTTTAAGTCGCCTTGAAAATGGTCAGGGAACAAGTGTTGCAAGTTTGGGAAGGAAAGTCAGAACTCATCGATAATTACAAGTCTATATAAATTCTTGATGACGTTTCGTTTCGTTTTTTAACAGTTTCGTTATTTTACGTTTCATGTGTTTTTATTGTGTTGTATTGTATTTTTATTTTTGATGAAATGAATTTAGTTTAATTATTTAATGAAATGAATAAAAATAAATAAAGTTGTAAGTGGTATGCTTCAAATAAGTAAGTTGATGTTAGTTGTTAGTGAGGAGGGGGTTAATTGTGAAGAGGTGTTAAGGTGATGTAGCACCCAAGCCCCAAATGATTAATTCATCCTTCTTGTTGCACCTAGTGCTCTAAGACCTATATTAATATGTATTGTTAAGATCCACATAATTACTCCATAAGTGAAGATCGGTCACTAATATACACACATCTTAGATATTATAAATGTGCCACGATGAGACAATTTTGGAGTCGCTAGATATAGGTGCAACTTTGATTGTTAAGGGCGGCTATTGTGATTCGTTTACTTCTTTTCTATGTTCCTTTCGATTGCCTCTGGTGTTTCTTCTCTTTTCGCGTAACCAAACATTACTATATATATAATGTACCGTCGAAAACGACGCAGTGGATGTCGTTTTGGACTTTCGGTTTTTGGGCCCGGTCCATTGCAATTGCCCACGTTGGAGGTGTTAGCCCTTTTACCTTTTGATAACGTTCGATATTCATTATCATCTGCTCTTTCCTCTGTTAAACCACCGCCTGCTCATAGTTATCTTCTCTGTCTCGATCTTCTGACAAATCAACCGCCTCTTCATGTTTCCAGAAAATTGCCCATAAGACTTAATTTGAAGATGTTTGGAATAGTTTATTTTCCCGGCTTATGCGCTTATTTAATTTTGTGAAGCTGATAAGGTATCTTTTTGGGTTCCCAAGCTTGCTTAGTTAAGCTCGGAGATGTTCTTTTCTTAGTTAAGCTGACAATAGAGAATTAGAATTCAAGTGAGAAAGCAAGAAGAGACAAAATGGATTTCACTAAGCAGTGGTTGATGAAGAAACACCTGATCTTTTTTTTTTTTTTTTTTTTTTTTTCTTCTTTCTTATGTAGTTATAATTTATCTGATTTTGTTTTTTGGGTTTTTTTCAGGGTAAATTATAGATGTGGGTTGAGTTGTTAGTTCTTCAGGTATATAAAAATTACTACTTTTTTTAGTGAGATTATATATATATGAGATTAAGGGTCCGTATGGTGTTGACCTATGAATATTGACTTACATTTTCATTTTGGTTGATTCGCAGATATTAAAAGTGGCGAAATTCAGTGGTTGCGATTAGGCGGGAGCGTGACATACGCTAAGTATATATGTTAACGAATCATCGTCCTTCGATGTTGTAAGCTTTTTCTGGAATTATTTTGCCAAACATATTTAAGATTTCTTTGTGATCATAATTGACATCAAGAATCCATGCTGAACTCATGGTGCTTGACTGTTCTTTTAGTTAGTATGTTAATATCATCAATTGGGTTAAATTTCGAATGCAGGTTCAAATTTTCATATTTGAAGTAGTTTTCGCCCCTCTAATGGTTTTATAGTCATCAATAGGCGAAGTAGGATAATCACTTTCACTTCCAACAGGTTTCTCTTCTTTTTATTTATTTTTATACATAATAATGTTTATTGGATTATAAAGTAATGATCTTTTTAATAGATATATTGGATTTAATGAGTTGGGTATGTTTTAGATTTTGTCCTAATTTTGCCACTTTTTTGGATTTGATTTAATATGTTTTATGTATTTCATTCCATTTCGAAAATGATGTTACTAATGTTTCTAAACATGCATAAAACATATTGTTGCCCAAAAACATAATTACAAATATGTTTAGGATTTTAATTCACATATTGCTTGAGTTTTTGGAATTTCAAGGGCCGTCTCCTGAGTTTACATTGTAATTTTGCATATAGGTAAAGGTAACCGGGGAGACATCACAATATTTTTTGGGTGAACCGCTTGCGGATTATTTGGCATTGATGGATGGTTTAGCAGAAGCTACACGAAGAAATATTTCAAAGGTATATGCGCTCACCAGCTCAGTGAGTTTATTTTATCAGTAGGTAATTGAGTTATTTGGAGCTGAATTATAATATGATTATGCTAATCTTTATGTCAATATGTTGTTTGTATATAACGCATCCGTATCTTCGATTTGCGATTTTCGTACCAATTTACAACTACTCAAGAAACACTCTAGAATCCCTAATTTCTAATGCGCTGCCTCTGTTATGCAGCCATGTTGTTATATTCATGCGTCATTTTACTCTTTAAACGATGGTAAATTTTGTACGTGATGGGTTGTGTTGAGCCAAACACTGTCGGACGTGATTTTTAAACAATTTGTGTCACATATGATTACAAAAGTAAAGTTATATTAATGTTAAGCTATTCTTTTAAACAGAATATTTAGGATATTTTATGTACCACTTTGGTCAAAAATTTTAACACCTTTTTGACCTGCTAAAAGGTTAAATATAACCCGAAGTAGGCCCATCCCTAAGATATGGCATCAGTAAATTATACAAATCTGGTCATTATGTTTCGAGTGAGGGTCAAAGTTTCATGTCACTCAACCCTTGCAAAACCAAGGAGACTTGGTACTTCGGATGTTTATTGCTTTGTTTAATGAAAACAAGTTAAACTTAAGATTTTGATTTGGTGTTTACAGTTATCATGAACGTCCTGCTGAGGCTGTTACTTTTTCTTCTGCATTTAACTCTTCATGTACGTTTTAGTTTACTTATTTGGTAACACTTCTCAACTAAAATTTGAATTTCTATATGTTTATAATGAAGGTGTTATACATGTTGCAGCAACTATTTGCCATATGAATGTACGTGGAAGATATTCGGTTGGCGATGGTTTAATTCATGCACACAGCCAACGTGTAGTCAAAGGTAATGGCTTTTGATTTTTTTTTAAAGTTTCCAACATTTGTGCAGCCTAAACGTGTTTTGATTTTATTAAAGTGTTTGTATTTCATGCGTTTGTGATTTACCAGGTATGTGCACACCAAGTCGCCCTGTTTCTAATGCTCCGGTCAGATACCACTGAACTAGAGGCGTCAATTACAGGCAAGTGGTCGTGTGCAACATTTGAATGCGTACATATGACATCTATGGAGCTGTTATTATTTTACATTTCTTTTACATATATATCATCTTTGTTACCACCCGATACTGAACCGTTGGTTGCTTTGAATACTGTAGATACATCAAATACGGCAATCCCAGATATACCAGGGTCACAAAGAAACAGTGAATATGCGTGTGTTTTGCTAAAGGTACATTGACTGCTTCTTCTACGTTCGTTTAGACATGCTTTCCGGACCTGCATTTATATATTTCAAAGTTCAAATACGGCGATCTCCCAGATATATGAGGGTCACAAAGAAACAGTGAATGTGTGTGTGTTTTGCTAAAAGGTACATTGACTGCTTCTTCTACGTTCATTTAGACATGCTTTCTGGACCTGCATTTATATATTTCAAAGGTTTAAATGTCTTATATGTGTCCCGCTTTGTTTAACCGTACAGGTGTCAGTGTTCGAGCTGGTGTTGGGTCTAACACTGTATGTGCTTATACGCATCGCAATCGACGACCAGTTCAGGTGAACTAGCAACATAGTTAATACAATTTGTCGTGGTAAACGATGGCCCTTTACTGAAGGGTAGTGAGTTAGCCCAAATTTTGTTGTTAACCCATCAAATTGGTATGCCCAAAACCACTGACTGCTACACCTCACCGCCTCTCTCATTCTTATCATCCTAGATTAATCTACACGACTTTCAGAACAAACCCTCCATCCATAAATCATGTATAAGTTTATGATGATTCTATAATTGTAAATACTTTTAGGGTGTTTGGAGAAGACTATAATGTCTGAATACTTGGGAAAGCTTGAATTTGGTGCTGAAACTGCGTGTACAAGATTCAAAATCGAGTTTCCTATATTTGACGAGGTAACCTTTTATTGCTTTATGTTCTTGAAAATCCCTCTTTTGTAAAGTTTAAATGTTATGCTAGAAACTTATAGTTGGGTTTTTTTTGCTATCTTTTTGGTGTCTGATGTTGTAGTTTTCTTCTAGGAAAGAAGGAAAACGGGAAAGGTCTATTGAACACAATACCTTAAGTATGACGGTTTCTTATTCTTAATTCATTTATGCGTAGATTTCTTGCTACTTCCATAGCCGGTTTAAGGCTTATTAAACTGGTAAACTGCAGTTCCTTTAAGATTTACAGTTCCATTCTCTTGGAATATTTATATGTAGACAGTTCTTATAAGATTTACTATTCATTCGGTGCAGGAAAGTACTCGAGATCTCACACCTGCTAGATGATAACAAGTGCCCATAATAGGTTCCCGACAGTAAGTTGTATTCAGCATCACCTATAGTTTTATCGTTGCCTTACATGTCCTTTGCTCTTATATAGTAACTAAGTAAACAACATATGAATTAAATTTGATAGTATCTCAGTTACGGTGTCTGAAAAGTGCAAACATTCTTTTTCAGGAGATATAAATTTGGAAAAACTATCATCTCAGTTGTGGTTGTATGGCCCCCAAAAAGGTGGAAGTAGTGGCTGATAGGGATGACAATACTCATGAGATTGTCGAAGTGCCTACTGAAGATGAATACATTAGGTTATAATGACTTTCTTAAACTGTCTTTACTCTTTAGTGTGTCATTTATAACGACTGCTTATCTTTTTGCCTCACATTTGTAGTATCAACTCTGGGATCATTGTGGATGCAAAATGAAGAGAATAGTACATCTGTCGTACCCTACTCTCTGGCGATTAATCAACAATTCGAACGGGTTCATCGACGTGTGGCTAGACGACGATTACTAGCGATTCCGGCTTCAAATTTGGTATGATGTTTATGTGAATGCTATGTTTATGTCAACGTTGTTCTGATGTATTAAAACGGTAATTACATGAACTCTACTAATGCTGCTTTGAGTCTTATGGTGTTCTGTTGCACTAACTCGCATTTTTTTCTCCCTTTTTTTGCAGGGCCTTTGTCTGATAATTCTACTACTTATTATTGGTGACATTCGGAACTAGGAAAAATGGTAACTATATTCTCACTTCCAAAGCGAAACTTTTTTATACAGTTATTGCTTTATATATGTTTTTTTTTACAATGGTATCTTAATTGAAATATTTTCTATACCAACAGATGAAGTTTATAGCCGAGGACCTTCGTACGAGCATGGATCACAAGCACGACATTTCTAACATGTCTGTTATTGCTCATGGTGATTACGGTATGTAAAAAGCCTTTGTTCTGCATTAATGTTCTGTAATGTGTTTTATAAGCTTTTGTACGGTATGTAAAAAGCTTTTGTGTTAAGCATTCTTGGTTTTTGCATCAGCTCCATGTATTACTACTTTTAGATTTGATTTAACTTATAACGATTGTTGTTTCATGATTTTTTTTTGTAACAGAAAACTATGTATCTGATTATGACTGTTATATGTATCAGGAAATTAAGGTTTTTGTTGGGACAATTTTCATTACTTTCGATGCACGATATGTCGCTCTCTAAGGATGTTGTTTCCTTAGATTCGATAGTTCAACACAGTAAGTTTGTTTCGTTATCTATGATACATGCTCTTTCCTTGGATTCAATAGTTCATTAGTTTGTTTCGATACTTCAACACTATAAGTGAATGGCTCTTACAAGAGTTTATACTTAGTTGTTTGCTCCAGTGAACTCCTAAGTGTTTTTGGATTGGGTATCTATTTTAAATGAGCCTTGGGCATTTGTTTTTTTTTTTTTTTTTTTTTTTTTGTTGTTGTTTTGGATTAGATTTTCTTTATGTAGTTAAATATTTGTGCCGCAAGGCATTGTGTCAGTCCAGAATTCATCTTATTTGGCATGTTATTGTTAGTTCTTTTATAGGTAATGAAGCTGGAGAAGGGCCATATATAAACATCAAAGTATGAGTTTGTCAATAACTTGGATGAGTCTACTTTATTATTTATCAGTCGCTAACTACTTTTAATACGCAAAGAACAAAGACGTGTGATGCATCGGCTTGATTTGCTGCATTGAATTGATCATTCCAGCACATTAAAAAGGTTTAGCTGATATATTCATGGATTACTAAATTTGATAATATTTTTTCCATTTCAGGGGTATGTGCTTGGTAATCTTCATACAGACAAGTAGCGACTACAATTCAAGAATCCCATATGCTCATAATATGCCACTCTTATCATCTGGAATTTACAAGGTATCTAAATATGTAATCTATGGTTATCTGAACATTATTAATAAGTACACCAACCAAAATTTTAATGTGTCCTAGAATTAATTAAGTTACATATTTTCGCTAATAATTTTCTGTTTACTAACGCCCATATCGTGACTCGCACTGTGGTCTCGGCCTGGTCTCAGTCTTGTAACTGTGAGAAAGGAAGCCGAATAAGAGACATTTGGGAGCCAACAATTCTAAGGTTAACTCTTAAATTCAAGTATCAATTCGCCGTTCTTTTAGTCATAAATTTGAAAGGTTTTGTTACTTCTGATATTATTCTGAATTGTGAAGTTATAGGGTGATGGCCAATCGCATGTTCATTGTTATGAACAACATCAGCAACAGCAACATTCAGCAAGCAAGAATGCCGACAAAAAAATTGAACGACAGTTTGACGGAGGCATTTGGTTCGTGGGTTAGACGTGAAGGCGAATCCAGATCCGTCTGTGCATAAGAATGATGGAAAGGTACGCTTCTTTAACTTAGTTTTATATGCAATTTTATATTGCTGGCGCATACTGATTTGCAGCTGTAGCAACTCGCGAAAACACTTGAGATCAATTGGTCACAACAGAACCAACGTACTTTCAGATAAACCTTTTAATTTAAACATTTCTCTTTGTAATCTGAAATAACAGGGCTCCTGATTTTCAGTCTAACGGTTTTGAGTGTATTTTCAACTGAACAGGGTCAAGAAGCGACGACAACAAAACAGATTGAAGCCAAATTAGAAACAGGTTAACAAAGAACTTCAAAAGCAAGATGTCTTGAGGCGAAAGGTATTTCTTTTCCCTCTCGATTCATGTTGGTGCGCTGGGGAATGCGTCAAGATAAATAATAAAAAAAACGTGAACACTTTTGTTTTTGTCCATTTGTAAGCCCTTGAAGGGTATTGGAAGGGTAGCTTTGATCACATGCTTACACCACTAATCTACAAAATGTTGGTGCTTTTGTTAATTGACAACTAGAGCTTATTAGATTGATAAACCATTGTAGGTCTGTAGCGCATTCCGACGGTTTGACGAACGGGAGCAGTGGCAATAGAGTTATTTCCGGGTTAGTCTTTTACTATTTGTTCAACGTTGTGTTTATATTTAAATGTTCTCTGTTTTGTTTAATCATCCTTGACTGATGGCTTTTGTTTACGTTCATATAGTAATAGTCTGTTTAGGTTCCATGTTGCACATGTTCAGGGTAAGTGTATAAGGTGAAGCTGATAATCGGTTTTAAATGAGGTTCTCCGTTTCCGAATGTGTTCATAGGCCAAAAAAAATACTAATCCAAACACTCCTGGCGTTACTTTTATTTGGTTATTATTGTTAATAAGTTTACTGAATGGTTGGTGTATATTTTAATGATATGCTGAGGCTTATTCTTTGAAAGTGTATTTTTAAAAATGGACAAATACGTAGTTGCAATGGGTAATCCCAAACACTCCCATAACCATAGAATATGCATCCTGTGTTTCAAAAAATGATGGATTAGATTTGTTTAAGGTTTTTAAATATGCATACGTTATTGGGTTTATTTGTTGTTTTCATTACGAAGGGTATTTTGATCATTGCGTCATTATGTGGTTGATACTTATATTTTACATGTATGTGACATTAGTTAAATGAATGGCCTCATGCTGCATTTCTATGAAATTAATGTGTAGCTTAGCTGAATGCAAATCTACCCATTTGTAAGTAAATAAGCAATTAAACTGTTGTATAGAATATGGTTTCATATGTATACCCCTTTTATATTTATTTTGGATGAGTATTACATTGCAGTTATGGGTAGAGTTGAAGGGCAAGGTGAGTCATGGCGCTGGCATGTGACAATTCGCACATCCGATTGTTGTTTAGGTCTTCACCAATAACAGAAAATAGAAATCTGAGCCAACTATGACAAAGTGCAATAATAGTGAAAACTGGAGTATGGTTTCATTCAAGCCTGATGAGCAAAATTTGAGGAAACCTTCTGGAGGCGTTGCCGCAATTGCCACATTTAATACTGGAATAGTTAAAATGATATATTTTCTAATGAATGTTATGGTTGGTATATGTCATATGCCCTTTGTTTATTTCCATATTCGTTAATGCCAAAAAGTACCGTGCAATAATCAACGACACGAAACAACGCCCCGCCGCAACGCGGCGGCCCGTTGCCCACCTTGTTATGTTTAACGTGAGGTCCTTTCTAAGGGGGTTGGCAATGGGTGCGGGGAGGCACGGTGCGGCATCCCCACCGCACGGGAACACCGCCGCCCTCCCCTCCTTACCGCACGGTGGCTTCCATTTGCGGTGAAGCTTACCGAGTGGAAATAGCCGTTTGTGCATTTAATTTTATGAACGTTGGGGGTGCAACAGATACTTTTTTGTTCAATATATTCATGGCCAAATTTTAAATGAGTACCAAAAAAAAAAACCATCCATTGTAAAAAGAAAAAAAGCACCGCTGTGTGTGTTTGTGTGTGTGTGTGCAAACAGCCAAGGAAGAAGACGACAACCATAATTATATTTTTTTCTTTTATTTTTGAAATGGGCTTTGTGAAAGAGTTTTTTTCCTTTTTTTTTTTTTTTTCTTTTTTTTTTTTGAAATGGACTTTGGGCTATTGGACTTGTAAGATTGGGCTAGTGAAAGAGTTTAAAAAAGAATTTTTTTTAACTATAGTGAAAAGTATAACTTTTATGTTTTTTAATAATATTATGTAATGTTTATTTTAATTTTAATGAATTTTAGTTTTTAATAAATTTTAATAGAATTGAAAAAAGAAAAAAGAAAAGTGAGTGAAGGGTGAGTGATGTGATGCCAACAAAAAATGAGTGAGTGAAGGGAAAAGTGGGAGGGTGATGTGGCATAAGGAGATTGGTTGTTTGTGAGTGAAGGTATTTGGGGTGAGTGGTGCATTGCCAGCCCCCTAAGAAGATTCAGGGTCCGCTTGGTTCAAAGTGGGGAAAGTCAAAGTGAAAGGGAAAGAGAAAGAAATGTAAAAGAATAAGTGAGGTGTGTAATCAATACCTTGACCATTCCCCATCCTCTTAACCCTCCACCAAGCACCCCCAATAAATAAATAAAATTCAAAAAATGGCTTTTTATTTTATTTTATTTTATTTTATTTTTCGTCATCGTCGTCGTCCTGATATGTTGTAAACATGGGTTGGTTTTAGTTTCAGTTTGCAAAATTGGATCATTCAGCCTAAAGAAAATAAATGGGTCTCACAAAATCAATTATGTTTTTCCCACGCATAATAAGTGTATGTACTTTTAAATTACACAATAATTGTGGTTGTTAAGTTAAAATAGACGTAGGGCATGTTTGGCGTGCGAACTTATTAGAGCTGATCATAGCACGAGCTTATTATTATTATTATTTTTTTTTTAAATAAGCTACCATTAAAAATAAGTCTTGTTTGGCTGACATAGCTTGAAGGAGCATGCAAAAAAAAAAAAAAAAAAAAAAAAAAAAAAAAAAAAAACCCTACTAAATGGAATGCTAGTTGAATGAGCATGTAAAAGAAAAGCTCCAGCAACCCGCTCCAGCAATCCGTTTCAGTTCCTACTAGTGCCAAACATACCCGTAGTTTAAAGAAAGTATGATTATTACGATTGTTTTTACAAATACTTATTACAATCTCCCTCTAGCAAAAATAAAAATAAAATAGTTTTATCTTTAAACAATTTATATAAATTTCCCTCGAGTTTTGTTGTTTTCTTTTTACTTATATGCAATTTGATTACTTTGATGTATTATACACTACAGAGTTAAAAGTGGGACAACTAATTAGGGACATCTTCATAAATAATATCACAATTGACTTAAAATAGAGTTAGAAGTATTGAAAAAGACAGTTGTATTTGTTTTGCTTAAGGTCCGGTGGGTAGATATGGGTGAAGGTGGTTGGACAAAATATATCAATAAACAAGACTCATTCCTCGTATCGTCTAACAAATGTTATATTAAGACTCAAGTGTACGTTCATGTTCATATTGTTCATTTTATCAGCTCTCTTTCCGTTAATTTATTTCTTTGGTTTCAGAAATTCCTGAACTATTTGCTCCACGAACATTCCACAGAATATGTTAATCAAATAAATAATATTGATATGACATCTACGTACAATGCCAAAAAATTTTAAAAAATTAGTGTTAACAATAATGTATGAATATAAGTTGCTATAGATTTGTGTACCTATATTTTAGGCAAAAAGTTAATAGTTGACTACCCTTGGTGTTCAACATGCCACCATGCCCCAAAGCGATATCTGGAAAACAATGTCTTGTTGAACGCAATAATTCTTTAATACGAATTTCTGATCGTATACAAGAATATGACAGCATCACTATGTATTTTGATGTGGTTATTAAAACAAGAAATTTGGTGATATGGAGATTTCGTTACAAACATTCTTCGAGCTAAAAGCTCAAAAAAACACATACGGTTTTGGAAAAATCAACGTGCTATCACATTCTTGGAATAATAACCGTAATTGGATTGTCTAGATTAGTAATTCAAGTTGTGTTTGTGCCGAAAATTTGAAATTTTTATCCAACTTCTTACTATCTGCAATTTTAATATAGCAATTTTCGCTCGAAAAGAAAGTCGTTTATTCACGCATAACAAATATATTCGTATGATCAAGTGAGAAATTCTTAACGTGAGAAAATTTGAACTAAATGTGAGAAATATATTTAATCACGTTGTTTCATAGTTTTTATACATAGAATTATCATTTTTGTTCATTCAATGTAAATGAGTAATTCATAATAACCAATTTAGTGTATATTCATTAAAATTTGTGAACTGATTCAACACTTCGATATTTATATGATATTTTGCAAATAATATTGAATCAAATGTTAGATTTTCAAAATTCTGAATCATTAATATGCTTCTAATCAAGTAATAAAACAGTTTTACGTATACAAAATCGTAAAAAACCATGAATCAATGTTAAAATTATGAGTTCATGATTTCTCATATTTCTCGATTTATCACCCAAACTATAGTCTACCTATGTGTGCATCTATATATGTCTTTATTAGGGTGTTTTGAATTAGTTAATTTTTTTCAGACTCGTCGACTTACTTAAAACAAAGAAATGATTATAAGATAAGTTGGTAGAAGTAGCTCAAAGGCTATAACCTAAGATGACAGGCTTATATTTTGTTGGATGTAACACTACAACATTTGACACCTTTGAAAACGAATATAATCATCGTCAAAGGTCAAAAATGTCGTCGCTAAAGGTTTGGGGACGACATGTAGTCGTCAAAGCGTCGTTACTGTAAGCCAGTCCCTAAAACGCTTGGCAACGAAAGTCAAGTGCCTTTAGCGACGAAAGGCGGTGCCCACAGAAATTCTCATTCAAAGAAGAAATGAGTGGGGTTTACAAACTTTTAGCGATGACAAGCGTCATTGCTAAAGGTAATTTCTTAAATATATCAAAAACAAATATATGAAACAACATCTTCTAAATGACGCAAGTTAAATATGACGAGTATCGATGTTCATAAGCAAGTGTTGCTACATCTAAGAATATTCAAGTGATGATTGAGATATGTGAACCGATCAAGTGTCTTCATATTAAATCGAGTGGAATCATCACATTTTATTAAATGATACAAATAGCGCATATACGGAAGAACGTCTTTTGAATTACGCAAGCCCGAAATGAAAGTATCGATGAAACATGATGTACTATCGTCATCGTAATTAACTACCTTTACAACTTAAATACATGTTTACCAAAAAAATAATTTTTAGAATTAATTAAATTATTAAGTTTTTCAATTAACTAATTCTCTATATCTTTTAAAAATTATTTTTTACAATTATATATAAATATTTAGGGATGAGCATTTCGACCCAATTCCCGGAACCGAACCAGAACCGTACTGGTACCGTACCAAAACGGTACCGTAACCCAATATACGGTACGGTACCGGGACTACGAAATAAGGTGAAAAAAAAATCGGGACCACTAATTCGGTACGGGACCGGTACCAAAGCGGGAAATTCCCGAATAAAAACGGGAAAAACCCGATTTCCCGGTACCGGTACCGAAACCGGTACCGGTACGGGTATCCGAATCCCGTTCGGTACGGTACTGGTACCACTATTTATGCTCGAGAAAAAATCGGTACCACTAATTCGGTACGGGATCGGTACCGTGCTCATCCCTATAAATATTTAATGATTTTGAGCTATTAGCGACGACATTCGTCGTTGCTAAAACTATATACACATTGAAAAATTAATATTTAATCAATTTTAATAAAATAAATTTAACCTGAAAATAAACATTGGTTAATTGATATAAATATACTATTAGCGACGTCGATAAAGTTTTTGGCCATTAGATTAGTTTTAGGAGGGAATAACCAAAAAATAAAATAAAAAAATAAATTATTTAATCACAAAATATTTATTGTTTAATTATATACTTCATTCGTCTCAAAATTGTCTCCGTTTGACTTTTTAAATCTTTATTTTTCAACTTTAACCGTAAATATTTTTTATGTGTTATATAATATTTGATGAAAATTAAATTATACTAATGAAAATACATTTTTAACCGATTTTATTCGTATATTTTGCATCAATTATTATATAACACAAACAAAAATACTTAAAGTTAAAGTTGGAAAACAAAGACTTAAAAAGTTAAACGGAGACAATAATTTTAGGAAAAAAGGAGTAGTTTTAGCGACGACACATGTTATGAGTCCCACGGTCAAACGTATATCAGAATGCTTCGTTGAAAGTCAGAGTCAAAGTTTGAAATGTTTTGTTGGTTTTTTACTTTTAGCTACGATGTGCGTCATGGCTAAAACTAGCCCGTATCGAAAGGTAGTTATTGTTGTAGTGTAAGGTCATTTCATTTACAAAATTACAGATGCAAGCCAATTGTCGTCAAAGAAACCGGTCTCATCAACTCAAAATAAAAGAAGCTTATATATCATTAAGGGTATGTTTGGCAAATGTAGATGGTGCCGGTGCTGTTGCTGTTGCTGATGCTGATGCTGGTGCTTGTGCTGGTGTTGAAAAAGATTATAAAAAGAGATTATTTTTATAAGCTACATGAAGTAACTTTTGATTTTCAGAGATTATGAAAGATTATTTTTTATATAATCTCTTATAAGTTCTGTCTGCCAAACAAAAATTATTTTTTAAGTAGCTTATTTTTTGAAAAAATAAGCATAATCTTTTCATAATATTTCATAATCTGCTGCACCAAACACAACCTAAGGCTGAATGAAATGATTTTATATACGGCAGAAAAGACAAAAAAAACAAAATTATCCACTATTAACCGAACCATCTTTGTCAAAGAGTTAGCTGTTATAATCAAACTGAAACAAGACTAATTAAGAGGTGGCAGCTTCTTGATGAAGGCTGTGAAGTTTACAAAACCACATTTCACATCACACATATCTTCTCTACCCCAACCACTAATTAATACATCATAAATATTATCGTACTTGCAGGATACTCATTAGTTTTAACATTTATTAATTAAGGATGGAAGACACTCTTCCTCCTGGATTCAGGTTCCATCCAACTGATGAAGAACTCATCACTTTTTATCTTTCGCAAAAGGTCTCGGACTCCAGTTTTAGTTCCAAAGCAGTTGCTGAGGTTGATCTCAACAAATGTGAACCTTGGGACCTCCCAGGTATAGTGCTATACTAGTGTATATAATTTATATGTGAATTCTCGATTCCATGGAGCTCGATATCCATGTTTAATCTGTTTGTTATTTTCTTGCTAACTAGTTCATATACTTATCACTGTTTTTGGTGCTTGTTAGTTGTCTATTTCTGGCGTTTCTACGCTCATTTTTTTTCTTTAAGTCTACGGACCAGTTACCTAAAACACGTTCATGTCACAATTTTTAGTTAATGTACAACATACATACTGTTATGTTAGAAACCATTGGTAACTCAAATATTTCATAATGTTTAAATAACTGAAATGTTTTGTTTCATCTCATCGATAGCAATTTTCAGTAAGTCGAACTTAATGTTTATTAATCTAACTAAATTCATAACTTCTAAGAGGAAAGAAAGATATGTAATGCGTTATGATACTCGTTTCCATTGTTTTGAAACGCTATTATATGTTTATAACATATTTGGCTCTATTTAAACGTGAAATAACCTCTTGATTAATAGATATCAGCTATGATACTCACCAGAGTCAAATGCTGTTGGTGTGCATATTAGCTATATAACTTAGACGTATATGGTTTTAAACATTCTGATATATAAATTAAAAGTTTTTTTCAACAATTTAGCGACTAGGTATCTCGTCCCAAAAATGTTCATTACTTGTTATCAGCAATTAAAATTTATCTATTATGGTACTTGGAGGACATTTCTAGTTTCTTTTTTTGCTATAAAATAAAATCGTTTTTCGCTCTATGCCATTAAAATGTCATTGAAAAAAATTTGAATATTTTTTAGTTCAAGTGACCTAATTGTTGCATTGATGTTGATGAAAGTCTTAATCACTTGTTTTAATTACTATATTATATAGTAGTTAGTGTAGTAGATAAATAATTTGATATCTACTTTGTCACTTCACAAAAGATGTTAAAAAAAATAAAAGAAATTACAAAAGCGTTTATAGTTTTCTCATTCCCAAATGAAAATCTACCGACACCGGATATTTTAAATTGAAAACATGTAATATCTCTACTTATGAGGTGAGATCAATAAAAAACACTTTTTTTTATAAAGAACAAATAGCTTAATTATAGACATTCATTTTTTATCAAATAAAAAAAAAACCTATTTTTTACATTTTGTGAACAACGTATCTTTCAAATAGTAAATCTTTAAGTTACGAAAGATATAATATCGCGGCGAGAGTATTTTTATTTTTTAGTAAATGGACACTTTAATATACTTTCGATGATTTTTTAGTGTTGAAATTTTCACCCAGAAAAATCACACATGATTTGTAAATCACTTGTGATTTGTTATTTTAAGAATCACGTATGATTTCATAATTCACATATTTAAAAATCACATTTGATTTTAGCCAGCTCATAATATCGTAATATCATTGTAATTATATAAAATTTCATATCTATAAACAGATAATTTAAGCCTCGTCAGGATTGTATAATTAATTTTGCGTAACGATTAATGTTTGCAAAATATTTTATTTTATTTTTCTATTTTTTTTATTTTTTTTATTTTAAAGAATGGAAATGAGTTTTTTTTATTTGATAGAAAAAATTTGATGGTTATGATTCACCCATAAAAGATGTGTTTCGTAATTAACTTTTCTCCTCTACTTGTACGATTTTATCTTCTATTAATTTCACGATTCTTGATATATCCATGTTGTCTATTTTTAGAAATATCATAGCAAAAATAACTAACCTGATGCACTGTTTGACTTGTGAAAACTTGTTCTTGATAGCTAATTGCATCTACCTTTATTATCAATAATAAAAAAAATTTCTAGTCATTTCAATTTTTCACTTAAGCCCTTTTAGTTTTGCATCATTTAACTTATAATAATTGAGTTTTCTCAAAAAACATGAATATGAATAGCTTATACCTCATGTTCTCGGCTTATTATAATCTTTCATATATATCAATTTTTAAGGAAGGAATAAATGAATAATGAGTTGGGGTATTTTATTACTTTCACTTTATATATTAACTTGCTATTTCTTTTAGTTTTGACCCTTTACTTTGTCTTTTTATATCTTTTAACATTATAATTTATATAAGTTACATTTTTTACTCAACAAAAACTTTTTACTTAAATCTCATTTTAACATTTGACTCATACTCATAGTAATATATAATGTCAAACATTTTATTTTATGCTTGACACACTCAATTAAGCAACTTTCTCATATGGCTTAAAGTCAAAC
Source organism: Artemisia argyi (assembly GCA_030686995.1). Lineage (NCBI taxonomy): Eukaryota > Viridiplantae > Streptophyta > Magnoliopsida > Asterales > Asteraceae > Artemisia > Artemisia argyi. Next base: position 83,517,184 of record CM060699.1, read on the forward strand.
CACATATATTTTATGTGACAACTGTAAGTTTAATATGATATTAATCCACGTTTATAGTCGAGGCGGATAAACAATCAAAACTTAGTGACTAGACCCTTTACATGGATACAATAATTAGGTTCAAACTTAGATATTTACCAAAATTAGATGATCACATTTTGAGTTAATTAGTTGTGTTTCTTAAGCTGATAGAATTTACATTTTCTCATGTAAAGAAGTATAACAAAATGAGATGAATATTCAAGATTACTAATTTATATATAAAGAAAAAGTAAGGCATTTCTGAAATGGAACATAGAATTTTTAGAAAACTAGTTATATTATGCTCCTTAAAATAACATACCTTGACTTGCAAATAAGTGTTCAAATAAAATTTAGTTTCAACCAAATCCGAGTTAGCCAAATTAGTTAAGAATGTTTTGTTATATTAGTCCAATTTTTTGTTGACAAATTAAGTACGATTTATAATAAAATAAATAATAAGAAAGAAAAGTAAAGTTGCAAAACAATTTCCGGTATAAAAGAGTGATAAATTTTCAGTCGTCTGAATTATAAATTAATCCTAACGTAATGCGCGAACATTTTAAATCTTTGTTATATATCAAATCCAAGCTTTTTGATTTTGCTAGATACAAAAGAAAGCTTCGATATGTATATGGTCTCCAAATTGTTGCATTAGACTTGCACCGTAAAAGAGCTAACTTATTTTATTTTCATAGTTTTTGTATTCGTGTTTGAGCAAGTGAAACCTAGTAAAACCATTGAATTGCATAATGCGTATGCAGCTAAAGCATCTATGGGAGAAAAGGAATGGTACTTCTTCAGCTTAAGAGATAGAAAATACCCAACTGGACTACGAACCAACCGTGCAACTGTGGCTGGTTATTGGAAGACAACCGGGAAGGACAAAGAAATCTTTCGTGGTGGAGTTTTGGTTGGAATGAAAAAAACCCTAGTCTTTTACAGGGGTAGAGCCCCGAAAGGAGAAAAAACCAACTGGGTGATGCACGAATATAGGCTCGAGAATTCTCACGCTTTCAAACCTAATAAGGTACAAATATTAAAATACCCAGCAGTCAGCACAATAAAGATTAAAAAAAGGATCTTGTTTCTTGCATCTTGATCTGTCCGCAGTTTCACATGTCCCGTTCATCACCATTTCTTAAGTAATCAAAATGGAAACACTGATAAAATCAGCATACACCGGTGAATTTATATAATTTGTTTATGCTTTTTCCTTTCTAAGTTTAAATATAGTCTAGTGGTGCCTTAGTTTTGATCGCTTTCGACTATACATCTTTTACAGGAGGAATGGGTGGTTTGCCGGATCTTTCAAAAGAGTGCAATAGCTAAAAAGCCAATGCCCACAGTGTCATCACCTCAGTCAATGGACTCACCTTGTGACACTAACACGATTATGAATGACTATGGTGATATCGAGCTGCCAAACTTAAATGGCATTGCTGGCTCAAGTAGTAACATTTCACTTCCGAATTATGGGATGGAAACCAACCTTAATACAAATATGAATCTGAATATGAGTTTGGCAAGTGGTCTTTCGTCGCTCACTTGGCCTTCTAGCATACTAAGTTCAAATCTTTCAATGAACGCGTTGCTTCTTAAAGCATTGCAGCTTAGAACTTTCCAACAAAGAGAAGCTACGAATTTAGATTATGAATTCATGCCACAAGGTAATTCCCACTTTTTAGGTGAGGCTAGTCCAAGCTTACAAGCTTCTTCTTCTAGAACATATGAATGTCTACAACAGCAGCAGCAGCAGCAGGAGCAACCATTCAATTTGGACTCCATGTGGTAAGCTTTAATTGGTAAATTATGTACTAACATTTTTATCATTCATCATGGGGTTAGATCACAACATATTTGGAGAGAGATATAAGAAAACCAGAAGTAAACCGGCCTCTTTGGTTAGGATCATCCTAAATTCGATAAAATTGGCATAAATCCTGGAATCATATTGTGATTATTGTAATTGTTAAACTAGTGTAGCTAGTTAATTAATGCTATATAACTTTAATTTCCATTCAAAAACAAATGTAATTTATCTTGAAAATCATATGTTTATTTCAGATTTTCATCAAGATCTCGATCAACTATTCAATTGTAAAATAAACGTTGCAGTATGTGATTAAAGATGTTGTTACTTAGCAGCTGGCCATCGAGTATTTTCTAGATGTTAATATTTCAGATTTTAGCACTTCTCCATTTTATGTATATATTTTCTAGCTGGCTTCGAATCTTGTAAGTTTTACTTCCCCTTTCCTTACTCGGGGGATCTACAACTCAAAACCATCGGGTGCACGTACAATATTTTCCTTAATAATATAAATAAACTAAGAGGTACAGTGTCCATTTTAAAGATAAACAAATTAAGAAGGTACCACTAGATCTTTTACGATGTTGCATTGGTTAGCATCGATTAATTTTTGTACTTTCATGTGTTTTGAGAAACCTAGGAATATTTACATATGAACTAAGATTATCTAACACATAAGCAATCATATAAAGGAGTAGAAAAATAAAAAAATATATATATCTAAAACCTTATAAAAAACATGACCAAAGGCAATGTTTTAAAAACCGGTTTTTTAATTGATACGTTAAATCTACCGGTTCTCTGTTCAACCGAAAAACCGACGCACGATTCAACCGGTTTTCCTCAAAACCAGATTCTGGTGACTCAGTCGGTTCCCGATTTAACTGATTTAACCGACCAGGTCAACCCCGGTTTTAAAACACTAAACAAAAGTGGCCGGGTCCTGATGGGTTACTTCTAAATTCATAAAATTGTATTGGGACAAGATTAGTAATGATTTTATATACATGGTTAAGCATTTTAAACAAGATGGATTAATTCCCAAAGGTTGCAATTCTTCATTTATTGCTCTTGTCCCTAATATTCAAGATCCTCTTCTTCTCAATGACTTTAGACCCATTAGCCTAATTAGGTGACAATATAAGGTAATTGCGAAAGTCCTTGCTAATCGCTTACCGAAAGTGATTCACTCAATTGTTAGCAAGGTCCAAACGGAGAATTCAAGGTAGGAAAATCACATATTGTCCCCTAACTGTAAATGAGATTTTGGCATGGGCTATAATGAAATAATAACGCCTTTTCATCTTAAAAGTCAACTTTGAAGAGGCATTCAACTCACTTAATTGGAGATTCTTGGACCACGTTATGTGTCAAATGGATTTTAGCTCAAAATGGAGGACATGGATTCACGAGTGCTTAAACTCGGCGTATGCCTCAGTCATATTTAATGGGTCTCCTACCAAAGAGTTCAAGATTCAAAAAGGACTACGGCAAGGCGGCCCCTTATCACCATTTTTCTTTATTATTGCTATGGAAGCTTTTCATGTTACCCTTCAAGAAGCTAAGGCTAATAGCATATTTGAAGGCATACAAGTGGGTCATAATAATGTTGATGTATCTCACCTACACTTTGCGGAAGATGATCTTATCTTTGGCAAATAGTCTCTTGAAAATGCCAAAAACCTTTGTCGTATCTTGAGATGCTTTCATGTGTCATCCGGGTTGAAAGTAAACTTTTCAAAAAGCAAATTCTTTGGTATTGGGGTTTCGGTTGATGATACAAATAACTTTGTTTTTTTTTTCCTTAAATTTCAACTCTCATCACTCCCTTGCATGTACTTTGGTCTTCCTATTGGTGCTAATATGAACAAAGTGTTGAATTGGAAGCTTATTATTGATAAGTTTCATAATCGCCTCTTATCTTGGAAGGCGAAAACCCTCTCTTATGGTGGAAGACTTACACTAATCAAATAGGTTCTAGGAGCCCTAGGAACTTATATTTCTCCCTCTTCAAAGCTCCCAAATGTGGTATTGATTATATGGAGAATCTTAGACGAAATTTCTTTTGGGGAGGGTCTTCGGACTCGAATAAGCTTGCTTGGATAGCTTGGAAGAAAGTTTGTTCTTTTACTAACAATGGTGGACTTAGAATTGGAAGCCTTTGAGCGTCCAACCTCACTATGCTAGTAAAGTGGAGGTGGCAATTTCATTCGGATTTAGATGAACATGCTCTATGGAAACAAGTTATCAAATCCAATTATGAAGTCTGTGGGGATCTCGGCTTCAGCAATACCTCGAATACCTTGCTACCAAGTCCGTGCAAAATTGGCTTAGATAAGTATATGTAAATAATGAATATTAATTTACACCATATCATTATAGTAGATGGTTCCCAGACTTCTTTCTGGCATGACATATGGATTGGTGATCAGTGTCTTAAAATATTGTTTCCCAGGCTCTTTTCACTTGAATCCACCAGAGATTGCAAAATCATGAATCGATGTTATCTGTATAATGAGTCTTCTGTTACTAAATGGGATTGGAGAAGGCCCATAAGGGACGACCCAAAAAGAGTTCAGTTTGACGGGCTTAATAACCTCCTTATGAATTTTGTTCCCTCATTTTCACAGGATTGTTAGGAGTTCGGTTTGAACGATTCAAGATGCTACACGGTTTCTTCAATGCGAAAACACATTGAATCTTTCACTCTGGGCACAAATGCATAAAAGATAAGATGGAACAAACTCATTTCCAGTAAAACTAAATATCCTAACGTAGAGAATTAGCTTGGATCGCATCCCTACTCGGTCGACATGGTGTCCATTTTATTACGATGAAAAGTGAAACCTCACAACATCTCCTTATCGACTGTGCAATCGCTAAATCTTCTTGAATTACCCATGTTATCAAGCAAGAGATCCATGGGTATTGTCAAACATCTCGATTTCTCACCACCATAAGTTTAAATTGTGAACCATATTTTGAACTCATACTTATTGGTTTGTATCTTTTTAATAATCATTTTTCATGCACCATGTGGGATAATTTCTGTTAATTGCTATATTTGCTTGAGGGCAAGTAAATATCAAGTGTGGGAAAATTGATAACGCTCAAAAGTAACATGTTTTTAGGAACGTTATCATTGATTTTATGTATATATTTTGGTTACTTTTATGAACTCATGGTACTTAATAAAGTGAATTTGCTATTTTAGGTTCATGAAAGCTTACGTGACAAAAAAGAGGAAAAACAGAAGAAATAAAGCTAAAATAAAGAATTATTTAAAGTCTTGTAGTTCCCAACACACCTCCAAATATTTTGGCCATAACTTGAGCCTGCAATCTACAATTGATTTGACTCAAAAGGCCACAAAAATAGAAAAGAAAATGCTACAAATTTCGGTCAATATATTATCTAGTCGCGCAAAAGTGCCGCCAACCGCAGAAATTGCCACACCAGCCGTGATGCCAGCCATCCAAAAGTAGACACGAGTCGTGGGCTACACGCCAACAGCGAGGTTAATCCCCCAACCGGGTGGCAGGGGGAGTCTTAGCTGGATAGTTGCATTTCAGTGGAGTTTTAGTGCCATTAATTCCCAAAGACAAGGTGTTCTCCTAACATAAATATATAACTTGGAGATAGAATTTCATACACAATACATAGGGAAAACACACTCATTCACCAAAGGGTTGATTTCCTCCCATTCTATCACTTCCAAAAGACCAAGAATATGCTGCCATTTCCAGGAGCGTGCACAAGATCTTGAAGCAAAGTATTGGGCATAATTTACTGGCTTGGTAGGATACTTGTAGTTGATTGGAGGCTTGAGAGATTGCTCTAAATCCTTACCATGACCAATTGTAGTTGCTACTCTTAGTAATTTACTCTTATATTTCAAGATGTTTGTTGTTCCATGATTGTTGAAACATTGGAATTTGTTGAAAAAAACATGGAGTAATCACTTTATAAACTTGTTTGGATGATGTTTATCATATGAGGATTGCTTGTGTTAAATAATGGTTTTGATCAATTTAATGCTTAGTTAAAGAACCAATTGTGCTTGATTTTTCATGACATTTGCTTATCAAGTTTAATTAGTTGTTGGTGATTTCATTGTCAACCAGCTAGTTATAATCGTTTTGTCTATAGATGATTATCTATTGTATTGATCATTTCTTTAGTAACTTGATTTTACAAAGAAACTTGTGTGTGGTTTTTAACAAATTTGAGAAACTATCACGGATCAAACTTGTTAAATAAACTAAGTTTTGAATAGGTTGATTGTCCTTAATGCTTGATGTCATTGTTTTATGATCTTGCCCGCGGATTATATGCTTTAGAATCATAGTTTAGAATTTGTCACCATCACATTCTAATACTTGTAATAAATTTTACAAAACCATCCTCATATAAGCAAACTAAATGTCGTAAGCTAATCCAAACTAGTGTTTTCATTTACTTATTGAATTTTTATCATTATCATCTTCATGTTAATTGATTACTTTTATGCTTTTAATTACTTATATGGTATTTTGGCTTGTGACATCCATTTTACCACTTTCGTGTTGCTTGTTATTACACTTAATTCTACTCTTGAAAATACTAAAATCCTTGCGAACGACCTCGATCGGCTTACCATCAAAATCTAGCTACTAACGGACAGTTATACTTGCCAATATTTGTTCTTAGCTTAACCCTAGTAAACTTGGATTTATAAATTTAAAACTTCGTGTGACTCTAGCCATCTGCATCTTCACAGTATAACTCTCTTTTTAAAGAGTACCCAATGAAATCAAGTTTCTTTTTAACCCCTGGAACATACATAACATTTTCTAGCACAAAGCTTCAATTATCATGCAATTGTATCTTCACTTTTCTTATCCCTTTGATAATGCATGTCATGTTATCACCTAACTGTATCGAACCACCATCAACACCCTTAAAGTCATACAAGAAATCTGTCCTAGGTGTAATATGATAAGACCCACCTGAATCCATTAAAAATTCATTCATCTCATTATTCGCGACTACCACCAAGGCTTCTTCAAAGTAGGTGTTACCCTTGTCATCAGAAGAATCATAATCCTGATCATGCTTAACCTTCTTGATGGACCCACTTGACTTCTTGCAGCTCCAAAAAAATTAGCTTGGGAAACTCGACTTATGTAATACCCTAAACCTTCTCAACTCGATGACTTGGAAACCACACCGAACCTAGCTCTTGATACCACTTTGTTGGAATCTTGTCTTCAACAAACCCGGATCCTCGAACAAGGAAACGAGAAGCTTTAGCTTCAATCAACACTAGACACCCAAGGGTAAAAGTCAATCAAATTTTGTAAAGAGCCTAAAGAATCGTAACCTACAAAGTATAACTGAATGTTTATGCACACGATAAAGTACCATCGAACACTCCTTTATTAATGCCGAATAAAGCTTATACAATTCGAGTAAGAAGAATGTCAAAATAGCATCCCTCACTTATATTTATAGAGTTGAGGGGGGAGAAACCTCTCCTAAGTCGAATGGGAAACCTTCCACAAAACCAAGCTTAAGGGAGCCTGCCAAAAGGCCTTTACTTGCCTTCCAAGGTAAGCAAACTAATCTTAGTTATAGTCTAAACCTAATCTAGTTACATTATACATTTAAACCTCTAATCTATGTTAAATTTGCTTCTAATATTTTAAGTCACTCAATTCCTTGATTTCTTCATTCGCCAATAGTGACCAGTGAATAGAGATGGAAGGTTTGACTATTATTTCGGCCCTACACTTTCTGATAAGTCGCTAACATAACTATTGAGACATCAATGCTGTCACTTAAATAATTCAGTTTTAATTTGCATATTCATGATTCAAGTTGTCAATCAACAAACGGGGGTGTCAATGATGCCTAAGCATGCCTCAAACTAAATTGTAATTAGTCAATAGAATGAATCCAACACATTCCATGCCTAATTATGCTTAACCATTTATTTTTAGTGGCAATGTTATACCTAAACATCACAAAGGACAAAATCAAGGACACATAACCACATTTAATATGTAACGTTTGAAAAATTGAATGCTACAAACAATACCGAATCGGTAAACATTCCCGCAAGGCTTGCCGAATTCACGATGCCGAATGGGTGGCATCGAGGATACCGCCTTGCCGAATTCACGATGCCGAATGGGTGGCATCGAGGATACCGAGTGACGCCGAGCATGCCGAACCCCTTGCCAAGTACGATGCCACCCCCTTAAAAGACTAGATTTTAGAACGAGGCAAACATGATGCAATTTCATTTGTAGCTAGGGTAGAGTTTGAGTTCATAACATTTTATGTATTATAAAAGAAAAATTGTAAACTAATTATTAGATATGAAGAATAATATACTCCAAACTTGAGGTCTTACAACTTTACTAGGGACATATACTCAAATACATATAAGCACCTCGCGATCTGATTAGCAACGAAACTTTTAAGGGTTAAATCAACTTGATTTACATTGAATGAATGCCTGACAACTTTGGTGCGTATATGTTACAAGATAAACAAAGAAATTAATCCAAATAAACGAGAAAGAAATAATATAAGATGATAATTGACACAAGTCTGCTATATGGCTACATATTCATCAACTTATTGATCATCTTTTGTCACACGTTCAAGAACATGTTTAAGGCGTTTATTATACGCGAACGGTTGCTCTAAAGGTACTAGGTGCCCAGCATCTTTTATCCAATCCAATGTGGTATTGTCACCCAACTGCCTATAGTAAAACAGATTCACAACATCAGGATTAGTTAGAAGCATTCTAAACTTTGCCAAGCTATAGATTCATTATAATGTAGTTTAAGATTTTATATATGCATACATATGCATACGTGATACATACATATAGTCATATCATTTGAATTTGCGTTTCAATTCTGTATTTGAAGAAAGGGATATTACTTACTGTTTCATGGTCCTAGCAAGATCGGAATTGAAAATCTTGTCATCGTCACCCCACAGCATATGTATCATCTGCAAAAGTATGTATCGGAGAACAAATTATATATAGAATGATCAGACGTGTTTTATTTGAAAACTTAGCACAACTATCTTCAAGCGTTTTTTAATGTATATCTTTCACATGATATAATTAGCTATCTATGCAACATTATGTGGCTCTTGTTCCAACTTATGCACTAATGTTAATTAGCATTTAGGTACTAAATGTTTTTACTACCTGTGAGTAGTTAACTGAGGCTGCATCCTCGTCAGGGACAACCAAACTCACCAAGAGTTCATTTCTCTCTTTGCGATTGGTAAATGTCGCCTGCATGTATAAAAAGATAAGACCATCTCGTTATCTGTATGGATACTTATTAGAGCTTCATGTAAGAGCAATAAAGCTTCTTATTCTAGTACATCTTTTTTTGTTATAAGCAGACTATAAGTTCTTAGAAATAAACAAAATGTTGTGTAATGAATGTTTGTGGTAAAGAACACAAGCAACAACGTGTATTTAGAAAGAGACACGTACATCAAGAATGTTTTGATACACAAAATCAGGAAGCCACGGGACGTCATGAAAGCCAATTGAAAACATCCTTTTCAACCCCTCTACCGTTTCGGGCATCAAAAGGTCCGACCAACTCGTGATATCAAGTTGCTTATACGCCTCAGCGCTAATAGATTCAGTCATCTCTATGACAGTACCAGAAGCTACAAAAGACTTGACCAACTTTGGGTACAATTTAGCCATCTTGAACCCAACCATCCCGCCATAACTTAACCCAACGACTATTGCATTCTCAACTCTTAGCTTCTCCAACCCTTTGGCCACAAACTCGGCCTGAAAACCAGCCGACCTCTCCTTTTTGTCAGTGATTGAACCACCGAAGAACAAAAGGTCGGGCACGTAAACTGAGTAGTCCCGGCTCAACGCCAAAATTTGTAAAAACCATGTGAATATACCGTCCAATGCAAAAGAGTGGAGAAGGACAACCGCGGGCTTGGTTGGTTGAACGTAACCAATTTTCCCGCCTTTTTTTGTGACTATGTCTTTTGGAACCCAGATTTTCATCCATGTTCCGGGTTCTATTTCTATGGTTTGTGGTGTCAGTCCTGCTAGCTTTACGAGTCCGTGAAGCATAGGGTTTAGCACAACAAACATGTTTCCCATTGTTTCTGATTTTTTTTTTTTTTCGTATATATGATCTGTTAAAGATGATATACGTGACTTTGATATGTTTTAAAACTATTACGTTTGAGATATATATATAGGCATGATTTAGCGTGTCGGCAACCCTTTCTATCTTGTCGGTGATGATTGTTTGAATGTTCTATTCCCACACCTTGCAAGCTTTAAAAGTCGCAGTCATATATTTTTGTATTTATTTTAGAGTCATAAAAATAATAATAAAATATTGACCAGAAGTTCAGAACAAACGTAGCAGTTGTAGTAAAGCGGTTGAATACTAGTATTTCATTGTAACTTTGTTATTGAAAAGTCATAATTGGAGACCATCAAGTTACATGCACACCGAATTTCGTATGTCAGATACACATTCAATGATCAATTTCCATTATATCTTTACATGTATACGAAAGAATTTATCTATCTATCTATTACAATAAACGAAAGTTTGTTACGACTCTATGAAGTAGGCCGAAAATTTAATGCGATGCGATGAGTCTTTTATCTGATTGGTCCATTAGTTAGGTAAGTACCACAGTGATGCACATTGTGCTCCATTCTATCCCGCACACAATTAAAACACACACAAGTCAAAAGCTTCTACAATACGATTCTTCTTACATACGGCTCTTCCTTAATAATCTCTTGCAAAGTTATTGTCGGTTACAATCCATCAATTAATATTGACACATTCAAACAATCATCTCTAAAAGTAAGTTATGATTTTTGAATTCAAATCATCTAAATCAATAGTATTTAATTTCAACCCTAAGATATCGTTGTGGTTTCAGTCATGGTTGCATATTTTTCTTTGCCATACCTAAGAAGTCGATCAATGGAGTTGGTTTTCGCTGGCCAAAGCTTCAAATTAGTAATTATCTTTTAATTTTGTGCATATTCAATTTAATATGTATTAAATTTATTATATTTGATTTCAATTAAACTATAATAGTTTTGTGCATATTCAATTTAACATGTTTAAAATATGTATATTTGATTTGTTACAGTTATTAGTTTAATGCTATGTTTTTCAAGACAATGACCTAAGGTAGGGATTTTTTATTTATTTATTATTATTATTATTATTATTTTTTATTATGTTTTTTTTACATTGTAATCATATATATGTAATTGAATTTAAGCTCAAAGTATATTATACTAATATGTAATTAAAGGTTGGTTTGTATTTGCCATGTCCAGTTTTCACACATCGACAATTACGCGTTGCCGTTTTCAGAGTCAAAAGCAAAATAGGTTAGAAGGTTGCCAATGACTAATGCAGATGGTAATATCTCGAAATGTACTACACGTTGTATGCTAGGAAGTACTTAAATGTTTATGATTAATGTTAAACAGGTATGTACAAATACAAAAATGACATGTTTTTTTTTTTTTTTTTTTTTTTTTTTTTTTTTTTTTTAACTTTACAAATACTCTTGTCAACAAATTCTTTTTAATTTGACTTTTGTTTTTCTTTTTATTTTTTAGGTGTTCACAGGGATGAACATTGACTACTCAAGTGTTTGAAGTTGACTGCATATTTTTTGCTCTTCAAGACAATCAAAGTTGAAGAAAATGATATATACACGTTTATTATTTTAATAGTTGCATACCAAATTGTTTATCGTATCATTGAATTATTACCTACTAATCCTTCATAAAAATAATGGAACCTGTTTACTTTCGTTGTTGTTTATAGAACGGAATGAAATATCAAATAAATGGAATAAATGATTGTAATGGAATAAATGATGAAATGTAATGGTCCTTTACCGTTATTAATGATGTTTGGTTGGTCAGATAAGAAGTAATGAAATTAATAAGAAAAGACTAAAATGACCATTGATGATATGATGTTTATTTAATGTACGTGCTTAATTAATGATGGACTTTTATTTAATTTTCATTCATTACATGACGTAAAAAATATGAAATGAAAATAATAGTTTTTGGTGTAAAGAGTCATTTCTTGCAATAAATTATGTACATTGTAAATGTGTAAACAAACAAGATTTTCCACCATAATAACATTTTTCATTCTCACTTTGATTATAACATACCAAACGCTACGTTTTTAATGATTCATTAAAAAAATGAATTTCACAGGTCTATAGTTTATATAATAAAGAGCAAATGGCACAAAAAAAGATACTCAATTTAGAGTCTGTTTCCAATCAATGTACTCCACTTTTTTTCTTGCACATAAAGGCGGCCAACTTTTTTTTTTTTTGGTGATTTAGGTTTTTTACTAACTTCCGTTAACCCACTACCATTTCATTTGTGAATTACATGTTTGGTCCTTGAGTTTGTATAGTCATTTCACCACCACCACTTGCCACCTCTACCACCATCGTCCACCACCACCAGAAGCCACCACCACCATCCACCACAACTACCGGCCCCCGCCACCATCACCACCCTCCACCACCATCACCAACCGCCTCCACCATCACCAGCCACCACATGGGCAATTAAGTTACAATCTTTCGGCTGCCAACACCATTTCGTCCAAAGCAAATCCCTTCTCCCATTTTCAGAACATCTAAACCCTTCATCTAAAAACCCACAATTTCTAGAATCGTATAACAATGGATACTTATCATCCCATAACCAATCACCATCAAACACATCACACATATCTCCATCTTTACTCAAAAAATCAACTCTTTTTATACCACTAAATTTTGACCACTTAAACTTTTCAGTCTCATTAGATATCTAAAACACACTCCCATTAACAACACTTCTATAATCCAAATAGAAAAACCAAAAAATAACACAAATAGTAATCAACAAAAAACTCAATACACCCAATGAAGGCTCTAACAGCTCTATAGGCTTAAATCTTTTAAATGTGGCCATATAATAAGTTGGTGAATTAACTTTTTGGTAAGATGGGGTTTTCACCATTTTCGTTAAAAATTTGTGGGTTTTGTAGAGAAGCCAAAAGGGTAAGAAATTATGTGTTTTTGAAGAAAAAGGATACTAATTTAAAATGGGTTTTGCACCATTTTGCATAAAGATTGTGGGTTTCGAAGAGAATTCAAAAGGGTATAAAATAATTGGGTTTTCACCAATTTGCTTAAAGATTCATGGGTTTTGTAAAAAGGCTAAAAGGGTACAAGAAATGGTGTCTTCTTGAAGAAATAGATGATTAATTTATAGTTTTCTTGGACAATTTTACATCATTTTGCAAAAAAGGTTTGTGGGTTTCGTAGAAAAGTTATAAGGGTATAAGAAATGGTGTGTAAATGAAGAAAAAGATGATTAATTAAATGTGTGGGATATTGGAAGGTTTGTTGGATTTGAATGTTTGCTTGATGAATGAGTAAAGTAGCATTCGTTGGAATTAAAAAGATGGTTTTTGCTTCTGCTTTTTATGTAGCGATTGTGGAGATGAAGGTGGTGGTGGCAGTTGGTGGTGGTGGTGGGGTGATGGTGGCGGCTGCTGGTAGTAGTAGTGGATGGTGGTGGACAATGGTGGTAGAGGTGGCAGGTGGTGGTGGTGAAATAACTATACAAACTCAAGGACCAAACATGTAATTACTAACGAAATGGTCGTTAGTTTAACGGAAGTTAGTAAAAATCCTAAATCCGAAAAAGAAAAAAAAAAAAAAAAGTTGACCGCCTTTATGTGCAAGAAAAAAAGAGTACCTTGATTGGAAATATACCCTAAGTTGAATGCCTTTTTATGTCATTTGCCCTATAATAAAAAAGAGTTTTTCTACCACTCTCTTCTAGTATATCTTGGCCTAAGGTTGCGACACCCGTCCACAAAAGTTTTTTTTTCTTTCAAGAAACCGCTTATGTTACCTCTTGTTAATCTTACTGCAGTTAGCATTTAAGAAGAGAAAGAGCGTTAACTCAATAATTTTTTTGAGCATTAACTAGATAATTAATTGTTGCAAGTTTCCTTAATTTAAATTTGTCAATTGGCATAATATTAAGCGCGTATTAATTTTGTTAACTCTCTTGTGTTTGTAAAGTTCTAAATTAATTAAGTCAGTGTCTTAACTTTAGATCATCAAGCAATCTCTTATTTGATTTATTTGTCAAATCATGTCTAAATTTTTACACGAAATATTTACAAATAATGCCTAAATCATGGGCTTGTGGTCTAGTGGTAAAGGGTTAATTAGTTACGCGAGCCCAAGTGAGAATAGTACCTGTTTGGGTGACTGACCGGAAAGTCCTCACTTGGGAAGCACAAGCTCTAATGATATCAGGCGAATCGTGAATAGGAGTGAGGTTATCCCTTAAGGAGAGACTCGCGGTTGGTATCTCTGCCCAAGGATGTGACACTAACTCGAGCCAACAACTAACAACTAAAATCTAACAACTAACCTGCCGTTAAAAAAAAAAAAAAAAAAAAAAAAAAAAAAAAAAAAAATTACACGAAATATGGCCTTGATTGATACCAGCAAATGAATTCAGTTAATACGTACATCATGCATATCTTCTGTCACTGACCTTATATAAAGCTCTATTACTTCAGGAAGGAAGATCATTCGTATACCACCACTACATATCGTTCCAATCAACTTTGAAATATTTATTATTGGACGAACAGGTATTCAACCATATATATATATATATATATATATATATATATATATATATATATATATATATATATATATATATATATATATATATATATTAGCTACAATAAATTGTAGCCGATTCTCTACAATTTATGCTACAAATTGTGGGTCCCTGAGTAATTTTGGCGGTCCCTGACTTCTTTCTGTGGGTCCATGATTCATTTTCTTGTTTATTTTAGGGGAGGATTATAGCCAATTGGCTACAAAAATTGTAGCTAAGCTATCTTGTTACATCTATATGTCTTCTTATTTCTTTGTTTGCATTGTTTCAATTCAAGGAAATGCTAGCAACTGTAAGGATGACCACTTTGTCCCGGGATTGAAACACCAACTCAATGAAGATGATGATGATGATGTTATCTTGCACATGTATGAACTTGGCGAAATTCAGCCTTCGTATTGAACAATGTCGAACCTGGTGTGTCTAAGCTTTAATAGAAAATTGCAAGTCAAGAAGTGTGACGGTGCACACAAGCTTCCAAGTAGTCAAGCAGCTTCCACTTCAATCCTAAAAAACCTAGAAAAATAACCTAGAGAGGGCGTGAGGGGTGTTACAGTGCACACAAGCTTCAAAGAAGTCAAACAACCAACCAACTAGATCAAGCATATCTATCAAATACCAATAACGCAGCGGAATACAACCTAAAACAAGATACATAAAGTCAGTAACTAATAAAATGATCAAGAGCAATCAAGCATAAAAAACCCTAAAAATAATTTATAGGGTTTTTGATTTTATTTTCATGAATCTTGAAATTAGAATCAAAACAGCCAGATTCATTAAACATAATCAAAGAAATAACCTAAATTAATGTTTGATACAATAAACCCTAATTATGATCAACCAATCAAAAAACAAATTAACTAACACTGACAATTCAATTAAATCCCAAGAACACAAAATCAATGTCTAATTGAATCAAGAACCACCAGGATCAAGAAACCCCCAAAAAATTAGACAAGCCCTAATTTTTGAAAAACCAAATTAATCTTTAGACCTGAAAGGTCTAACACTAAAACCACCAAATCTACCCTCAATAGTAACTAATCTAAACGTATAGACAAAAACCCCTAAATTTTAAGAAACCCTAATTTTTTTTTAAAGTGGTATACACATATCTGGATGTAAACCAGATGAGAGAAAACTAGACACACAAAAAACTGAATTAATGAATCTTCAATGAGGCTTTTAGGCATTATATAGTAGAAATGGTGAAGATTGCACTTTAGTCCCTGAATAATTACTTATAGAAACTTGACATCTCTTTATCTTGTCACCTTTGGTACGTCCTTCTGCAGCTGGGCGGGTACACTTTTAGCTCACACTTATCAATATTGACCAACAGACCCATGTGTTTGAGTGTAAAGCTTACTTCCAACACACCCCCTTAATCTTTACTCCTAAAAAATATTAAACAAACCAAGACTAGCAGCAAATCTGTTATGGTCAGAAATACATAAGCCTTTTGTAAATAAATCTGCAAGGATTTCCTCATATTTGACCTTTTTTTGTTTTTATAAAACTAGCTGCAACCTTTTCTCTTAAAAAAAAATACTCTCTCCGTCTCAAAAAGAGAGTCCACAAACAAAAAATGTAGAAATTTTGATATGTGTAATTAATGTTAGTTTTGATTGATAAAAAGTCATTTTTACCCTTATAGTTAATATAGAAATAAAAAATGAGTAATTAATGCAAGTTTTAGTTAGAAGGATAAAGTAGGAAAACTAGTCATAATTAGTGTCCATATATAAAAACTGGACACTTATTTTGTGACAAACATAAATAGTAAGATGGACTCTTTTTTTGGGATGGAGGGAGTATAAGTTAATCTCAAAATGTTTACTTCTTTCATGTAAAGCTGGGTTAGCAGCAATTTGAATTGCAGAATTATTATCGCAACACATTTCTACAGATAAATTTACATTTACCTGCAAATCTGCTAACACTTTTGTAATCCAAATCACTTCACAACATACATTACACATGGCTCTAAACTCAGCCCCAGTTGAAGATCTTGAAACAACAACCTGTTTCTTACTTTTCCAAGAAGCCAAACTATTTCCCAAAAACACAGCATAACCAGTAATAGATCTTCTGGTTATCTTACACTTAGCCAATCAGAGTCAACAAAGACTCTCAGATTAGTGTCATCACTTTCTCTGATAGTAATACCTAATCCAAGTTCTTTTTTCAAGTATCTCAAAACCCTGAATGCAAGCCTCAAGTGAGACTTCATAGGATTGTGCATAACTTGACTTAAACAATGCACAACATAAGATATATCTGGCCTTGTTAATGTTAAGTAAATCAAATTTCCAACAAGTTTCTGGTATTGAGTTATACCAGTTAAAGGCTCATCATCTCCAAACTTAGAAACAAGTTTTTTATTATATGGATTAGCTTCAATAGGAGTAATGCAAGGTTTGCAAGCAAGCATACCAAATTCAGTTAAAAGTTCAGTGTAGTACTTTCTTTGTGTAAGATAAGTCCCTTTTTCAATACCCAAAACTTCAATTCTCAAAAAATATTTGAGTTTTCCCGAATCTTTAATTAAAAATTTTGAACTCAAAAACTATTTAAACTTGTTAATCTCATCAACATTATTCCCAATGACAATAATGCCATCAACATACACCAACAGAATCAACACAACACCATTTTCATTCTTAATGAACAAAGATAAATCATTCATACTTTGCACAAAACATTCTCAATAAGCACAGAGGTCAACTTCTCATTCCATTTTCTAGGTGCTTATTTCAAATCATATAAAGATTTTATTAATTTGCAAACTCTTTTATCACCTTTTCTAGTAAAGTCATATAAACATCTTCTTCTAATTCACCATATAAGAATGCATTATTTATATCAAGTTTGAATAAAGGCCACTTGTTCTTAACCGCTATACTTAAAACACATTTCATAGTGACAATTTTCACAACAGGGGAGAAGGTCTCTTCATAATCAATCCCTTCTCTCTAATTATAACCTTTGGAACCTAATCTTGCCTTAAATCTTTCAACCTCACCATTAGCTTTGTATTTAACATTAAAGACCTATTTATACCTAATGCTTTCCTGTCATCAGGTAACTCAATAACTTCCCAAGTGCCATTTCTATGTAAAGCTTCAATTTCTTGATTCATAGCTTCTACCCATCTGATATGTTTAATAGCCCCTTCATTGGTAGAAGGCTCATGAATCTTATTAAGACTAGTAGTAAACACAAAGTTATCAAAACTTAAATTTGAATACTTAACAACCTTGTCAATACCATACTTATGATTCTTATTAAGCACATTATTCTTATTCTTAGATGGTAAAGCAATCATTCTACTAGTCCTTCAAATAGTTTGACCTATTGCTGGTTCTGGTGACTCAAACATTTGACCAAACATATCAATGTCTTCACCCTCATATTCATATTCATCATCATTTAGATTAATACTCTGTATACCTTAAGAAACAGTGGTTTATGTTGCATACTTTTGAGTTCTAGTGTCCTTCCTACTAGAAGTACTACCAGAGATATCAACAGGTTCAGTATCAGCAGTATCTGTTGTATCGATCTGCATCTTGTCTATATTACTAGTAGCTTCATCTACAATGCTGACACTAGGTTTTGGAGTACTACTATCAGATACATATCTGTTAATACTAGTCGCACTATTTGCATTTTCATCATTGGGTTCATCAGACCTAAGGCTGCTATCATTTTATTGATAAAAAAAGTTTAAATAACTTGTTCCATGTTTTTCTAACACAAAATCTTTAGTAAAAGAACTATTTTGAAAGGAAACATTGTTTTATCAAATCTAACATCTCTTGAGAAAAAAAATTTGATCAAGATTAAATAGTTTATACCCTTTTTTATCAAAAGGATACCCAACAAAAAAACATTTATCAGATCTAGCACCAAACTTATCAGACTCATTTAAAACAGTTGAAAAACATAAGCAACCAAAACACCTTAAATGTAGGAGACGAGGTTCAGCTTTATACACCACATAAGGACTTTTACAAGATACCATAGCAGTAGGCAACCTGTTGATTAAGTAAGTTGCAGTTAGAACAGATTCAGTCCATATGTTTAAAGGGAAGGCCCCCCCCCCCTGAAACATAAGGGTTCTAGCAGTATTTAATAAATGCCTATGCTTTCTTTCAGCTACATCCTGCTGAGGTGTGTAAGCACAAATGGTTTGATGAAGAATATCATTAGTTAAGAAAAACTTTCAAACATTTTGTTTATAAATTCTGTACCATTATCACTTCTAAAAATTTTGATTGTTTTTTCAAACTGATTCTTAATCAAACTATAAAAACCAACTATATGATCAAAAAACTCACTTTTATTCTTCATTAAAAACAACCAGACAGCCCTGGTGTAATCATCAACCATAGTAAGAAAGTATCTAAAACCATCCCTACTAATCACTTTGTATGGTCCCCAAACATCTAAATGAATTAGGTCACCCAAACTTTTAGATTTATGTTCACTTAGAAGGAATGGTTCTCTAGTCTGCTAAGCTTTATGACAGATTTCACATGGCCCAGAACTAGATTGATTAAGATCTTTAATTTTATTTTTTAAAACAGTTAGGACTTGGTCTGAGGGATGACCAAGTCTATTGTACCAAATACAATTTGACAAAACACAACTTTTTATATTACTATTATTCACTTTCTAACCTTCATCAAAAAAATAAATGCCTCCTCTCTCACTACCGGTCCCCATTAGGAACTTTTGAGTTAAATCATGAATTTTACACATCTTATCATTAAAACAGACAACAACATTGTTATCTCTTGAAAGTTTATGAACCGGAAATAGACTAACATGATAACCAGGAACTACCAACACATTTTTTATAATCAAATTATTTCTCAATTTATAACTTCCAATCCGTTTAACTTGTGCAACAGTCCCATTGGGATGTACAGCAGTAAGATTTAAATAAGTAACATCCATTATATCAAAAAGAAGTGTTGCACAAAAAGTGATGTGTTGACTAGCTCCTGAATCAATAATCCACCCAATATAAGTACTATATGTACTTATATCAAAGATAAAATTAAAGAATCTGCAACCAAGAAAACTTAAGACACAATTAGTACCTGCAACACTAGTATGAGCCTTGCTAGTATTACATGTACCACTAAGTAAAGTCATTAATCTCTGATAGTGATCACTAGTGAGAGTATGTGTGGTATTCTTACTATGATCAGACTTATTATTAAGACCAGACACATTATTAGTATTATTTTGATTCATGTTTCCCTTTTTAACAAAACTAGGTGGATAACTAACCAACATAAAATATCTGTCTATAGTATGACCAGTCATATTACAATGCTTGCAGACCAGGTTTGACACCCTGCCAAACCTCCTAGAACTGTTATTATTTTTTTTGTTCATATTAGGATTCTATTTATTACTACTGGGCCTGGCTGCAAAGGTAAAGGGCCCAGATTTAACACTTTTAGTAGAACTATAACTGTTTCTATGATACTCATCTCTAGACAATGTAGCAAATGCAGACTTAACATCAGGCAAAGGATCAGTGGTAAGGATCAAACTCCTAACAGTACTGAACATATCATCAAGCCCCATAAGAAATTGCATTAGCCTAATAAGGTCTGAATGTTTTTTCAGTTTAGGGGCAGTATCACAAGAACATACAGGCAGATCAACAAGTAAGTCAAACTGCCTCCACAAATAATTAAACTCATGATAGTATTCAGACAAAGACATACCAGACTAACTCAAAGTGTAGATTTTATGATGCAAGTTATAAATCACGGAACCATCTTGTTTATTATAGGCCTCTTCTAGTTCATCCCAAACATTTTTAGCATTTTTAGAAAAAATTTGACCCTTATAAAGATCTTGTGAAATGCAGCCTAAAATCCAAGATAAGACAACTGAGTTAAACCTATCCCACTGATCTTGATAAGCAACATCATTCTCATCTCTAATACATTTTCCATTTATAAAACCAAGTTTGTTTCTAGTGTGTAAAGTCAACTAAACAGCAGCAGACCAGACTTTGCAGTTCTCAATACCTTCGAGTTTGAAGGCAATCAACTGAGCACCAATGTCTTGAGGGTGTAAGTACAGAGGGTCATATATGTCCAATTTTTATTCACTACTACTTCCTCAAGCCTTTTCTTTATTTTTATCTTTTTCTGGTTTAACCATTTTAACAGATTAAAATAAAATAGAAAAACAAGAAAAAACAATAAGCAAATACTCCTTATCACTCCCCCAGTCGCAAATAACCACCAATTAAACAACTAACACCAACAATCACAATAATCTCTTAATCTACTCTTCCACCAATTCAATCCTAAAAAACCTAGAAAAATAACCTAGAGAGGGCGTGAGGGGTGTTACAGTGCATGCAAGCTTCCAAGAAGTCAAACAACCAACCAACTAGATCAAGCATATCTATCCAATACCAATAACGCAGCGGAATACAACCTAAAACAAGATACATAAAGTCAGTAACTAATAAAATGATCAAGAGCAATCTAGCATAAAAAACCCTAAAAATAATTTTTAGGGTTTTTGATTTTATTTTCATGAATCTTGAAATTAGAATCAAAACAGCCAGATTCAATAAACTTAATCAAAGAAATAACATAAATTAATGTTTGATACAGTAAACCCTAATTATGATCAACCAATCAAAAAACAAATTAACCAACACAGACAATTCAATTAAATCCCAAGAACACAAAATCAATGTCTAATTGAATCAAGAACCACCAGGATCAAGAAACCCCAAAAAAATTAGACAAGCCATAATTTTTGAAAAACCAAATTAATCTTTAGACCTGAAAGGTCTAACACTAAAACCACCAGATCTACCCTCAATAGTAACTAATCTAAACGTATAGACCAAAACCCCTAAATTTTACGAAACCCTAATTTTTTTTAAAATGATTTAAAACTTCGTTATAGAGCAACCTGTCTCTGATACCATGTAGAAATTTATACCAAGAGCTTCAAATCAACAATCAGGTTTAGAATGAACCCAGCCAACCACCCATTGACTCACTCTTTATTAATCAAGAGTAAAAGAATAGTCACAATTTTTACAATACAAGAACTGGAAAAGAATAGAAAAACTAATCCACAAGATTTGAGGGTATACACAAATCTGGATGTAAACCGGATGAGAGAAAGCTATGCACAAAAAAAAAAACTGACTTAATGAGTCTTCAATGAGGCTTTAGGCATTATATAGTAGAGTTGGTGAAGATTGCACTTTAGTCCCTGAATAGTTACTGATAGAACCTTGACTTCTGTTTATCTTGTCACCTTTAGTCCTTCTGCAGCTGGGCGGGTACACTTTTTGCTCACACTTATCAATATTGACCAACAGACCCATGTGTTTGAGTGTAAAGCTTACTTCCAACAGGTACGTTTCATGATTTGCCAACATTCTAAATCAAACTGTAAGTATATTCTATATTAGAAGTGAAAGCGCCAAAACATTCGCCTACAAAAACTTAAGTTGTAAGGTTTCACTAAAAAGAACTTCGACCAAAATTTTATTGATATCAAATGATTAGCGCGTCAAATATAATTACAAGATGTTATAATATTTAATTCAATGGTTAACTTTTTTTGGTAAACGGATTCAATAATTAAAATTCCCTTAGCAAGGCTCGAACTCAGGTAAAAAGAAACTGACTCTAAATTTAGAATGCCCACCATGGGGTCGAACCCATGACCAAAAGGTTAAGAAAAAAAAATACTAGGAATCCTTTAAATTTGTATATGTTAGTAGTTATTGATAGTAATCATTATTCAGACTATGGATTTTGGTAGTAATTAATTGTCCTTTTACTTGAATTACTTATTTATTTTTTAATCCAAACTATCTGACTCGAATTAGCATATTTACTATGGTGATTTATGAAACAAGTTTAAAAAATAATGGAAAATGTTTAACGCTTTGTAAATCATAGCATAATGTGTTACATACGTATGTTGAATAAAAAAAGGGCATTGCTAGAACCACAAAAACTCTATAAAATAAAATCTACAAAAACAGGTGTCAATATATGATTGATGAATTTTGATATTTTTTCTCTGATATCTTTGCTACAACCAATCAACATTAACACATCCTTTTTGTAGATTTTATTTTGTGAAGTCTTTATGGTTTTAGCAATTCTCATAAAAAAACACAATGAATCTTCTCTACACGTACTTGATGCATAGGGGGGAAATACTAATAGCATCGAAAGGTTTATAAATTCATAATGTAGGAAAAACTTGACCCTCTTTTAAACTTCTATAAACAACTATAATAATGGACGACCTTATTTAAAATTTAATAAAAATTAATCTAAATATGGCGGATATAATATATAAGACAAAAATACACCGTTGGTCCCTAAACTTTCCACGAAACATCGCAATGACCCTTAACTTTTCAAAATCGTCGTTTGGCGTCCAAAACTATGGATTTTGAGGCAGAATGCGTCCCTTGACCAGAAATAGGGAGGTCAACGCTAAGTTTTGGTTATTTTTCCAAGGGCAATATACCAACCACATTTACAACTAGGGTATGGTTTATGTCTAACCCGACATTGTATTTAATTTTATAAAATCATCAACTATCAACAATGCAACACACATAGATTCAATAAAAATAACTAAGAATGGCACAAAACGATAAGGGGAAGGGTTTGTACACTGGGTTGAGGAAAGAGGATTGCTCCAAGGGACATCGTTTGGGTGCTAAAAAGGTGAAGAAAGAGGCTACCGACAATGTGTTACTAAAGTGTAATGATTTGGAAACAAGGATTACAAAACTTGAAGCTCTGTTTAATTATCTAAAGGAAAGGAAGGAATTGAAGGAAAATGGTGATAGGGAAAGTTGTGGGTCTAGCTAAGTGTATATTTAGATGGTAGTGAAGTTTGTAATGGTTGTCAACATGAGATCAATCAATAAAAATCAGGGTTTTGAATAAATTATATTGTTTGTTAATCAATATTTTTCATGTTGTTTAATTCTTTAGTTTGACTGTTACAAGTCAATTTGGCAGTTTGATTATTAGATGTCTAAATAATTAAATGATTTGCCTTTTTAGCCATAGTGGTTGTTTGGATTAGCAATTGCATATTGGAGTTATATAATAAAATAGGTTCATCAAATGTTTAGTGGCCACTGTGTTTAGTTTTGCTGATACAAAGGTGTGATCGATTGTGGTGCGTATACCATCACATTTAGCATTTGGTTAGTTTGACTTTTTAAAGGTCAACGACTATCTAATATGTACAGGCGTACAGCCATAAAATATAATGTATAAGACAACATGAAAATGACTTAACACATTGACTTTTTAGCATTTAGCATTTGGTTAGTTTGACTTATAGTAGTCAACTGGGCAAACAATGTCTGATATAACATGAAAATGAAATAAAACATTGTCAGATATAAGGTTCTACTGCTAATTAATACAAAATTGGAGAAGACAATGTGACCTTCACTGCACAGCCTTCACCTGATGAACCATCTAACGATATACATACTGGAAGTGGATTATCAACATACAAAAACATTCATCCTGTCAGTGATGGGCAAATTGCAAATGTGCCTGGAAAAACAAGTATCCAAACACCAAATATTCAAGTTATATAAGGTATAATTGGTGTAACGTAATATAAAACACAAGCCATGCAATTCAAAATTGAAAACTTACTTAGGATGGCTTGTTAGCACAAAGGGTAAGTACGCAATTGGTAATCTTTTCACTGCTTTCAAAACGTTTATTAGCACCACTAGGCACAACATCACAATCACCAGGCTCATCAGCAATGTTTTCCCCATCAAAACCAGGAATTTCAACCATTATAGCCTTCCCGTTCCCATCGAAACCTCGCTTATAAGTTTTTACAACTTCCTCGCCCTTTTCCTCTTGCAAATCGTCCTCTTCCATAATTAGCTTACCCTTTCCCTTATTTTTGATGCTTTAGTCATGGATAACATCTTTTTTCTGTTTGCTGGTTTTGTCATGGATAACATCTTTTCCTTCTTTGATAACAACACCAACTTGCAATTTGTTCTTATCTATACCCTTCCATTTACGGCGAGTCATAAAAGGTCTCTCACTTGACATTCTGAAGTTAGCATCTTCCTCTAACCAACCCACAACCTCAAAACCAATGTTTTCCAAGTAAAATTCTGCTAACATCTGGGGCCTATGTATAACAAAGATATCAACTGACTCATGTGTTTCCGAAAAATCATATAGCTTAAGGACATCCTGGTCCCTATAAATCAAGTGCAACCCATTTTCCAGCGATTTATTTGGATGACAAAAAAACACCGTCCATTTTGGTTCCTTAATCTCTGATAATAGATTATCTAGGGTTGAACTAAAGATACCCCTATCATACCTAAAAGCATTAACATTAATAATAGGTCCGCCTTCATACCTGAGTGGGGTATATTCAAATCTTCCATTTGTGTGAATCCGGAACAATACTTCTCCTTCATCTTCTGGTTCTGAACACTTAAATGTTGTCAAAAATATGTTCCTTTCCATTAACTTGCATCAACGTTGTTTCTCACAATGTGGAATGACTGATTTTTCTCTGTATTGGGTTATTATGAAACTTTTTATGGTTAAGTTGGTTGATGAGTGTGTAAATACTCATCATTTTTACCATTTCTGAGCTGCCAAAACATCCAAAAACACTCAATAATGAATCAAAATAGTGAAAATATCCCAGGAAAGTGTTTTACATGTTTCAAATGCAAAAATACCAAAAACAGATGAAAAACGCACAAAGTTTGCATAATTGGCAGTTTCAGTCCCCCAACTTTCAAAAGTTGTCAAATCTAGTCCCTGGTCATTCTAAAAACTTGAAAAAGTCACCAAAGGTCCTTATAAATCAAAAAGTTACATAATTAGTCCTTTGGTGAAAAGTTTCACAAAATGTCAAGTTTAGTCCCTGAACTTTGAAAATTGTCAAAAATGGCCACTGGGATATGAAAAACTTTGAGAAAAACAAATTTTGTCCTTGCACTAACCTTTTATGACAGGATTGGTCCTTGGTGGAAAGTTTGGTGAAAATTACACAAATGGTCCCTGAAGTTTGAAAGTTTGACGGTTTCAGTCCCTGGTGAAAATAAATCTGAAAAATCATCAAAGGACCTTGCACTATTCATGATGTGGCATAATACACCCTTGGAAATAAATTGGAAGCATGCCAAATCCACACCTCAAACTTTGCCAAAATTACAAAACTAGTCCTTGTGTAATTCATGAACCAAAACCGGATCCCATAAATAATAAATACTACTCCATACTAGTCCAACCCAAGTCCAAGTCCACCCCATTTTTATCACTTGGGCCCAAAAACATCACCAGCCCACACCCAAAGTTATAACACCAGGGTCAAACGTTGACCCTGGTCAAATACCGGTCAAAACCACTCAAACCGCCCAAACTTCCTTCTCCCTCAGCCAAACCACAAACCACCTGTCACACCCCCAAAATCGGGTCCAGCGGAAGAATACGTGTAGCTGGGGTGTAACTCAATTGGTAGGCATACGTGTAGCTGGGGTGTAAACCAGATAATGAGACACAATTCTCATCACCTAAGTCAACAACAAACCACAAGTGAGGCATTATCTTGGCAGGCAGGCACGTGACGGTCATAGGGTTAAGTTTTTTGTAAAAGTAGCTATAGTCTAGGTTTTAAAAACACTTAGTTCGCTATAGCCAGAGCTCTGATACCAATCTGTCACACCCCCAAAATCGGGTCCAGCGGAAGCATACGTGTAGCTGGGGTGTAACTCAATTGGTATTACAATACAAGTTCAAAAATGGTTTTCACTTCAATCATTTAGAATAAAATAGTTAAGTCAAAAATATTGTATTTACATTGTTAAAAGTAGTGCGGAAGTAGGCCCTTAAAATAGTTTAAAACGGTCCCCATATGAATAATCAGAGTCTTCTATGACCATGCCATGCCCTGCCAAAACCTCCAGTAGCGTGCCATTGGTTATACCTGAAGATACATGCTAAAGTGTCAACACGAGGTTGGTGAGTCCATAGAGTTTGTTTAACAAATAAAGTTTATAGAAAAATGATCACACAGCAAAGGCATCGTAAATCCACTCAGTTACAAGTCCCGCCATAAGAGACTTGTAACCTGTGTGTTCACAACCCACTGCTAATAATTATAGTTTCTCAGGATTATATTCACCCATGGTCACGTCTGTTTTGGACCCATAGGCGGGGAACCACCATCCCAAATAGTACATGTCACCCAACGTCGCATCTGTTTTGGACTTGGGTGGGGGGTGTTTCCCCATAATAGTACTATCAATACCTCTCCTTTGACAGATTACTGGGTGCCATTTCCCAAAGTATGAAAGATTACTGGGTGCCGTTTCCCAAAGCATAAAAGTTTAAACATTTCAAGTATCAAGTAAGTATAACACAGTTAAGTATAACACAATCACGTATGTATAAAATCAAGTATAAGTATAATCAAGTATAAGACAATCAAGTATAAATGTTTCAAGTATCAAGAAAGTATGTTTTGAGTATTTGTACAAGTAAGTAAGTAGTTGAGCATGTATCTCCCCCAAAGAGTTAAAACAAGTATGAAAAGAGTAGGGGCTATGACTCACCTGGTGCGAATAGCTACGATGACAAAAGTGGATACACAGAAATGAGGTTCGATCTCTAACCGCAACCTAATATGAATGATAGTGATCTACTTTAGATCATGAAAGGATGAAATAAATGCACATGCACATGATACCTATACCACTCGTAACTTGGAAATAAAAGTTATAGTCAAAGTAAAGTATTTTCCATACTTAAGAAAAATAAGTCCAACTAGAATAATAAAAACTTGTCGTAATATATCGTATATAAAAACGTTAGTGTTATATTCCTTACTTTGGGAAAACCTTGAGATAACGTCTAATAGTTGTAAAAATAAGTCTTGGGTCATAAGTACTTCGTTAGTTAAAAATAATCTCCTTGAATAAGAAATCTAGAAAATATATTATTTAGTACGTAGTTATATTATTTTCTAGTAGTGACTAAATATATATATATAGTTGCGACGATTTTAAAACGTGTATAACTTGGTCGTTTTAAGTTCATTTTCCTCGTTCTTTATATCCACGGATTCGTTTTAGTATATACTAATATATTTTTGATAGTTCGGCTCCTCTAGGTTACGTCTAACGCCTCTATTTGTCCGTCGAAAAATGTCAAACAGCATGCAGTTTTCAGAAAATATAGTTTTCGTCGTTAAACTCGTTTTTAGCGTATCTCCTTCGTTATTAACTCGTTTTCATCCCCGTTTTCGGCCATAGTTCCGTCTCGGAATGTATTTTCTAAATATTTGGTCAAAAGTTACCCCAAACCCACTGAGTTGGCCACGTTTTCATTTTAAGGACAGTAGGTTTTTATATATGTTTAAAATCCATTTTTAATATTCAAAACTAGTTTATAATCCAACCAAATCACTTTCAATCACCACCAAACTAATTTATTCCTACCATACACCTTCCTAGGATGTCATGGGTTCCTAAACATCATAAATCAAGTGGATCTAACAAGGATCTAACAATAATCTATTTCTAGGGATCAAAAGTTACATATATATATAAATGAGTGGTATAACTAACCTATGCATGCAGATCTTGGATAGGAATCATATGATCATCAAAATAACATGAAGAAATTATGAACAAAAGTTTGACAACTTACAAGAAAGATTTGAGATGATTTGGATGAAAAAGTATAAGAAAGCTAGGGATTTTTACCACCAAACCCCAACTAGATCATGATTAGGACATGATTAAACACTTGATCTTAGAAAATTTATAAAGATTGCTTGTGTCTTGTTCCTTGGCCGACCATACTAGAGAGAAAAGAGAGAAAATGTTTACTTGAACTTAGAGAATTATGATAAGAATGAGGTGAAAATGGATTAATATCTATTTAGGAGACATTTGTTAGGTTAGCATTTATGGGGGTTGGTGTGGTTTAAGCTCATGAGTAGGCTAGGAGGGGGGGGGGGGGGGGGGGCGGTTCACAAAGGAGGGAAAGAGGGGGGGATGTTGGGTGATTTAATTAGGAAGTGTAGTGTAGTTTGTGTTGTTATTAGTTAGTTTAGGTATAATCGGGTACCGGGTTTGCTAGAAATAATTTTTAATGAGATAAAATAAAATATAATGAATTTGTAAAAATTGTAAAATAATGTTCCTGATGAGAATCGTAAGTTAAAATAATGATCGGGTTAAAATATCGCAAACCGACGGAGTTATAAGCTTCGACCGGAAAACGTAACAGTTGATTTGAAAACACCGGGTAAATTAATAATATAACTTTTATATTATTATTATGAGTATAAAAATATGTTAGGACCATAGTTGGGATTATCGGATCAATTATTCATAGTAATAGTTTATAGGATAACGTTTATTAGGTAAATAACCGTGCGTATACAGAAATGACGCAACTCACGCATAAACGACAAATTTTCTCCGGAGGTGAATAGTGTTTTATGAATAGTAAAATTTTAAAACGCTTCTCAGAATATCAAACTGACTCCGAAAAAGATGAATAGTAAAATGATGAATAGTGATCGATGAATAGTAACCGATGAATAGTAAATGTGAAAGTTCGGGAAAAGACCAGAATTTACGAGTTGTGACAGTCTCTACCCCTTAAGGGAACTTCGTCCCGAAGTTCAGTTAACATTGGTCTCCGAAGTGTTATAAAGGTGAAAATTCATGAGATGAAATGACGAGTTGACGTGCTTCC
Source organism: Artemisia argyi (assembly GCA_030686995.1). Classification (NCBI taxonomy): domain Eukaryota; kingdom Viridiplantae; phylum Streptophyta; class Magnoliopsida; order Asterales; family Asteraceae; genus Artemisia; species Artemisia argyi. The sequence goes on from CM060699.1 coordinate 83,546,612, forward strand.
AGGCGGCGGTTCACGAGGTGACGAAAAGTATAAGCGTTCTGACAACGAGGGTATACACACACATAAATGAAGCATTTGTAAATTGAGTAGAGGATTCAATCCAGACAACATTTTATTATAACCATTCTCAGTGTTGCAAAATTCATTTCTGAGTCGGATATAGGTAGTCAGCCTATGTCCCACTATCCCGGGTTGAATATAGGTGACTAGTCTATATTCCACCGAGGTTCCATGAATTTTGAAATACTCAGCTCAGTTATACTAATACTATGTCCTTCACAAAGACCAAGACGTTCAGAAAGACTAAGGCAGGTGACCAAACTCGACGTCAAATGATGAAACTATGCAAGGAAAAACATAATAGGGTGATATATATGATACGTGAACATGCTTATGTGAAAGACAATGATAGAAATCAACTAGAATAAGTGAATATAATAAACCAGATAATGAGACACAATTCTCATCACCTAAGTCAACAACAAACCACAAGTGAGGCATTATCTTGGCAGGCAGGCACGTGACGGTCATAGGGTTAAGTTTTTCGTAAAAGTAGCTATAGTCTAGGTTTTAAAAACACTTAGTTCGCTATAGCCAGAGCTCTGATACCAATCTGTCACACCCCCAAAATCGGGTCCAGCGGAAGCATACGTGTAGCTGGGGTGTAACTCAATTGGTATTACAACACAAGTTCAAAAATGGTTTTCACTTCAATCATTTAGAATAAAATAGTTAAGTCAAAAATATTATATTTACATTGTTAAAAGTAGTGCGGAAGTAGGCCCTTAAAATAGTTTAAAACGGTCCCCATATGAATAATCAGAGTCTTCTATGACCATGCCATGCCCTGCCAAAACCTCCAGTAGCGTGCCATTGGTTATACCTGAAGATACATGCTAAAGTGTCAACACGAGATTGGTGAGTCCATAGAGTTTGTTTAACAAATAAAGTTTATAGAAAAATGATCACACAGCAAAGGCATCGTAAATCCACTCAGTTACAAGTCCCGCCATAAGAGACTTGTAACCTGTGTGTTCACAACCCACTGCTAATAATTATAGTTTCTCAGGATTATATTTACCCATGGTCACGTCTGTTTTGGACCCATAGGCGGGGAACCACCATCCCAAATAGTATATGTCACCCAACGTCGCATCTGTTTTGGACTTGGGTGGGGGGTGTTTCCCCATAATAGTACTATCAATACCTCTCCTTTGACAGATTACTGGGTGCCATTTCCCAAAGTACGAAAGATTACTGGGTGCCATTTCCCAAAGCATAAAAGTTTAAACGTTTCAAGTATCAAGTAAGTATAACACAGTTAAGTATAACACAATCACGTATGTATAAAATCAAGTATAAGTATAATCAAGTATAAGACAATCAAGTATAAATATTTCAAGTATCAAGAAAGTATGTTTTGAGTATTTGTACAAGTAAGTAAGTAGTTGAGCATGTATCTCCCCCAAAGAGTTAAAACAAGTATGAAAAGAGTAGGGGCTATGACTCACCTGGTGCGAATAGCTACGATGACAAAAGTGGATACACAGAAATGAGGTTCGATCTCTAACCGCAACCTAATATGAATGATAGTGATCTACTTTAGATCATGAAAGGATGAAATAAATGCACATGCACATGATACCTATACCACTCGTAACTTGGAAATAAAAGTTATAGTCAAAGTAAAGTATTTTCCATACTTAAGAAAAATAAGTCTAACTAGAATAATAAAAACTTGTCGTAATATATCGTATATAAAAACGTTAGTGTTATATTCCTTACTTTGGGAAAACCTTGAGATAACGTCTAATAGTTGTAAAAATAAGTCTTGGGTCATAAGTACTTCGTTAGTTAAAAATAATCTCCTTGAATAAGAAATCTAGAAAATATATTATTTAGTACGTAGTTATATTATTTTCTAGTAGTGACTAAATATATATATATAGTTGCGACGATTTTAAAACGTGTATAACTTGGTCGTTTTAAGTTCATTTTCCTCGTTCTTTATATCCACGGATTCGTTTTAGTATATACTAATATATTTTTGATAGTTCGGCTCCTCTAGGTTACGTCTAACGCCTCTATTTGTCCGTCGAAAAATGTCAAACAGCATGCAGTTTTCAGAAAATATAGTTTTCGTCGTTAAACTCGTTTTTAGCGTATCTCCTTCGTTATTAACTCGTTTTCATCCCCGTTTTCGGCCATAGTTCCGTCTCGGAATGTATTTTCTAAATATTTGGTCAAAAGTTACCCCAAACCCACTGAGTTGGCCACGTTTTCATTTTAAGGACAGTAGGTTTTTATATATGTTTAAAATCCATTTTTAATGTTCCAAACTAATTTCTAATCCAACCAAATCACTTTCAATCACCACCAAACTAATTTATTCCTACCATACATCTTCCTAGGGTGTTATGGGTTCCTAAACATCATAAATCAAGTGGATCTAACAAGGATCTAACAATAATCTATTTCTAGGGATCAAAAGTTACATATATATAAATGAGTGGTATAACTAACCTATGCATGTAGATCTTGGATAGGAATCATATGATCATCAAAATAACATGAAGAAATTATGAACAAAAGTTTGACAACTTACAAGAAAGATTTGAGATGATTTGGATGAAAAAGTATAAGAAAGCTAGGGATTTTTACCACCAAACCCCAACTAGATCATGATTAGGACATGATTAAACACTTGATCTTGGAAAAATTATAAAGATTGTTTGTGTCTTGTTCCTTGGCCGACCATACTAGAGAGAAAAGAGAGAAAATGTTTACTTGAACTTAGAGAATTATGATAAGAATGAGGTGAAAATGGATTAATATCTATTTAGGAGACATTTGTTAGGTTAGCATTTATGGGGGTTGGTGTGGTTTAAGCTCATGAGTAGGCTAGGAGGGGGGGGGGGGGGGGGTTCACAAAGGAGGGAAAGAGGGGGGGATGTTGGGTGATTTAATTAGGAAGTGTAGTGTAGTTTGTGTTGTTATTAGTTAGTTTAGGTATAATCGGGTACCGGGTTTGCTAGAAATAATTTTTAATGAGATAAAATAAAATATAATGAAGTTGTAAAAATTGTAAAATAATGTTCCTGATGAGAATCGTAAGTTAAAATAATGATCGGGTTAAAATATCGCAAACCGACGGAGTTATAAGCTTCGACCGGAAAACGTAACAGTTGATTTGAAAACACCGGGTAAATTAATAATATAACTTTTATATTATTATTATGAGTATAAAAATATGTTAGGACCATAGTTGGGATTATCGAATCAATTATTCATAGTAATAGTTTATAGGATAACGTTTATTAGGTAAATAACCGTGCGTATACAGAAATGACGCAACTCACGCATAAACGACAAATTTTCTCCGGAGGTGAATAGTGTTTTATGAACAGTAAAATTTTAAAACGCTTCTCAGAATATCAAACTGACTCCGAAAAAGATGAATAGTAAAATGATGAATAGTGATCGATGAATAGTAACCGATGAATAGTAAATGTGAAAGTTCGGGAAAAGACTAGAATTTACGAATTGTGACACCACCACACCCCTGGTATTGCTCCACCACCCCCACCACTTGCAGAATAATCATCACACACCCACTCCTCCCTACACCTACCTCACATCAAGCATTAAATGCACCACCCCCATTGTGTGTATCAGAACCAAATTGCAAATAGGTCTTTTCCCGCCAAAACACGTGACACCTTGTGAATGGGCCAAAGAAGCCAGAGGGAGGTGGGATATGCTCAGAAAGGCTCAAGAAACCCTAATATGGGGGTATAAATAGAAGAGGATTGCAAGGAAGATAGTTAGTTAGTTAATTAGTAATTTTTATGTCGAATTTAGAGTAATTTAAATTTCTAATGGTTTCCTAAGCTTTTAAGCATTGTACTAGTTTGTTTCTATGTAATTTCAAGTTTTTGAGTAATCAATTTCAAGTTTCATTGGCTATCTCAGATTGTACTATCTTCATTTCTATTTTGAATGTCTTAATGCACTAGGTTGTGGTATTGATTGAATGTTGATGGATTCTTAGGCCACATAAGCTCCCCTAAAGCTTTTTCAAGCTTTTAGAGACCCTTAAAACACTGCTCAGTTAAGAAAATCAAAAATATAATAAAAAGTCAACATTAGTCAACTGATGTGTTCTTGAGTTTGATTGCAGGTTTCTAAAGTGAAAAGAGCAAGATTGGAGCTTAAATTGGCCTATCTAAAGATAGGCTTCTGTGGAGAAGCTCCTTGTTCATGCTAGGGGTACCTTGTAAGAAATTGCTTATTTCAATTTTCAACTAAAAATCTTAGTTTCTATTTGCTTGCTTTTATTTGAAATTCTGTGTTAAGTTTGTGTTTATTTCTGTTCAACTTTGATCATTAGAGTAGTTGTAGGTCTTATAATCTAGTTACAATAACTTTAAGTAATTTTTCCAAAATTTGGTAGTTCAAGTGAAATCTGTGAATATGAGTTCTTGTGGTTAGAACTTGTATTTTTGTGATCAAACCTGTTCTTGGTAGTGTATATGTGTAATCTGAACCAAGTTTTTGGATTAAAACATTGGAATCCTTTGAAAAGCCATAGAATCAGTAGCATTAAGGTGTGTTTGGATTAATAGAGATCATCTTGGATATCTGTGTTTTCTTGGTTTAAACTGGTTTAAGTAGTATTCAGTAGTATTAAGTAGACCATATTGAGCATAAAAACAAGGTGTCTTTTGGTTGAGAGTCAAAATCACAAAGAACACCCCACACAGTCAACTGTGTGAGTTTTTGAGTCCCAAAAGCCATTCATAAGCTAGCATAGATTGTTAGTTTAACTTAAATCAACTTTAGTTTAGCTTGTTAACCTGTTTTCAGTCACTTAGGATCAAGCAAAAGTCACCAAAGTCAAACAACCAAGTTTTCTTAAAAAGTCAAATTGCTCCTCATCAGATTTTTGCAAAAAACTCCAAGAATATTTGTGATTTATGTGCTTTGATTGAGAAGCTGAAACTTGTTGTAGTGATACACTACCACCTCAACTTTTAAGTCCTACATTGGTTTGATTTTTGCAAATTTTCTATAAGCTCCCACAAGCTTTGGAAGTGAGCTGCAGGGCAAAACCCTTGCCCTGTGCACACAGACCTCATCCACACCACCACCTTAAGTGGTGGCTGCAGCCCACCTCAGTGGACTCCACTTGCTAAACTTGGTCCCATTGAACCCCCCTCCTACCAGGGTGCATACATTGCCCCTTGGTTTGACCTAGGAACCAGTGGACCCCACCTAGTTTAGCCCCAAAGTCTGTCCCCAGATCTGAGTTAATTCCATTTTTCTCAAGTGCTTATTTGTCTCCCAACAGCTTATTTGTGCTCATCCCTTGTTGTTACTTGCTTATTTGAGTTTGTTAAACTTGTTGGTACCTATTTTTACCATTGTGGACCCCACCATCAGTCATTTGACCTTATTTGACCACACAGTCAACCAAAGTCAACTGTATAAGTCAAGGGGGTGCTACTGTTTATTTATAAGCAATTTTCAAAAGTGTTTTTACAAAAGTTTGTTATTTTCAGTAGTTAAGTAGGTTTGTAAAAGAAAATCCTAGAAAAAACCAATTTAAAATAAGTGATAGTTTCTATTTAATTCAACTTAATTTTAATTTTCATTTTTAGATTTTAATTAAGTACTTAGTGTTTTTATATTTTTCTTAATTACCTTATATAGTAAAGTAATTTTAGTAATTTTTTCAAATTTTTATTCTATCATTTAGTATTAATTAGATTTAATTTTAGTTTTCTTAATTATTAATTAATATTAAGTAATAAATCTCATATTTAGTTTTTATAATGTAAAACTTAGTTTTTATATTTTTCCTAGCTCTAATATAGTATAATAGACTTTTAGAAAATATATATTTGAATTCTACTGTTAATTTTCTATTTTTCTTATTTTAATTATTTAAATTAGAATTAAAGTAATTAAAAGGTAAATAATTAGTGGATTAATTTTAAAACATAATTTTTAGAGTTTTTATAATTTTTTAGGATTCCAGTGATGGTTAAGTAATTTAATAAATTTTATCTTAATTTTCTAAGTTAATTTAGTATTAATATTAATTAAAAGTAATTTAATCAGTTTAATTAAGTTAAATAGTTTTCAATTTATAAAAAAACCCATAAAAAGACAAAAATATTTATTTTTATTTTTTATACTTTCTTCAAGTTCTAATTTAAGTTTAGAAATTGTTTTTGTAACTTTTTAGTTTAATTTGTAATAGTTATAATTATTAGTTAATATAAATTAGATTTTAATTTAGTTTTTAAATAGTTTTATTAATTAAATAATATTTAAATAGTATTTTAATCATTTTCATAATTTCATTTTCATTTTTAATTTTAAGTTTCAAGAATTGTCAAAAACACCCCCTGTAGTTTGTTAAATACCAAAATCCCACTTTTTCAGTCCGATTGCGTAAATCTGAATTGTGAATACGTGCATATAATTGTATATCTGAGTTTTGTGAATATTATATCTGTGTACAAATACCAAAATAATAGTAGCAATATCAATTCACATCATCTGGCTACTATCCTCAGTGCCACTTTCTCAAAAACGATTTCAAACGACACCATTTCAATCTCGCTGGGACTTTAACGACCCGGGAAAACACTATACTATCACCGGAGTATTGATTCTAGGCTGTCTTTGACTTGTTGACCTTGGTCAATAATATCTGACGGTTTAGACCCAATCAAAATTTGGCGCCGCTGCCGGGGAGGTTGTTGCGTGGTTTAAAAAATCGTTTTAAGTTTAGTAGTTTTCAAAACCCTCCCTGTACAAATTTCACACAAATTTGTAAAAAGTTTTTGTAAAAACATAATCATATCAAAAACGTTCATTAACACTTCTCCTGAAGTGTTGAAAACACCAAAAAAAAATTAAAAACAATCAAAAACAAACTGTGAAGTTAAATTACTTCGTGTTCTTTAAGATTACAACCTGAAACAGTTGGTTTAAGGTAAGTTCTGACATTAAATTGCGAACTGAAGAGGAAACCTATTTACTTCCTCCCGCCAGCCTGCGAGTAATCTTAAAGGGACGATTTCGGTTAACGAATCAGTTCCAAAAATATTTCCCAAGTTTTCTGCACACACACCCATAAGCCTAAAGCAGTTTTTCAAATTAATTAATAAACCCATAATAAGTTCCCAAACTTAAGATTAAAACTTGTCTTTATATCCCTGTGAGTGGTGTACCTTTTTCAAAGAAGCCATTCACTTGTGATTTCTGGTTTAAGTTCACTGTGGTTTTGCCTCGATCTTGTTTTGAAAACTTGTTTTTAGTGCATGCGCACTCGGTCACAAACAAAACGTAAACATCAGAAAAACGTACACGAGCTACGTTCTGACACACAAGAACCAAAGACCGAAATGGCCGCTGGGCCACCACCACCTTTACCACCCCCTGACCCTCCGAGGGATGAGCCAGCTCCCGATCTCCGAACGATGGAGGAGCTGTGCCAGCCTACCATGCAAGGGCGGGGTGGGCCTATTGCACCATTCACTATTGAGGCTACGGACTTTGGCCTCAAGCACCACATGATCCAACAAGTCCAGAATTCGTGTCAATTTCACGGATTACCGGGTGACGATGCCAATAAGCATCTTGACAAATATCTCACGGTCACCCAAAGCATGAAACAGCATGGTGTCACGGATGATGCCCTTCGGCTGTACCTTTTCCCCTATTCTCTCACTCATCATGCCACTGCATGGTTTGACCGACTTCTAAAGAATTCTATTCGAACCTTTGATGAAATGGTAACCAAGTTTTTAGCAAAATATTTTCCACCATCCATGGTTACCAAGTTACGAAATGATATCAGCAACTTCCGGCAACGTTCCGATGAGTCTCTTTTTGAGGCTTGGGAGCGTTATAAGCTAGCTATTGATCGATGCCCTAACCACAATATGTTGCAAGTTACCATCATAGATACCTTCTATAATGGTCTGACATTGAGGCACCGAGACATTCTCAATGCTGCTGCTGGTGGGACCTTTATGAAAAGGCGTCCCGAGGAGTGCTATGACTTAATCGAGAACATGACTGCCCACCATAACTTTTGGGATTCCTCTGCGGAGAGGGATGCGTCATGTCATTCAGTTACTCCCTCATCATCATCTCCTGAAATAATTGCTCTTAATAAAAAGATGGATAATATTTCTACGGCTGTGTTGAGAATGAGCCAAACAATGCAAAATCAGGCTCAAAATCAACAAGTGAAAGCCGTGGCCCGAAGTTGTGAAACTTGTGGGGGCCCTCATCTGTATTCCGAGTGTCCAGTTACTGCTGGTTTTCCTCCAGAGAACGTATATGCTGCTCACGGTTTCTACAATACGGGGGGTAATTCTTACCAACCGCAAGGGGACCGTAATCTCTTAAGCTATCGTTCCAACAATTTTCTCGGACCTCCTGGTTTTAACCAAAATCAAAACCGTAAAGTGAATCAGAATTTTAACCAAGGTCAAAACTCAAATTTCCAAAACCCGAACCAAAATCAAGGCCAGTTTAATCAAAACAATTTTCAAAATGGCAATCAAAACCAAGGTTTTCAAGGAAATTTTCAAAGAAACCAGAATCAAGGGAATTACAATCAGGGTAATTTCAATCAGAGAAACACTTTTCAGGGTAACAACAATCAAAATCAAGGGAATTTTCAAAACAACCGTGTTCAAAATCCTCCTGTTCAAAATCAAAACGTTGTTCAACCCTCGTCTTCCTCCAATGCTGAATTTAAACAATTCATGAAAGCACAAGAGGAAACGAATCGGTTATTGCTTAGCACGATCTCTGAGCTTCAGAAGTCTTTAAATGATCGACCCTCGGGCCCGGGTACATTACCGAGCAACACGATCGCTAACCCGAGGGGCGATGTCAAAGCGATCACCACCCGAAGTGGGGCATCTTACAATGGACCCTCGATTCCTTCTACCTCTTCTTCTCCTCCTAAGGTAGCGGAACGTGAACCTGAGGTTACTACGGACAAGGTACTTCCTACTAATAACGGAGGTACCAACAACGTCCACCCTCAAGTTGTCCCGGTCCCGGCTCGTAAGCCGAAAGTTGTATTTGATCCCCCTGTGAGTTCTGATGAAATCCCAAAGAATGATCCTAAGCCGTCAATTCCATATCCTTCACGTTTGAATGATCAAAAGAACCGCGAAAAAGCTAACCATCAGATGGAAAAATTTTATCAAATTTTCCAAGAATTACACTTTGATATTAGCTTCGCGGACGCTCTTCTTCTCATGCCTAAGTTTGCTTCGACAATCAAAAATCTGATAAGCAACAAAGAAAAACTTTGTGAAATGGCAAAAACTCCTCTTAATGAGCATTGCTCAGCAGTGCTCTTGAAAAAGCTTCCCGAAAAGCTTGGAGATCTCGGGAAATTTCTCATTCCTTGTATTTTCCCGGGGATGGTTGAATGCTTTGCCTTGGCCGATCTTGGCGCAAGCATTAACCTGATGCCTTACACAGTCTGGAAAAGACTCTCACTTCCTGCTCTCACTCCGACCTGCATGACACTCGAGCTTGCAGACCGTACCATATCCCGTCCTCTCGGCATTGCCGAAGATATCTTCGTTAAAGTAGGAAAGTTCCATTTTCCGGCAGATTTCGTGATTGTTGATTTCGATGCTGACCCACGAGTTCTTCTCATTCTCAGGAGGGGATTCTTAAGAACGGGTCGTGCTTTAATCGATGTATTCGAAGAAGAAATCACTCTACGTGTTGGTGGCGAGGCCATCACATTCAATCTTGATCAGACTTCAAGATACTCCTCCAACTATGACGCTGAAACGGTTAACCGAATTGACATCATCGATGTTGCATCTAAGGAATATTCTCAAGAGGTCCTTGGTTTCTCATCCAGTGGCAGTCTTTCTACTGACCCTATCATTTCCGACCCTTCCCCTTCCCTCACTCCGTTTGAGGGAAGTGACTTCCTTCTGGAAGAGGTCGAGGCATTTCTTGCTCAAGATAGCACAATCCCAAGTGGGGTTGATGAAAACTATCTTGACCCGGAGGGGGACATTCTTCTCCTTGAAAGATTGTTAAATGACGATCCTTCACCCTCTCCGTCTCCAAAAATACTTCATAAAGCGGAAGTCAAAAATGTTAAAATAACTGAAGACTTTCCCGAGGTTGAGCTCAAGGACTTGCCTCCTCATCTAGAATATGCATTTCTGGAGGGTGATGATAAATTGCCCGTCATTATTGCTAAAGACTTAAAAGTTGAGGAAAAGGCAGCACTCCTAAAGGTTCTAAAGTCACATAAACAAGCAATCGCTTGGAAACTCTCCGACATTAAGGGCATAAGCCCGAACTTTTGTACTCATAAAATCTTAATGGGGGATGACTTTAAGCCAGCAGTGCAACAACAGAGAAGGGTAAATCCAAAAATCCACGAAGTTATCAAACAAGAAGTTCTTAAACTTCTTGATGCGGGATTGATTTACCCTATTTCTGACAGTCCTTGGGTTAGCCCAGTTCATTGTGTCCCTAAAAAGGGTGGCATTACCGTTGTCACCAACGAGGATAACGAGTTGATTCCAACTCGTTTGGTCACGGGTTGGCGAGTATGTATTGACTATTGAAAGTTAAATGAAGCCACCCGTAAAGACCATTTTCCTCTCCCTTTTATGGACCAGATTCTTGAAAGACTTGCGGGGAATGAATACTACTGCTTCCTCGATGGTTTTTCGGGTTACTTCCAAATCCCCATTGATCCCCAGGATCAAGAGAAGACTACCTTCACATGCCCCTACGGAACTTTTGCTTACAGACGTATGCCTTTCGGCTTATGTAATGCTCCAGGCATGTTCCAGAGGTGCATGATGTCTATATTTTCCGACATGATCGGGAAAACTATGGAGGTATTCATGGATGACTTTTCAGTCATCGGGGATTCATTCCAGACCTATCTCTCCCACTTGGAACAAATGCTTAAACGTTGCAAAGAAACGAATTTAAGTCTCAACTGGGAGAAGAGTCACTTTATGGTTAAATAGGGCATTGTCCTCGGCCATAAAATCTCAAAGAATGGGATTGAGGTTGACAAAGCCAAAATTGATGTCATTACTAAATTACCTCATCCCACCACCGTAAAAGGTGTTAGGAGCTTTTTGGGTCATGCCGGCTTCTACCGTAGGTTTATCCAAGATTTTTCTAAGATAGCCCGGCCTATGACCCATCTCCTCGAGAAGGATGCTCCTTTCATCTTCTCTCCTGATTGCATCGAAGCTTTTGAAACATTAAAGAAAAAGCTTACCGAGGCACCGATTCTTGTTGCCCCCGATTGGGACCTACCTTTTGAGCTTATGTGCGATGCTAGTGATTTTGCCATAGGTGCGGTCTTGGGGCAACGTAAAGCAAAATACTTTCAGCCTATACACTACGCAAGTAAAACTATGACCGAGGCTCAGAGCCATTACACCACCACTGAAAAAGAACTCCTAGCTGTAGTGTATGCCTTTGAGAAATTTCGGCCATACTTGATCTTGACCAAATGCGTGGTGTATACGGATCACTCGGCTTTGAAGTACTTATTTGCAAAGCAAGATGCAAAGCCGAGACTTCTCCGTTAGGTTCTCCTCCTTCAGGAATTTGATATCATTATCCGTGATAAAAAAGGAGCCGAGAACCTTGCTGCTGATCATCTCTCACGATTAGAAAACCCACATCAAGATGTGTCCGAGAAACAAGAAATAAATGAATCATTCCCTCTCAAGACACTCAGTGCGGTTACTTTTCGTGGTGACTCTACTACCCCATGGTTTGCCGACTTTGCAAATTACCATGCGGGTAACTTCATCGTGAAGGGGATGACGTCCCAACAGAAAAACAAATTTTTTAAAGACGTCAAACATTATTTCTGGGACGACCCCTTCCTCTTCAAAATCTGTGCCGATCAAGTCATCAGGCGATGTGTATACGGACAGGAAGCCGCTGATATTCTCAAGGCTTGCCATGCTGGACCCACCGGGGGCCACCATAGTCCTAACTACACCGCCAAAAAGGTGTTTGATTCCGGTTTCTATTGGCCCACGATCTATAAGGATGCCCACGAGTTAGTCAAAGCCTGTGATGCTTGTCAGCGTCACGGGAATATTTCACAAAAGAACGAAATGCCACAAAATGCTATTCAAGTTTGTGAAATCTTTGACGTCTGGGGCATTGACTTTATGGGGCCATTCCCATCTTCTCGTGGAAACAAATACATACTCGTGGCTGTTGACTACTTGTCAAAATGGGTTGAGGCTAAGGCCTTACCCACTAATGATGCCCGAGTCGTTGTGAAATTCTTGAAATCCCTCTTTGCTCATTTTGGAACTCCATGTGCCATCATTAGTGATCACGGTACTCACTTTTGCAATGATCAATTTGCAAAAGTCATGCTTAAGTACGGTGTTACTCATCGTCTTTCTACCGCATATCACCCCCAAACAAGTGGGCAGGTGGAGGTTTCCAACCGTGGTATAAAACGGATTCTTGAGAGGACAGTAGGTGAAAACCGTGCTTCCTGGTCGGATAAACTAGATGATGCACTCTGGGCCTTCCGTACAGCTTACAAAACACCCATCGGGTGTACTCCATACAAGCTTGTATCCGGGAAGGCGTGTCATTTACTGATCGAGCTCGAGCACAAAGCCTACTGGGCCTTGAAACATGCTAACTACGACCTTCATAAAGCGGGTGATCACCGTAAGGTTCAACTCAATGAATTAAACGAACTTCGTGATCAAGCCTACGAGAACTCTTTGATCTACAAAGAAAAGACAAAGAAGATTCACGACTCTAAAATTAAGAACCGAGTTTTCAACGTCGGTGACAGAGTCCTTCTTTTCAATTCAAGATTAAAGATCTTCTCGGGGAAATTAAAAACCCGGTGGACTGGACCATTCACTATTGCTAAAGTATATCCATACGGGACTGTTGAATTATCTCAACCCGAAGGTCCCAACTTCAAAGTGAATGGTCATAGATTGAAACATTATTTTGGAGAGGACATACCACCCATGGTTGTCCCGGATCTCCAAACTTTCCCCATGGACCAATGAATTTGGGGATCGAGTCAAGCTAGTGACTCGGTGAACAAAAATTAGCAACATATATGGGTTTTCACCCGTATTTCTGACTTCTTTCTACTTTCTACCACCATAGTGTGGGGGAGTGGCCGTCCCCCACCTGTTGAAAAGTAAAAATGTACATTTGTTGTTTAAAAAAAAAATGTATGTACAGATAAATAAAGTGAAAAATAAAATCCATATTTCCACAGTTAGATTCGAATATTAGCTTCTTCCGTTCAGAGGGTCGGCATAATAGCCGGGACTTTGAATATTGAGGACAATATTCAGTTCTAGTGTGGGGGGGGGGGGGGGGAATTCTTACGAATTTTATCACAAAACTTTCTAAGTACCCCCATTTTTAGGCCTAAATTTTTCAAAAATTTTTCACTTTATTTCAAAATTTTTGTGGTAATCAGTCCGCCAGAGTCTAAATGACAAATGGATTGGCTAGTCCAGGAGCAAACGGCTCTTGGTAAAGACATCTCAAACCCGTTGATGGCTGGCAATTTGCCAAAAATTGTATGGTTCCTCAGCTCCCCCGTATCCTCTTAAACAAATGAGTTGGCTAGCCCGCAAGATTATGGCTTGTGGTAAAGGCAGTGGAAAATCCATAATTGGTAATCAGCTCACCAAGATGTTGACTTAGTCCATCAAGATGCTGGCTAGTCCAGAAGCAAACGGCTTTTGGTAAAGACTAATCAAATCCGTTGACAGCTGGTGGTTTGCTCAAAATCACACGGTTATCAGGTGTGCCACAGTTCTTACACCTGGATACTCCAGAAGTGATGGCTTTTGGTAAAGAGAATTTCAAATCCATCAAGTTTTTCTCAAAAGATTGCTAGGGACTAACAATGTTTTAGTGTGGGGGATTGATGAGTGTGTAAATACTCATCATTTTTACCATTTCTGAGCTGCCAAAACATCCAAAAACACTCAATAATGAATCAAAATAGTGAAAATATCCCAGGAAAGTGTTTTACATGTTTCAAATGCAAAAATACCAAAAACAGATGAAAAACGCACAAAGTTTGCATAATTGGCAGTTTCAGTCCCCCAACTTTCAAAAGTTGTCAAATCTAGTCCCTGGTCATTCTAAAAACTTGAAAAAGTCACCAAAGGTCCTTATAAATCAAAAAGTTACATAATTAGTCCTTTGGTGAAAAGTTTCACAAAATGTCAAGTTTAGTCCCTGAACTTTGAAAATTGTCAAAAATGGCCCCTGGGATATGAAAAACTTTGAGAAAAATAAATTTTGTCCTTGTACTAACCTTTTATGACAGGATTGGTCCTTGGTGGAAAGTTTGGTGAAAATTACACAAATGGTCCTTGAAGTTTGAAAGTTTGACAGTTTCAGTCCCTGGTGAAAATAAATCTGAAAAATCATCAAAGGACCTTGCACTATTCATGATGTGGCATAATACACCCTTGGAAATAAATTGGAAGTATGCCAAATCCACACCTCAAACTTTGCCAAAATTACAAAACTAGTCCTTGTGTAATTCATGAACCAAAACCGGATCCCATAAATAATAAATACTACTCCATACTAGTCCAACCCAAGTCCAAGTCCACCCCATTTTTATCACTTGGGCCCAAAAACATCACCAACCCACACCCAAAGTTATAACACCAGGGTCAAACGTTGACCCTGGTCAAATACCGGTCAAAACCACCCAAACCGCCCAAACTTCCTTCTCCCTCAGCCAAACCACAAACCACCACACCCCTGGTATTGCTCCACCACCCCCACCACTTGCAGAATAATCATCACATACCCACACCTCCCTACACCTACCTCACATCAAGCATTAAATGCACCACCCCCCATTGCGTGTATCAGAACCAAACTGCAAATAGGTCTTTTCCCGCCAAAACACGTGGCACCTTGTGAATGGGCCAAAGAAGCCAGAGGGAGGTGGGATATGCTCAGAAAGGCTCAAGAAACCCTAATATGGGGGTATAAATAGAAGAGGATTGCAAGGAAGACAATTAGTTAGTTAATTAGTAATTTTTATGTCGAATTTAGAGTAATTTAAATTTCTAATGGTTTCCTAAGCTTTTAAGCATTGTACTAGTTTGTTTCTATGTAATTTCAAGTTTTCGAGTAATCAATTTCAAGTTTCATTGGCTATCTCAGATTGTGCTATCTCACTGAGTTGTGGTATTGATTGAATGTTGATGGATTCTTAGGCCACATAAGCTCCCCTAAAGCTTTTTCAAGCTTTTAGAGACCCTTAAAACACTGCTCAGTTAAGAAAATCAAAAATATAATAAAAAGTCAACATTAGTCAACTGGTGTGTTCTTGAGTTTGATTGCAGGTTTCTAAAGTGAAAAGAGCAAGATTGGAGCATAAATTGGCCTATCTAAAGATAGGCTTCTGTGGAGAAGCTCCTTGTTCATGCTAGGGGTACCTTGTAAGAAATTGCTTATTTCAATTTTCAACTAAAAATCTTAGTTTCTATTTGCTTGCTTTTATTTGAAATTCTGTGTTAAGTTTGTGTTTATTTCTGTTTAACTTTGATCATTAGAGTAGTTGTAGTTCTTATAATCTAGTTACAATAACTTTAAGTAATTTTTCCAAAATTTGGTAGTTCAAGTGAAATCTGTGAATATGAGTTCTTGTGGTTAGAACTTGTATTTTTGTGATCAAACCTGTTCTTGGTAGTGTATATGTGTAATCTGAACCAAGTTTTTGGATTAAAACATTGGAATCCTTTGAAAAGCCATTGAATCAGTAACATTAAGGTGTGTTTGGATTAATATAGATCATCTTGGATATCTGTGTTTTCTTGGTTTAAACTGGTTTAAGTAGTATTCAGTAGTATTAAGTAGACCATATTGAGCATAAAAACAAGGTGTCTTTTGGTTGAGAGTCAAAATCACAAAGAACACCCCCACACAGTCAACTGTGTGAGTTTTTGAGTCCCAAAAGCCATTCATAAGCTAGCATAGATTATTAGTTTAACTTAAATCAACTTTAGTTTAGCTTGTTAACCTGTTTTCAGTCATTTAGGATCAAGCAAAATTCACCAAAGTCAAACAACCAAGTTTTCTTAAAAAGTCAAATTGCTCCTCATCAGATTTTTGCAAAAAAACTCCAAGAATATTTGTGATTTATGTGCTTTGATTGAGAAGCTGAAACTTATTGTAGTGATACACTACCACCTCAACTTTTAAGTCCTACCTTGGTTTGATTTTTGCAAATTTTCTATAAGCTCCCACAAGCTTTGGAAGTGAGCTGCAGGGCAAAACCCTTGCCCTGTGCACACATACCTCATCCACACCACCACCTTAAGTGGTGGCTGCAGCCCACCTCAGTGGACCCCACTTGCCAAACTTGGTCCCATTGAACCCCCTCCTACCAGGGTGCATACATTGACCCTTGGTTTGACCTAGGACCCAGTGGACCCCACCTAGTTTAGCCCCAAAGTCTGTCCTCAGATCTGAGTTAATTCCATTTTTCTCAAGTGCTTATTTGTCTCCCAACAGCTTATTTGTGCTCATCCCTTGTTGTTACTTGCTTATTTGAGTTTGTTAAACTTGTTGGTACCCATTTTTACCATTGTGGACCCCACCATCAGTCATTTGACCTTATTTGACCACACAGTCAACCAAAGTCAACTGTATAAGTCAAGGGGGTGCTACTGCTTATTTATAAGCAATTTTCAAAAGTGGTTTTACAACAGTTTGTTATTTTCAGTAGTTAAGTAGGTTTGTAAAAGAAAATCCTAGAAAAAACCAATTTAAAATAAGTGATAGTTTCTATTTAATTCAACTTAATTTTAATTTTCATTTTTAGATTTTAATTAAGTACTTAGTGTTTTTATATTTTTATTAATTACCTTATATAGTAAAGTAATTTTAGTAATTTTTTCAGATTTTTATTCTGTCATTTAGTATTAATTAGATTTAATTTTAGTTTTCTTAATTATTAATTAATATTAAGTAATAAATCTCATATTTAGTTTTTATAAAGTAAAACTTAGTTTTTATAAAGTAAAACTTAGTTTTTATATTTTTCCTAGCTCTAATATATTATAATAGACTTTTATAAAATATATTTTTGAATTCTACTGTTCATTTTCTATTTTTCTTATTTTAATTATTTAAATTAGAATTAAAGTAATTAAAAGGTAAATAATTAGTGGATTAATCTTAAAACATAATTTTTAGAGTTTTTATAATTTTTTAGGATTCCAGTGATGGTTAAGTAATTTAATAAATTTTATCTTAATTTTCTAAGTTAATTTAGTATTAATATTAATTAAAAGTAGTTTAATCAGTTTAATTAAGTTAAATAGTTTTCAATTTATAAAAAAACCCATAAAAAGACAAAAATATTTATTTTTATTTTTTATACTTTCTTCAAGTTCTAATTTAAGTTTATAAATTGTTTTTGTAACTTTTTAGTTTAATTTGTAATAGTTATAATTATTAGTTAATTTAAATTAGATTTTAATTTAGTTTTTAAATAGTTTTATTAATTAAATAATATTTAAATAGTATTTTAATCATTTTCATAATTTCATTTTCATTTTTAATTTTAAGTTTCAAGAAGTGTCAAAAGCACCCCCTGTAGTTTGTTAAATACCAAAATCCCACTTTTTCAGTCCGATTGCGTAAATTTGAATTGTGAATACGTGCATATAATTGTATATCTGGTTTTTGTGAATATTATATCTGTGTACAAATACCAAAATAACAGTAGCAATATCAATTCCACATCATCTGGCTACTGTCCTCAGTGCCACTTTCTCAAAAACGATTTCAAACGACACCATTTCAGTCTCGCTGGGACTTTAATGACCCGAGAAAACACTATACTATCACCGGAGTATTGATTCTAGGCTGTCTTTGACTTGTTGACCTTGGTCAATAATATCTGACGGTTTAGACCCAATCATTGGTCGGGTCATTGGGTCGGGTTTATTGGGGCGTTACCCAAATGAATAACTTAAGCGTATTGGACAATTTTTGTATAATTTCGCCCTTGGTCCCCAACCTTGCCAACGTTGACGTTTGTATACTTAAAATTCCCGCCATTTATAACTTTACTCTTTACGATATAGTAATATCAAATTTGGTCCCTGAATTTGTAACGTCATCAGTTCAGTTAGTATTTAAGGGCCCGTACCCCAAAGGTTTTGCATACCAAACACACAATTAAATTACTTCCCAAACAAAAAACACCAAAAAATGCCAGAATTCCCACGCCTACAGGAACTTGCAACCGCCACCGGTTCCCACGAACTTTTTGCTAGCATTGCTTTGTACTATCAACGCGAGAACGACAAGGATATAGAGCTTGCAAAAGGATTCCTCAAGCGTTATGTGGATTTGGTTAATGTGACCCACAAAACCCAAGAGTTTATTACTGAACTAGAAGGATGGCGTATGATGCGTGGGAATTGCACCAGGCTTTACCTCTCAAGGGATCTTGAGAAGCTTACAACCCCCACCAGGCAGTGTACCTGATCGTTGTAGTATAGTATAGTGACAAGTACCGGGGGATTGATCGTTCAGCTAGGAATAATGTCGCTAGGATTAGAAAACCTAAATACTAGTTCTAAAGGTGAAGGATGATTATTTTTGTATTTTTATATTTTTTTTAGAAAGCAGGTAAAAATCTCAGGTTTGAAGGATTTGGGCGGAATTAGTTGCTAGTCAACTAACCCAATACTAAAGATGCAATCAAAATAAAATACTAGAAATGAAAATAAACTAAATTATACTAAGGTTGTGAGCAATAAGTGGAGAAAATGTGTTTACTTAGATTTGACTACTCCCTAGACATCTTTTACACGTTAATTACTTGTTATAGTTGCATGGATGACGGATTGTATTCCTTAATATCATTCATGGGGTGGCGCACTTAACTCCCCAATTCTATGAGCTCTTATCTCCTCCTATACCATGCCCAGCACAACCATAGGGATTATAAACAGTGGCTCATGCATTAAATACAACCAATAAAGACCTAGTGCACATCGGTTCATGTTTCTTAAGACGTTCAAGCATGTTACCATTTGGAGATCTGCCATTTTTCTTAATCCTAACATCAAATTCATTCATCCAAAACAATTATAAACAAGTAATCAACACATAATTAACATCTAGGTTTCATTAGATCCAAGCAAACACAAGATAGATCTAGCCTAGCATGATGGAATTAAGACAAGAACAAGATATAGACAACCAACACATAGACATATTGATTGAATTAAGAGAATACTTATCTCAATTACACATGAAAGGTATCAAGGGCTTAGAACCCTTGAAAAACCTGTAAAATTAGCACCAAGTTCGTACTTAGGGTTTCTCCAAAACTTCTCTCCTTTTTAATGTGAAAATTAGAAAACTATATATAGGAAATAGGGTCTGACGGCGTCAAGACCAATCTTGTGACGCCGTCACCTCGCCGCCAAAACTCTTCTCGGACTGCCTTGATCTACTTTTGACGCCGTCATGTATTGTGCATTTCCAGGCCGTCATGAATTTTACTCTTGACGCCCTACTTCGTGACGCTGTCAAATCTGTACTGGATCGTCATGGAAATTTGCTCTTGACGCCGTCAGGAATTCCTTCTTGACGCCGTCACCTACTGTTCCCAGCAAGGAAAATTAAGACTTTGGCGTTTTCTTCACTTTTATGCTCCAAAAACGTCCGAATTGCTTCCTTTTCCAGATTTCACTCCCAAAGTACCTAAAATCACAAAAGGAACGATTTAGGGCAATATTTGATCAAATAAGTTCAATTCCGGGCTTAAATGACCCCCTAAAAGTGGTTCATTTTTCGCCTCATCAGCGTACTTCCCTTATGTCATGGAGGCTTCTACAAGATCTTAAGAAGATTCAAAAGAAAAATGTCATCAAGGCTATGGAGATTAACAAGATGATTACTAAAACCGATGCTCAGGTGTGGGGCAGGAATAATTTCATTGATTTTCTTTAGAAAACTTGATTTTCTTGTTAATCAGTAATGGTGAAACATTTAGTGTGTAATGTGTGTTGTCTTTTGGGCCTTATGAATTATGTATTTTACTTGATCTTCTAGTATCACACTATCATGTACTTTTGATATATGTTATCGAATGAAATGATGATATGTTTTGCTTAATCCGCTTTTGTTTTTGGTTTTTGTTTGTTGCTTGTATAGCTTAAATGCTTAATCACTTATTGGCATTGGTGTTATATGTTTGGTCCTTCGTGAAACAGTGTAAACATATTGATTTCGTAAATTTCGTCCCTTACCACGTCTTATGCTTACCATAAAGCTTTATGGATGCTTTTATAAGTATGGTTGTATTTTGACCATTAGTATCCCCAAATTCAAATTCAAAATAAGTCTAGTATTCCCCCCCTGAAATTGCTTATCAATGGGTAGATCTAGATCTCGTAAACAGATGAAATGCTCTAATTGTCAAACCGTTGGACATAATAAGAGAAGTTGTCACAAGGAACGATCTCCACAACCCCAAAACGAAAGTAACATATGAGGAAAAAAAAGGCATGTTGATGGGAGAAGGCAACAGGTATGCAAACATTCATCATATGATTCACTGATGATCTATTGTGTTTAAATAGGAAATGATGTATGCATATATTAATTTTCTTGTTTATTTTATATTGTTTTATTAGTGGATGGATGAAGAGGAGATAAGGCAGGCTATGGAACAAGAGATTCTTGAATCTCTTTTTTTACAAGAAGAAGAATATAAAAGGTTGGATGAAGATGAGGAGCAGTTAAGCCTAGCAGAAGAAGCATTCCACCAGTTTTTGGAAGAAGAGAAAATGTACAAACAACTTGAACAACAACAGGAACCTCATCTGGATAACTTTCTACTAAGCTTTGAGGAAAATGTGACAGCTTGTGAAGATGGCTGGAACTCTGACAAGGATCGGGAGCTGAGTAAATTGGAAGCTCAGTTAGATGCAGAGAGGTTTGCGAGCTTTGATCCTTACGATGGCGGTTACGACTCAAACAACTCTCAGACTTGGGATCACCAGGAATACAATTGAAGTTTAAGTTTGTGATGTTGGTACTTTGCAATAGTCAACAATTTCAAAGACTTGTAGTCTTTTGGCTGTATTGTATGCATTTACCCGTGTCTTTAATACTACCTACTTGTTCAACAACCTCATTGAACCTTTATCCCTTTTCCATCTATTATATAATACATTATCATCAACTCTTTATGTATTCAATTGCTTTTCATAATGGATCCACAAAATGGTTGTCATTTGGTCTGCATTGACTGTTGGGTTGAAAGGGAAAACAGGGCTGGATTGATGTTTTTTTGCAAGGCGTCCCCTTACAAAGATTTCATGTGGTATACTTGTCCATCGTGCCTTGAAAAAAGGGGAACCCCATCTTACACCACAACAGCTGATGTTACAGGGGAAAAGACAACTACAACCGATTGTGGTGGGTATGTTATTGGCTTAGGTGTTAACTATTATAGTAGAGGTCGTGCTAACGTGGGCAGTGGTGACGAACAAATTGAAGCAACTATAACGACAACTACAACTAAAATAGCAAGTGGAGTATGCCCAAGTGAATCAGCTAGTGAAGAATCTGCAAGTGAAACACCTACTGAAGGACCTACAACTCATAAACCAACTGATGAAAGTGCTAGTCATTTACCCAAGTGAATGAGGAGCAAGAACTTCTATGTTGTCTTTCAGTTTAATAAATGCAATTGAACTGATATGTTGTAATTCATATGTTCTAACAATGCAGTTTGATTACTATGTTGTTTTTTTGGGTATATGTTGACTTTAATAGTTAAATTAAGTTATTCCAAACACTATAATATACTACATATGCGATTGCAAAGTAAAAACCGTAAACAAGTAAAGCAAAAATGTAAAATCCAACTGTTTCATTAGCCATCATCATTCCAAAAAGTTAACATCTTCATTACATAAACCATTAAAAATAGCAAGTGAACTCTTTGATGGGGGACTTGATATTCATAGTGGGACAGTTGACATCCTTAGGGAGAGGCACATACCAATGTTTCCTCTTATTGCTGCTGCTTACATTTGCCGCAACAAGACCTAGTACAACATTTGTAACCATTTTACTTGGTTTTGGGCTTTTATGAACAATGGTGCTAACAGTTTGTGCATTTGATGCATCAACCTCTTTTCCTTTAGAATTGGTATCTGAAAATACAACAAAAACACAAGGACATCAGATTTTAACCATTACTACTATCCTACTTTTCAATCACTATGTCAATGACACAAATAGAGTAAACTAAACTAACCTTTGATCGCTTCGGCTTCTTTGGCAAATCTGCGTAAATCTTCATACATCTCATCAGACATTTCGTCACTTTCTAACCAACTAACACCATATTTTGCCTTCACATACTCTACCATCTTATCCATCACTTATGCCTTACTAAGCTCCATGTCTGCCATTCTTTAAATTTTTTCCTTTTGTTTATGGAATAGCTATGGGTACCGTTGTTGAGGGCTGTTTTCAGTATATGTTGTAAGTTACAATGTGTACGCTACATCATCGGGACTTGCTAAAAAATCAACGGTTAGTTATGGGTTTATTGGTTCCCGCTAAATAATTAATAGGCGTATCTGAGAAGTTGTGGTCAAGTTGTTGACAAAGAGTATATAAGAACACAGTTGGTCCCTTAAATTGAATGTCCGGTTAGACATAAACCATACCCTAGTTGTAAATGTGGTTGGACTATATTGCCCTTGGTAAAATAACCAAAACTTAGCGTTGACCTCCCAATTTCTGGTCAAGGGACGCATTCGGACTCAAAATCCATAGTTTTGGACGCCAGGCGACGATTTTGAAAAGGAAAAGTTAAGGGCTATGGCGATGTTTCGTGAAAAGTTTAGGGACCAATAGTGTATTTTTGTCAATATATAATGAAGTAAATTAACTTACTTACTAACTAATGACATTATAACAACCTATTAGGAGTTTTAATTACTCATTTTTGTAAACGCATATAATTTCTGTATACAATAAATTTTGTTTCTTTAAACAACTAATCTATTGTCAACTTTATCTTTAAAAGGTACATTAATTTTAGTATCATTAACTTTTTTTTTTTTATCTATATTATATAAAATTCAAACCCTTTAATAAGCATTTCTTTATTCTACAATAAGTTTGACATTCAATTTAGTTTTGAGCATTATAAGAGATGCTATTTCAACTAATAAATTTTTAAAATTACATCTAATGCTTTGTAACATTTTTGCTTAAAAAAATAAAGTAAATTAAAGTAACTCCCAATACCGTCTTTTACGGGTTATGGATCCTAATACCGTTTTTCACGTTATATGTGGGAGGTTGAGATGTAGACAGCCTTACCCATACTGAAATTAGAGAAAGCTGCTTCCGATTCTACTTAAGGTAGAAAAGGACTTATAGCCATATGTGATTAACATTTTTCTTAAGTTAATCACATATGATATATATTGATAACTTATTGGATTATTTTTTACATATTGACTATCTTAAATTCTTAATGATCTTAATATGAATCATCTCTATCACCACAAATTAATCTTTAGCTCAAGTGTTGTGTGCCAACTTGGCGTGACGTGATTAACTTTTAAGTTAAAGTAACCCAAAATTCGTATTGCTTTCCTATGTCCGAAATTAATACACTCTTTAAATTTCGGGTTGCTCTAGAATTATTGTTCTCTTTCAAATATAGTTCCGAATAATGTAGCAAGTTTATCATATTACACATAATGATATTAAAAATTACAAACTCATATCAAAGCTTTAAGTAATTGCATAAGGGTAAAAATGTTATTTGAAATGTAAGGAAAAGATCACAGTAATGATTATGTCTTTTTTAACTGTATGTTTTTTATGAGGATAATTATTTTGGGATGGATTTAGTAATAAGTAAGGTTCAATATGTTGGATGCTTATGTTATTTCAATAGTTGTATTTTTCATTCATTCAAAAAAGTTGGAAGTTTCAGTGAAGCATGCTTTGTATATATGGACTTAGGGTGTTGATCGGTTTGGTTTTCAGGGTATTCGGTTAATTTAGTTAAAAATTTTTTAGGGTCAAACCGTAAACCAAACCAAACCGAATTCAGATTCGGTTTTCGGTTTGGTTTGGTTGAAATCTAGTTAGGTTTGGTTCGGTTCGGTTTTCGGTTTAACCGAATTACACACTTTATTTTAAAAGAAAAAAAATATACACAAATATATTTAGCCAAAAAAGTTATTTCAAACATAAAAAGTATTTTTTAATATTAGGATAAAATTTTATTGTTATATATATATATATATACACACACACACACACACACATATATATATATATATATATAAACATATCTATACTACTTATAATATGAAAATAATCAAAGTAAAATGTGAAATCCTTAACTTTTGGTCAATCCCCATAATACCCTTGTCAACTAATTATCTAAATCTTAATTAATTTAGGCAACTTTGTAAACATATAAAACTACATGTTTGATTACGTATATAATATAGGCAATTATTAATAAATTTCCATCTTATACTTTTACTTAGTACTTAACACAAGTTGGTAGAGATAGACAAATTTCAAAATCATTACAAAACACACGGTTTGTAACACAACGCAAGATTTGTTATAATATTAATACTTTTCAAAACATTATCTTAAAGGCTAAAGTTGAAACTTATGAAAGCATATATGACAAAGGTTTTTTTTTTTTTTTTTTTTTTTTTTTTTCATTGTCTATATAAACAACCCAGTGTGTTAATTCAAACTTCTAAATGAAATTTCAAATAATTTTTGTACCAAAAATTAAGTGACACCTGATTAGTTTGTTTAAATAAAAAATATTAATAAACAAAAAAGAAAAAAATAATGTTTTCCTTAGATGATAGTTGATTATTTTACTTTTGCTTTAAGAACATATCAACGGGTTATGTACATATTATATAAAAAGAGGCATATGCATATTGGATGTTTCAAAAATAACTATACGAGTACTCATGCATAGCAACGAGATTTTCTAGCGGCAAACAGCTATAGTCATACAAAACATTACGCAAAACACTTAACCAAAATATCACTATAAATATCTGCCGTTATAAATCCGTTGCTATGCATGGGTACTCATCTAGTATATATATATATATATATATATATATATATATATATATATATATATATATATATATATATATATATATATATATATATATATATATAACGTTTTATTGATTTTTTTATATATATAAATATATAAAAATATATATATTTATATGAATTCGGTTTTTGGTTCGGTTTTCAATTTTGATTACTAAACCATATCCAAATCGAGAACCGAATTAAAAGTTCGGTTTGGTTCGATTTTGGCAAATTTGGTTCGGTTATTAATTCGGTTCGGTTATTTTTTGGTTCGGTTCGGTTTCGGTTTTCGGTTTATTCGGGTATTTCGATTTTTCTGCTACCTTTATATGGACTTGGAGACGAAGGTGCTTTTATGATCAAGTAGTAACCTTATTTAATGCCACCCGATTTATATGTGTTAGGTCAAGTTTTTTATAATCATGCATAACACCGTATTTTGTTTGTATTTCTACTGCAAAACATCTTATTTAATGCCACCCTCCTACGTTTTTTTTTTATTTTATTATTATAAAAATACGAAACAAATTGTACATAACTAACAAAACAAAATTTGACAAGACAAAAAGTATTAAAATAGAGAAAAAACGAACAAAACAGAAAATACAGAACATAAAACGACAAAAAATATCTTGCCCTGTTAATAAGGGTGAAAGTGGGCCGAAGGGTACCAATAACCATACCTCTAAACCTATCAATATTATAATTAATCTATTACAACTGTTTCGTCTCAAAATAATTGTTTGAAACCAACGTTGTCTAAAACCAGCTATTACTTCGTTTCCGTCCCAAATTACAACTAAACTTTTTACTTATAAAAAGAATACTGTAACATTTATGGATTGTTGTAAATGACATTGGACCATGCTTATTGTCTTTTTTGGGAAGTGATATTGGTTTTAGAACCTTCAAAATTAGGTTTAGATGTATTATAAGACGTTTTAACGAGTCGGTGGGTTTTTTCTTTTAGAGTTTATACACGATTGTAATATATCGATGTTTTTTTTTATTCATAACAATTATAAAGAACTTTGGTTTTAACACGTTATGTTTCACACATGGCCAGTTATATGTTGCTTTAACACGTTATGTTTCACACATGGCCAGCTATATGTTGCTGTGTCTCACATTGAAAGGAAAAAATAATTGTAGATAGTTATTTTGCGATGTTTACGACAATTTCATTAATAACACAACAAACGTGTCTACGATTATTATACAAAATTTGTGACAGATGACCAAAGTGACCCTATTTTCTTTACATATGGACAAATTGTAGCCAATCTTATTTATCTTTAGGGTTTTTGAATTAGATATGCATACATTAAATGGTTGGCATTAATTTTACGTATTCATTATGGTCATTAATGATTGACTCAAGTCATCAACAAGTGAACATGCCTATGGACTACAACAACATATACAAGTTCATCGACACCAAATGTCATTACGCAACCTTATGTTCTCTATTTGTTATTTGACTTTGTTTCGTTATGCATATGTTTAATTTGTAAGAAGATTTTTTTTTTTTTTTTTTCTTACATGTAATTCTTTCTTGGTGGCTAAGTGCACAATATACAAGTTAATATCTACCTTTTTTTTTTTTTTTTTTTTTTTTTTTTTTTTTTTTTTTTTTTTTTGCCTCTCTTTAAAATACCCGTGAATTTCACGTATCTTTCAGCTAGTTAGATTATATATCAATCAACTGACAAAACTATTTAGGTGTCACTTAATTAGGTTATTGATTAAACTTATTGAAAATCCATTTCAATTAATAATGTCATCATTTCCTTTTTTTCAAAATATATAGAGATAGCTAGGGAAATATATATCGATCAACATGTTACTGACAATGTTGTACAATATACGTACGAGCATCAGGTGTGGTGTAGTAGACATAAAAGGCTATTATGGTTTCATCGTGACTTCTAACCAAAACATTGAACTAATGTAAAAATCACTCCAGACTATGCAGAATGTTAAGATTGTCCTCATACTTCACCTCGTGTGGAACTGAAGAACAAAAGAAAACAAACAAAGTAACATTGTATGTTTGGCGACAAGGAGCAGTAAGCAGTGAGCAGTAGCAGTAGTATTAAGCAGTAAGCAATAGCTGTTTGTTTAAAAAACATGTTTGGTAACGTAACAGTAGCTGTAATTATAAAGCGTAAAATTACGAAGAAAGGTATATTTACATTAAAACAAAAAATTGATTAAACAAATAATAAAGTTATAATTTATCAAGGTACTCATTATTTTACTAGTTTGATATTGCATAAACACCATGATACGCTAGCTATAAATTTTATATGACGTTTATTCCATATTAATGTGGCAATATCATTATGAATTTGTTTCATCTCATTAGACGTTCTACTAGAATTACCTTCATTATTTGTCGCCGAGCCATGAACATCTTACATCACGATGTTTGTGTTCTTATCAAATAGAATCAGAAGATAACCTTTCGACGTATGTGCATAAGTCCCAACCACTAGATATCAAGTCAGCTCAGTGACGCCATATCATGTGTAAATTTACAAGCTAAAAGTTATAACTAGTTCATTTAACTAAAACTTAAAAACAAATCATCCCAACAACTTGCACATAGCTCATTAATTACACTTTTTTAATACAGCAAATTCATTTCTCGTTGGTCAACATAGGTGAAGTTTTAAGGGTAAATATGTAATTCTCAAACAACATGTTGAGAGCAGTAAAGAAACGCTTCTTCTTGAAGCAGTTCAATTAGGAGCAGTGGGGCAAGTTTCAAACGCTATTACCAAACAAGCTTTTCACTTAAATGCTTACTACTTGTCGCTTGTCGCTCCTTAACGCTTCTTTAACGCTCGTTGCCAAACATGACCTTAAATGTTATTTTATAATTAAAATTTTGCTTATAGAACTAAATACTTTTGTAAATGTTATTTTATGTTGTTTTCTTAACGGCAACATTTAAAATTTATAACACAAACAAAACACATGTACAATGGATCCACTCTTCATCCCTTCTATATAATATCTATAAGACATAGAAAATAAAATATATGAGGAGTGAAGTCGGACAAACAAACCGCGTATATGGTTTTAAACATTCTTGAAATATAAATTAAAAATGTTTTCTATACAATTTAGCGACTAGATATATCTCATCCCAAAAATGTTTCATTACTTGTTATCAACAATGAAAATTTTGTCTATTATGGTACTTGGAGGAACTTTTTAGTTTCTATTTTTATTTTTTATTTTAAATCGTTTTTAGCTCTATGCCATTAATATGTCATTGCAAAAAATATATGGATATTTTTTAGTTCAAGTGACCTAATTGTTGCATTGATGAAAGTCTCAACCACTTGTTATAATTATTATAACTAGCAGGTACTCGCCTGTTACGGCGGCGGGTAACTTGAAATAAAATTTTTCGGTAAATCATGTATTTTAGTTTATTATTTTCTTTTTAATAATAAATTTACGGATATCAAGAATTTCGTATAGCTCGTGCCCGTTCGGGATCGAGCACATTGGCTCGTGCCCGTTTGGCCCTCACCCATTCGGGCTCATGCCCATTTAGTCTGTTGCCCGTTCGGGCTTGAGTAATTGTATAATGTGCTTTATTATTTGTATTAATGATATTTAATGCAGGAATTGTGTATAATTTGATTGTACAATATGCTTAATAATTTGTATTTCTTATGTAAGGGGTGTTTTAATAACTGTATTTATTGACCAGTTAATTAATTAACTATATTAAATAGCATTAATGTGTTGTTTTATTTTTTAATATGTGCATTAAAGTGGTGTACACTATACTTCTTGTCTTGTACGTCTGAAAATTACGTGCATTAAAGTATTATACACTATGCTTCTTTTCTTGTAAGTCTTAAAATTTGGAGAGAGAGTCATCCCTCTATTATATGTGGTATAGATAACGAATACCCAGACATATCAACGAGATTTTATAACAAAAATCTTTTACAGTTGCGTTGTTATTCATTTTCATCAATTATGAACTAATTGAATAATTGCAATACGATTTCTTATATAAGAGTCTGTAGATGAAGTTTTAGAAATTATTAGTGTTAGGATTATATAAAAATAAGTCGCATTTTTTTCAAAAACTACATTAAAAAAAAAAAAAAAAAAAAAAAAAAAAAAAAAGTTGTCATGCATTTTTATGAAAATCAGGGTGAGAATTATAATGCAACTATACTATTAAGGAAATATTGTTTAAACTTCTATATAAGAATTTAAGTTTCAAAAGATATTTTGGGAATTAATTAACATTAATCATTTTTTTTATTTAAGAAAAAATATTCATGCTTTATACGTAAAACAGATATACAGTCGTTAGTATTACAGCTAAATAATTTAATATTTTTGATATACATGGTCAACTTCACAAAAGATGTTAAGAAAAAATATAAAATTACAAAAGCATTTAATAGTTTTGACATTTCCAAATGAAAACCTACCGACAATGGATATTTTAAATTGACACATATATCTCTCTACTTATGCGATTTTTTATCTTCTACTAACTACACGATTCCATGATATATGTTGTCTATTTTTTAGAAAAAATCATAGCGAAATAACTACTAACCTGATGCACTGTTTGACTTGTGAAAACTTGTTCTTGATAACTAATTGGATTACATATCAATCAAATCCAAGCTTTTTGCTTTTGCTAGATGCAAAAGAAAGCTTCGATGCGTATATGGTCTTCAAATTGCTGCCATTAGACTTGCACCGTAAACGAGCTAACTTATTTTATTTTCATAATTTTTGTATTCGTGTTTGAGCAAGTGAAACCTAGTAAAATCATTGAATTGCATAATGCCTATGCATCGAAAGCATCTATGGGAGAAAAGGAATGGTACTTCTTCAGCTTGAAAGATAGAAAATACCCAACTGGACTACGAACCAACCGTGCAACTGTGGCCGGTTATTGGAAGACAACCGGGAAGGACAAAGAAATCTTTCGTGGTGGAGTCTTGGTTGAAATAATAATAATAATAATAATAATAATAATAATAATAATAATAATAATAATAATAATAATAATAATAATAATAATAATAATAATAATAATAATAATAATAATCCCATAGTCTTTTATAGGGGCAGAGGACCGAAAGCAGAAAAAAACCGACCGGGTGATGCACAAATATAGGCTCGAGAATTTTCACGCTTTCAAACCTAATAAGGTACAAATAATAAATAACCCATTAGTCCGCACTATAAAGATTTAAAAAATGATCTTGTTTCTTGTGTCTTGATCTGTTCCGCAATTTCACATGTCCCGCACATCGCCATTTCTTAGCCTACCAAATTGGAAACACTGATAAACTCAGCACATGCTCTAGAATTTATATATATATTTTTATTCTTTTTCCTTTCGAAGTTTAAATATAGCTGGTGGTGCCTTAGTTTTGATCGCTTTCGACTATACATCTATTACAGGAGGAATGGGTGGTTTGCCGGATCTTTCAAAAGAGTGCAATAGCTAAAAAGCCAATGCCCACAGTGTCATCGCCTCAGTCAATGGACTCACCTTGTGATATATAATAATACGATTGTGAATGACTATAGTGATATCGAGCTGCCAAACATAAATGGCATTGATGTAGCAAGTAGTAACATTTCACTTCCGAATTATGGGATGGAAACCAACCTTAATACAAATATGAATCTGAATATGACTTTGGCAAGTGGTCTTTCATCGCTCGCTTGGCCTTCTAGTATACTAATTTCCAATCTTTCAATGAACATGTTTCTTCTTAAAGCATTACAGCTTAGAACTTTCCAACAAAGAAAAGCTGCGAATATAGATTATGAATTCATGCCACATGGAAATAGCCACTTTTTAGGTGAGGCTAGTCCAAGCTTACAAGCTTCTTCTTCTAGAAAATATGAATGTCTACAACAGTAGCAGCATTAGCAGGAGCAACCATTCAATTTGGACTTCACGTGGTAAGCTTTAATTGGTCAATTTGGTACAAACATTTTTGTCATTCATCATGTGGTTAGATCACAACATATTTGGAGAGCGATATAAGAAAACCAGAAGTAAATCGGCCTTTTTGGTTAGAATCATTCGAAATTTGATAAAAACAGTGTAAATCTTGGTGTCGTTCTTAAGGAGATCATTCATTGTCTTTTGTATTCATTTGATAAGAACCAGTTTAGGGACTTATCTGCTATAGTTTTATACGTAGTATAATAAAATACATCAAGGGGTGAATAAGTCTAATAGGTGCTTTGCTTCCACTTTAAACAAATTTGTTTAACCTTTGTGTTTTAATGATCTTGTCAAAGACCCAAATTGGGTTGAGGCAATGAACAATGAGGTTGAGGCTATTAACAGAAATAATACTTGGACTGAATGTGAATTAACTAGAAAATTCTTATAAATCCTCTGGTGAAATTGAAAGATATAAAGGTAGACTTGTTGCTAAGGGTTTTAACTAGGGAGAAGGTTTTGATTATGATGAAACATTTAGTCATGTTGTTAAAATGGTTACAGTAACATGTTTGATTAGTACTGCTCTTAACATGTCTTGGCCTTTGTATCAGTTAGATGTTAACAATTCTTTTTTATATGGTGATTTAGTTGAAGATGAGTATATGGTCTAAGTTAGTCAAGCTACTTAGTCTACAACTTGAGGGACTAGTGTTGCCACATTTCAAAGTTAAGTTAGCTTGTATTGAAGTTTCGAGCTATATGACAAGTTAAGAAGACATGAAAGGATAAAGTGGAAATATTGGGTATATAAGCTCATTATCAGCTCTAGGGTTTCATGAGGTTGTATTTGTATCTTCTCTTTGTTCTCTCACTGATTTACATAGTTGTCTTCTCATTCTAGATATCACTTTGATATCAATATTAGTCTATAGGCTGTTATCAAGATCAATCTCTTTATTTGATCTTGATTGTTGAGTGTTTGAGTGTCTTTGTAGTAAGGTTAAGAGTGGTGTCCTTCTAAAGGAGATCATTAATTGTATTTTGTATTCGTTTGGTAAGAACCTATTTAGGGACTTATCTGCCATTGCTTTGAATAACAAAATACACTAAAGGGTGGTTGGATGGTGTAATTGTTGTTTGTTGTGAGTTCTAATGGCCTTTATCTTTTTGATATGCAACCTAATAATTTTGTGAGTAAATATAATCTGGTTATGTCTTATAATGTGTCTAGTTTGGTATGGTATAACTGACTGGGTCATCCTGCTAATCCAGTCTTATCCATGCTTCAGTATGATCTTGGTATCTCCAAGAATACCTTTGCGTATGTTTGTGAGTTCAATAATAGGGCTAAACAAACAAGGGAACCTTTTCCCATGTCTAATCATAAGTTTGATAAACTGGGTGAACTGGTTCACGTAGACTTATGGGGCCCATACAGAGTTGCTAGTAGAGAGGGTTATAGGTATTTCTTGACTATAGCTGATGATTATCCGAGGGTTGTATGGGTTTACTTAGTTAAGTCTAAGGATGAAGTGTTTGGTGTATTTGAATCTTTCATAAACTTGGTAATCAGTTTAATGTCAAACTACTTAAAGTTGTTAGATCATATAATTGAACTGAGTTTGTTAACAATTAATGTGCTCATACTCCTCAGCAAAATGGGAACATAGACAACTAGTCACTGTAGCTAGAAGTCATATGTTTCAGGGGGCAATTTCTTTAAAGTTCTGGTCGGATTTTGTTCTAACTATGTTTATCTTATAAACAGGATGCCATCATTTGTGTTAAAAGGTAAATGTCCTTTTGAGTTGGTAAATAGGAGAAAACCTAATCTTTCCCATTTGAGGTCATTTGATTGTTTGTGTTTTGCAAATATTTTAAGTAATCATGATGAAATGTCTTTTAGGTCTGAAAAATGTGTGTTAATTGGTTATTCCACTGTTAAAAAGGCTTATAAAGTTCTAAGTTTGGATACAAGAAATGTGTTTTTTTAAGAGGTAAAATTTTATGAAATCGTTTTTCCTATAAAAATGAAAACATGTGACTCTGTTGATGCTGAAATTGCAAGTGAAGCAGACCACTTGAACTTTTTCATGGTCTGTGGTCTCAAAGTCGCAATGATAAAGAGAGAGATTCACCAGTTGAGGAAGGTAGTTTGTCACCTTCCAAAGATGCAGTTGGTACTGCAACAGATACTGCACATATGCATAAGGAAGGTTGGCAATCTGCAACCCATTTTGGTGACCAAAACTGGTCTGAGGACAATGTTTATCAAAATGTAAATTTACCAACTTAATCTGTTGAGGTTAATGATGACGTGCAGCCACCTGTATTAAGAAAGTCATGTAGAGACTCTAAATTGCCTGTTAGATTCAATGATTATGGGCTAAGTTCTAAAGTGAGATATGGTATTGAAAAATATGTGAGTTA
The DNA here is from genome assembly GCA_030686995.1 of Artemisia argyi. Taxonomy (NCBI): domain Eukaryota; kingdom Viridiplantae; phylum Streptophyta; class Magnoliopsida; order Asterales; family Asteraceae; genus Artemisia; species Artemisia argyi. Next base: position 83,580,252 of record CM060699.1, read on the forward strand.
TGCTAAACTAAATAAGTCTAATAGGTGCTTTACTTCCACTTTAAACAAATCTATTGAACCTTTGTGTTTTAATGATCCTGTTAAAGACCCTAATTGGGTTGAGGCAATGAACAATGAGGTTTAGGCTCTTAACAGAAATAATACATGGACTAAATGTGAATTACATGCTGGTAGAAAACCTATTGGTAGTAAGTGGATTTGGAAAATTATTATAAATCTTGTGGTGAAATTGAAAGACATAAAGCTAGACTTGTTGCTAAGGGTTTTAACCAGGGATAAGGTTTTTGATTATGATGAGACATTTTGTCCTGTTGTCGAAATGGTTACAGTAAGATGTTTGATTAGTATTGCTTTTAACATGTCTTGGCCTCTGTATCAGTTAGATGTTAACAATGCTTTTTTATATGGTGATTTAGTTGAAGATGTGTATATGGTCAAAGTTAGCCAAGCTTCTTAGTCTACAACTTGAGGGATTAGTCTTACCACATTTTAAAGTTAAGTTAGCTTGTATTGAAGTTTGGAGCTGTGTGACAGGTTAAGAAGACATAAAAGGCTAAAGTGGAAATATTGGGTGTATAAGCTCATTATTAGCTCTAGTGTTTCATGAGGTTGTATTTTTATCTTCTCTTTGTTCTCTCTCTGATTTACACAGTTGTCTTCTCATTATTGATATCACATTGATATCAATATTAGTCTATAGGCGGTTATCAAGATCAATCTCTTTATTTGTTCTTGATTGTTGAGTGTTTGAGTATCTTTGTAGTAAGGTTAAGTGTGGTGTCCTTCTAAAGGATATCATTTATTGTCTTTTGTATTCGTTTAATAAGAACCTGTTTAGGGACTTATCTGCCATTACTCTGAATAATAAAATACACCAAAGGGTGGTTGACTGTTGTAATTGTTGATTGTTGTGAGTTCTAATGGCCTTTATCTATTTGATATGCAACCTAATAATTTTGTGAGTAAATGTAATTTGGTTATGTATTATAATGTGTCTAAATTGATATGGCATAACTAACTGGGTCATCCTGCTTATCTAGTCTTATCCATGCTTCAGTATGATCTTAGTATCTCCATGAATACCTTTGTGCATGTTCGCGAGTTCTGTAATAGGGCTAAACAAACAAGGGAACCCTTTCCCTTGTCTGATCATAAGTTTGAGAAATTGGGTGAACCTGTTCACCTAGACTTCTGAGGGCCCATACAGAGTTGCTAGCAGAGAGGGTTATAGGTATTTCTTGACTATAGTTGATGATTATTCCAGGTATGTATGGGTTTTCTTAGTTAAGTCTAAGGATGAAGTGTTTGGTGTATTTGAATCTTTCATAAACTTTTTTCTTAATCAGTTTAATGTCAAACTTAAAGTTGTTAGATCAAATACTGGAACTGAATTTGTTAATAAGAAAATAAGCCAAATGTTTTATGATCTTGGTTTAGTACATCAAACTTCATGTGCTCATACTCGTTAGCAAAATGGGATTGCTGAAAGGAAACATAGACAACTACTCAATGTAGCTAGGAGTCTTATGTTTCTGGGTCAATTCCTTTAAAGTTTTGGTCAGATTGTGTTTTGACTATGTCTATCTTATAAACAGGCTGCCAGTATCTTTGTTAAAAGGTAAATGTCCCTTTGAGTTGGCACATATGAGAAAACCTAATCTTTTCCATTTGAGGTCATTTGGTTGTCTTTGTTTTGCAAACATTTTAAGTAATCATGAAAAAATGTCTGTTAGGTCTGAAAAATGTGTGTTAATTGGTTATTCCACTGTTAAAAAGGCTTATAAAGTTCTAAGATTGGATACAAGAAATGTGTTCTTTTGCAAGAGGTAAAATTTTATGAAACTGATTTTCCTCTAAAAATGAAAACATGTGATTCTGCTGATGCTGAAATTGCAAGTGAAGCATACCACTTGAACTTTTTTTATTGTCTGTGGTCTCAAAGTCGCAATGATGAAGAGAGAGATTCACCAGTTAAGGAAGGTAGGTTGTCACCTTCTAAAGATGCAGCAGGTACTGCAACAGATAATGTACATATGCATCAGGAAGGTTGGCAATCTGCAACCCATTTTGGTGACCAAAACTGGTCTGAGGGCAGTGTTTATCAAAATGTAAATTTACCAACTCAGTCAGTTGAGGTTAATGATGATGTGTAGACACCTGTATTAAGAAAGTCTAGTAGAGAGTCTATATTACCTGTTAGATTCAATGATTATTGCTAAATTCTAAAGTGAGATATGGTATTGAAAAATATGTGAGTTATGCTAAACTGAATAAGTCTAATAGGTGCTTTACTTCCACTTTAAACAAATCTGTTGAACCTTTGTGTTTTAATGATCCTATCAAAGACCCTAATTAGTTTGAGGCAATGAACAATGAGGTTTAGGCTCTTAAAAGAAATAATACTTAGATTGACTGTGAATTACCTACTGGTAGAAAACCTATTGGTAGTAAGTGGATTTGGAAAATTAATATAAATCCTTTGGTGATATTGAAAGATATAAAGCTAGATTTGTTGCTAAGGGTTTTAACTAGGGAGATGGTTTTGATTATGATGAGACATTTAGTCCTGTTGTTAAAAATGGTTAAAGTAAGATGTTTGATTATTATTGTTTTTAACATGTCTTGGTCTCTGTATCAGTTAGATGTTAACAATGCTTTTTTATATGTTGATTTAGTTGAAGATGAGTATATGGTCAAAGTTAGTCAAGCTTCTTAGTCTACAACTTGAGGGACTAGTCTTGCCACATTTCAAAGTTAAGTTAGCTTGTACTGAAGTTTGGAGCTGTATGACAAGTTAAGAAGACATAAAAGGCTAAAGTGAAAATATTGGGTATATAAGCTCATTATCAGCTCTAGGGTTTCATGAGTTTTATTTGTATCTTCTCTTTGTTCTCTCACTGATTTACACAATTGTCTTCTCATTCTTGATATCACTTTGATATCAATATTAGTCTATAGGCTAGTATCAAGATCAATCCCTTTATTTGATCTTGATTTTTGAGTGTTTGAGTGTCTTTGTTGTAAGCTTAAGAGTGGTGTCCTTCTAAAGGAGATCATTCATTATCTTTTTTATTCGTTTGGTAAGAACCTGTTTAAGGACTTATCTGTTATGGCTTTGAATAATAAAATACACCAAGGGGTGGTTGGCTGGGTGTAATTGTTGATTTTTGTGAGTTCTTTACCATTTATACAGTTAAGCTAGTGTAGTTAGTTTACTAATGCTTTATAACTTTAATTTTCATTATGAAACAAATGTGATTTATCTTGAAAATCATATGTTTATTTTAGATTTTAGTCAAGATCTCAACTAATCAATTGTAAAATAAGTTGTGGTGTGTGATTAAAGATGTTGTTATTTGGCAGTGGTCATCAAGTATCTAGCTTTGGTCTTTTTAGGTATATATGTTCTAGATGTTAATACTTTGAATCTTATGATTTTTGCTTCCTAGTTACTTACTCAGGCGGATCCTGGACTCAAAACCACCACATGCACAATGTTTTCCTTAATAATATAAATAAACTAAGAGGTACAATTTCCATTGTTAAGATAATCAAATTAAGAAGTTGCCACAAGGTCTTATACGATGTTGCATAGCTAAGCATCGATTAATTATTGTACTTTCATCTGTTTTGAGAAACCTATAAATATTTACATATGAACAAACACAACCAAATAAGCATTCATATAATTGTGTAGAAAAATAAGAAATATCAAAAACTTTCAACAAACACAACCAAAGACAATGTCTTAAAAACCGATTTTCTAATTGATCTGTTCAATCTACCGATACTCGGTTCAACCGAAAAAACCGACGCACGGTTCATCTAGTTTTTCATAAAAACCGGCTCCAGTAACCCAATCGGTTTCCATTTTAACCGGACGAGTCAAACCGGGTTTTAAAATACCGACCAAAAGTGAAACAAGAAACAATCTAAATAATTGATTTATAGTTTTCTTTAGATATTTCAATTTGATTCTATGTGAATAGTTTAGGAATTAGCAACTAGAATTCACTTGTGCAACATAAATTTGGCTTTAAGTAACGTTAAAGTTTAATAAAAATTGAACTTAACTATAGTGATATAAACAAATATTGTAGCGCAAGTAGTGAAAAAATCCAACAAATCAGTTTTTAGAGTGAAACCACGAATCAAGAACTACTCCAACAAGACTTCAACAAAGGGTTAGGATCCTTTAATATCGAGTGACGCCAACACACACGCGAGATATTTACACCCAAATGTTTATTAAACATGGGCAAGAAAAAATGTACAAATAAAACTCATCCCTCCTTCTATTTTTATAGATAATGAAGGTGGGGGAACTAATCTTTGGTGAACAAGGAATCTACAATTGTAGATGTTAGGAAATTCCTTAATACATTCCAAACCTCCTCAAGTTTGAGCTAAAATACAACTAGCCCCTTAAACTTAATCATAACTATTACACTCTAATATTCTAACAAATTCCACCTTAGTGGGAATAGTAGCCTTCCCTGATACACAACAACTTCAACTAGTGCTAGAACCTCGGACTGGAGACCGCCTTTTTCAAGGCACCAGTAGCAATAACCGCTATTAACCTTCTCAAATCCTGACTCTGTAGAGAGTCCCTTTAGCCATGTATATGCCTTCAATTCTTCAGTAATTGTCATATACTCTTTCACACACATAATAATCGGTTACAACACATCAAATTAATTACAAAACAAATTGTAAATATAAACCATTCATTCAAAATCATTCATATTGCAAGAAATGTTACGTCAGTTTCGTCAATTACCACTTAATTCCAAAAATAAGACCTACTTATTTGCTATGAATAACAATAGGGGATTTGCTTTAACCGATTGTATATGGCAACTATTCTGTGATCCCTAAATAAATGCAGAAAGGTCAAAGGGTTTTAAGAACATTGTAAGTTGATTTTTTTTTTTAATTTTCTTTGTTATTATTAATGTTATATTGTTTGATAATTTGGCAAAACTATTAAATTATTTGTTGAATCAATTGATTAATTGTTGAATCGAATAACAACATTCTAAAAAATCGTTGTCTTGCACGCGATTAAATAACAACTAATTTTTAAAAAATACAAAAACCCGAAAAATAATATTGGGTAAATGTTTTAAAAGATTGTTAGCAGCTTTTGGGGACTAATTCTAGGAACAAATATGCTATATGAATACATGATTCGTTCAAATAAAATACTTTCTTATTATTTTGATAACTAATTTTAGGAACTTTAGTGCTATATAATGAAGGCATATTGTGCACTAAATGTACAAAACACATCCTCCCATTCTCATTGTCAAATACTGAAACAAAAATGGCTACCTTCGTTGCTGGCTATATCAAAGATCTGAGTGCAGTGAAAGACAACATTCTCATTGTCAAATTAATATCAACGCATTCAATGATCCAAAATTGGTAACGATCAATAAACAACCGGCAGTTTCAACTCAATAAGTTCTTCTACCCCATACCAATTCAAACATAATCAATAATCTTTTTGGGTCACAACAATTTTCCAGTCATTCATCTGTCAACATTTTTACATTGGTAATTTTTTTTCTATGCAAACCTTTAGGGTTTTGATTGAAATCCCGTAGTATCACTAATCATCTATTGAATTAGTTTTAATAATTTTCTTCTTCCTCACGACTTAACTATAACTAATGATATCATATATATATATATATATATATATATATATATATATATATATATATATATATATATATATATATATATATATATATATATATATATATATATTTTATAATGACAGGTTTCAGAAGCCAATCATCTATTCGTGTCCTAATCTATGACGGGTAAGTTTTGTGTTTTTTTATGCTACTTTACTACTATTTAATTTTCTGTATATATATTTTTCTATACCTAGCACATGTATGTCATTAACTTATTATGTACATGACGTGCTTGATGAAATGCGTACTGAACAGCAGTAACAATTGATATTACTTAGTTTTTTAAATATGGTTGATGTAGATTTGATACCTTTGATTCACTTTTTATGATGTCTACCAAACATTTTTATAAAGGCCGCATAGAAGATGTTCGATGGAATGTTTATGGCAAATGAAAATGTATGAGGTAATCATTTATGCATTGATTTAGTAATTTAATCAAATGAAAACCATGAATTGTATGGTATGATAACGGGGATTATAGAAATTATTTTTGCACATTTTGACTCACCTACTTGACTAATTTAAACATTACTACATGTGTAAATATAGTTGTTGTCATGGAAGTGGTAATTGTGTTATTTAATAAATGATGAATATAGTTGTTTTCAGTAAAAACAACAAATTTGGAAAACTAGATTATGAATTTCTATAAATAGTCTTATTGAATGAGTGGTAACAGTGTAACATAATGCATATATAGTTAATTGAATGAGTGTTGATGTGTATGATCTTTGTTATTGCTTTTGTGTTGGTATCTTCTTTCAAAGCCTATTGCCCTAAGTTTCAGTTTCGCTCAATGTCTATACTAGGTATATTTTCTTTTAATTATTTGGGATATGCTGATGCAGGTTCGTATAAACTCCCACCCACGTCAGAACCTGTCAACACTACATACCATATTGTGGCAGTGTGCTTCTGCTGTGAGGCCTTTGGTCTTCGTGGGTTGAGCACATGTAGGTTTTTTAAAGTTAGAGCCATCTTTTCCACGTGTCGAACGAAGAATGTTACACATTTAATCAAGCTATTCGTTTTGTGTAGCTTCATCTTGAAAGCTTCCATATCGCTTGATCTTTGTTGGTGCCACATTAAATGCATCATATGTACCCAATACTGCCATGCATCTTCTCTACCCAATTCTTACACGATAGATATGAGGATACATTTACGTTATAGTTTATTTGTTATTTCTTATACACACTGTTTTAGTAAGTTCCGGTGTTCCACTAAAATGTATTAAATGTACAAATATACTCATGTATGGCCAATAGTTTTTAGCATACCATATCCATGAAATGTTGAATACTCAATGTTTAAACCAATGCCTTTTCTTAAATGCATTATGTATGTAGTCGTAGCGTAAATGTAACGGTAGTTTAAGTTGGACTTCTGATTTCATGATTTTGTTGAGTTTAAGTGTGATTTTGCATGCTTAATTGCCTAATAGATTAGATTGTTAATGTTTAATGCTCGAACTTTAGAAATGTGGTATTATGATTCTCAGAAGTACATGTAGAAGACGATTTGTTATATTTGATTTGATGTAAATAATGCTGAAAAGTAAATGCCATGCACTATTAATGTAACCGTAGTTTAAATTGCGCTACTGATGGACATGATATCATTGTGTTTTATATGTGATTTTGCTTGCTTAAATGCAAAACGTTATAAATTAGAACTTGGTTAGATTATATAGGTTGTTTTTTAACTGCCATGTTCATCTTTTGCGGGTGAAGATCAATCAATCTTTGTTTGGATATGGTCAGTGGAAATGGCAGAGGTTGTTTATTATATGACTTGTTAGAAAACGTTGAACTTGGTAAACAATATGTTGCTTAGAGACATGTAAGGATTCTCCAAAAAAAATTGTTAATCACTGTATTTTTATTTCACATCTGAGTTAATTTGTAGGATGAGGGAGAAATTTAATGTTTGTTGTATGAAAGAATTATTTTGGACCGTGATAGAGTGTTGTCGAAGACTTGGTTTAATGAAGATAGAAATATGTAGGAAATGGAACCGATAGCTGTTCCTTATGCCGTTTCCAGGAAGCATCTAGAGAACGTGGGGATCACACATGACTGGGATGCAATGTATATATTACAATGAAGTGAGATGATGATGAGGCGAAAAATGAACCACTTTTAGGGGGTTATTTAAGCCCGGAATTGAATTTATTTGATCAAATATTGCCCTAAATCGTTCCTTTTGTGATTTTAGGTACTTTGGGAGTGAATTCTGGAAAAGAAGGCATTTTGGACGTTTTCGGAGCATAAAAGTGAAGAAAATGGCAAAGTCTCAATTTTCCTTGCTGGAACAGTACCTGACGGCGTCACCAAGGCCGTCACTGTGTTGGTGACGGCCCAGAAACTTCATGAAGGCGTCACGTAGGCCGTTACGTGTAAATTGTCACAACTTGCGCGCGCGGTAGTTGACACCGTTTTGGCCATAACTTTTGCATACGAACTCGGATTTGAGCGATTCAAAAAAGAAAACGATCGGGACAAAAAGATCTACGATTTGGTGAAGAAAGATTTTTCATGACGCCATCAAGAGTACGGGCTGACGCCGTCAAGATGGGCTGACAGAAAACATGCCTATAAATATAACATCATAACTTCACTTTTGTAAGCCCTAAACCCTAAGGTCGATTCCTGGGTTTAGGTAGGTGTTTTTCCAGCAACTTAGAGGGTTTCAATCACTCCATAAACATCATGCATTGGTTTGTTGATTCTATCTTAATTATGTTTTCCATAATCATTGTTGATTGCTCTTCTTTGATGATGTTTTGCTAATTCACCTTGTGTCTACTTATGATTGTGTGAAACTTGTGTATAATTAATTAGATCTCAATGATTTCTTGTTGATGTTTATGTCTATCTCCATCAATGAGGGGCTTGTTGATGTGTGTGTCTATCTCCATCAATTAAGGCGTGACAACTTCAATAGATCTAGTTGGTTTAGTTTATAATTCTTGTTTCCTATTGATTCTTATTTTGATTGAATGATTTCAATGTTAGGCTTAAGAAAACTGGCAGATCTCCAATTGGTAACATGCTTGAACGTCTTAGGAAACATGAACCGATGTGTACTAGGTTTTATTGGTTGTATTTAATGCATGAGTAAATTCTAATGATCCCATGTTAGGAGCTTCTTGCAGGCTCGACATAGGAGTGAAGTAGGCACTCATAGGATTGGGGAAGTAAGTACGCCACCCCATGAATGGTATTAAGGAATACAACCCGTCAATTAAAACAAGGTGTAACAATTCAATAGGTAGAATTGGATAGCTAGCAAGGAGTAACATATCATAGGTAGACATGCTTCACTTATCTTGTAGAACCTTAGTTTAGTTTTCTTGCACATTAGTTTAATTAGTAGCTTTTGGGTTAGTTGATTAGCAACTAATTCCGCCCCTTCTTCCAAAACCCGAGATTTTCACTTGCTTTTCATAAAATATAAAAACACAAAAAGAATCATCCTTCACCTTTAGACCTAGTTAGATCAATTTCAATCCTAACGACACTATTCCTAGCTGAACGATCAATCCCCCGATACTTGTCAGTATACTATACTACAACGATCAGGTACACTGCCTGGTGGGGGTTGTAAGCTTCTCGAGATCCCTTGAGAGGTAAAGCTTGGTGCAATCCCTACGCATCAAGTTTTTGGCGCCGCAGCCCGGGGAATAGTTATTGTTTAGGTTGAATTTTATTTTTATTAGGTCTACTCATTAGATTCCTATCAAGTGAGATTTTTTTCCTTTTACTTTGTAGCTTTCTCGTAGTCTATCTTTTCTTTGTGATTTTGTATGTAATTTGCTTCAAATGGACACTTCACTTAGACTTCTAAGACTGCAATATATGGTTGAGTGGCTAGAATACCAGGAAGTGCAAAATACCTCATTTAGAGACACCTATGAATCATATGAGCCTTCACTTAGGATAGATTCTTATGAACAACCTCCATGTTTAGGATCTCGTTTTACTGAAGCTAATAGAAAAAGCGACCTAGCTTGCCAAGGAATTATGGATAGAGCCGTATCAATAAACCATAAGTTGGATGAAGCACTAGGTTTGTTATTATCACTACCTAAGGATATAGGTGATCGCGACACGTGGAATGATGAGGTAAATAACATAAGCCCATAAAATACTCAACCATCATTTGAGGCACACACACCGCCCGTGACTTACCCGAAAGAAGTAGAAGAAACTTTAGGAATTCCGATGGAGGTAGAACCCTTGGACCAGGCACCACTTGAGGATATAGGTTTGAATACTTGTAGTAATAACCTTACTCCTAGTTCTAGGGAATTTCCTAATGTTGATGAACCGGAACCTCAACCTTTACACAACTTTCCATCCTTAGATATACATCTAGGAGACAAAAGAGGAACCGACCCACCCATCAACCAATATTATCCGGGTAGTTTTAGGATGAAGGAAGCCATTCACTCACCCCCCTTCACCTCACGTGGCATATTCACACCCTAAGGGTGTGTATCGCTACTTTCACCCACACTTAATCCTAAGTGTAGGGAAAACCTCTCCTATTTCCGTTAAATAAGAGTAGAGTCAGGCTCGTGACTCGAACAAAAACAAGCGCTTCTTGGGAGGCAACCCATGTTTTGTGTGTTTTTATTTGTTTGTTTGTTTGTTTGTTTGATTTTATTTGTTTCAGTATGTATGTTTTATTTTTATTGTATGTGGCTCATGTTTCAAAGTAAATTGTGAAAATATTTTATTTTGTTTTTAACTTCGTCTTAATTGCATATAAAGGTATTTTGCAAAAGATAAGTGTAAGGGAGATCCAAATTTGTTTATAAGAACGAAATTGAGCATGAACCACAACAATATTAAATGGACATGTGTATTAGTACTTGTTAGAGTCAAATGCTTGTATCGAGTCATAATGATGTTTTGCAGGATTTTCCAGGAAGTAGGACATAAGTTTTTTCAGAAATTTTCCGGAAACTTAACGTAAAGATTTCTGCAGGTCACTTCTGACGGCGTCATGAGTTTACTCTTGACGGCGTCACGTGTAAAATTCTGGAAATTTTGCTAGTTTTGTTTATACCGGAGTCTTAAAGTTTTTGTTAATTCTTTAGTTTTATAAACTCCAGGAAATCTGCAAACATTCATTCCACAAGCATTATATTTTTAATTGTTTTGTTTCTATTCCTAAGTCTGGAATTACATCTAGTTGTGAGTTTTCTTTGTTCGGATTGATGCTTTGGGTTTTTGTGATTGTTTTCTCAGGTTTAACAGGGTATATATGACAAGAAGACGATTTATATTTCTGGAAGGGAAGCTTTGATTGTTCATTTTCTTGGAGGAAGATCTAACCTGGCCACCTATTATCCATACCGAGCGAATCAGGGGAGTATTTGATTTCATTCGTTTTACTTATTTCACTTTTACATTCTTTACTTGAACATTGAGGACAATGTTCATCCTAAGTGTAAGGGGAGGGTAAAATGATTATACCTTACAAATACACTTTCGCTTGAGTTTGTTTGTTTGACGGTAGATGTGTAATAAAACTATGAGAAATACTTGTTAGGGCAATTTTAGCGCCAATTTTAAAATTTTTTACAACATTTAGGAGTGAAACTTTAGCCATAGCAAGCGTCTCATGGATAGGAGATTGTATGACTAGCACAAAACTGTACCATTCAGAAAAATTTTCCACCCAAATATGTGAGGTTCGCCTTTAGATTTGATAGGAAAAGCATTTACTATTAGTGCTTATGAGTGTACCGGTAGCATTTAGATTCTAGAACTTGCGTTAGTGATGCATCCCGAGACCGCTAGTGAGACTACATTCGTGTAGTAGGATTTACTACATGATAAGAGGCATTAGGATCACCCTTGTGTTAAACCCGTATCGTAATTACTTGACCATTTATGTCATATTATTTGGCTAGTTAAGTCAACTAATTTTTCCCACACCCTTAGCGTTCTACTCATTTTTAGTACACGAAACCCCTAGTACACCCCTTCGAGCCTATCTTTTCGTTTCTAACTTTAAGCATCTTACTTAAAGGAAGAATTTGTTACACCCCACTTAAATGTACAACCAAATCGCCTTAGCCTTCCATGTATGCGCTCATTTTTAGTGCATTATTGTTATTTGTTAAACCCTAAGTTAACTATATAATTGATTACATGGTTGCTAAGTCGAGTCATATCCTTGTACATATTGTTTTGGGACGATTGGGACTCATGGGTAAAGTACTTATTTTATGGAGTAATGGGGAAGAACTTAATCTATTACCTCCATATATGCGTTAATCTTAAAAGTACTCCAAGTGTTTTGATTTTGTTAATTCGAGTCATTAGATTAGTTTATTGTAAAGTATGTAAAAATTCAAGTGTACATTTTATGTTTTTGTTATTTTCCATTTATTAGCTTAAGTCGAGTCTAGTCTTGGCTTAGCAACGCCATATTGTACATGTAATTAACCAAGATTGTTAACTCGCCACCAGTAAAGACTGCCTATATCCAACAAAACCATGTATTCCATATCCCTACACCTAACGTTACAACCCTTTTAAAAAGACCTCTTTGATAGTTTATCCTAGGTGCTTACGCCATATGGTGAAGGTTTGATCCTTTCCCAAGCCTATGGTAATCTATTTTGCTATGACAGGTAGTGAGAGATATCTTCCGTTTCCATATTGTAATTTATACTTTATTACACCCGAGAGATGTGAGTATCTAAACACTATTTGTGAGGTGCTTGTGTACGACCTCTGTGCTTGTCTTTGGTCTTTAGTGGAACGATTATTTGTTGTAATTACTTTTATATTAGTGTTAAATGACCCCTAACTTGTATTTTAACTAGAATAAAAGCGCATTTGCTTGAGGACAAGCAAATCTCAAGTGTAAGGGTATATGATGAGGCGAAAAATGAACCACTTTTAGGGGGTCATTTAAGCCCGGAATTGAATTTATTTGATCAAATATTGCCCTAAATTGTTTCTTTTGTGATTTTAGGTACTTTGGGAGTGAATTCTGGAAAAGAAGGCATTTTGGACGTTTTTGGAGCATAAAAGTGAAGAAAATGGCAAAGTCTCAATTTTCCTTGCTGGAACAGTACCTGACGGCGTCACCAAGGCCGTCACGTGTGTTGGTGACTGCCCAGAAACTTCATGAAGGCGTCACGTAGGCCATCATGTGTAAATTGTCACAACTTGCGCGCGCGGTAGTTGACACCGTTTTGGCCATAACTTTTGCATACGAACTCGGATTTGAGCGATTCAAAAAAGAAAATGATCGGGACAAAAAGATCTACGATTTGGTGAAGAAAGATTGTTCATGATTCCGTCAAGAGTACGAGCTGATGCCGTCAAGATGGGCTGACAGAAAACATGCCTATAAATATAACATCATAACTTAACTTTTTGTAAGCCCTAAACCCTAAGGTCGATTCCTGGGTTTAGCTAGGTGTTTTTCCAACAACTTAGAGGGTTTCAATCACTCCATAAACATCATGTATTGGTTTATTGATTCTATCTTAATTATATTTTCCATTATCATTGTTGATTGCTCTTCTTTGATGATGTTTTGCTAATTCACCTTGTGTCTACTTATGATTGTGTGAAACTTGTGTATAATTAATTAGATCTCATTGATTTCTTGTTGATGTTTGTGTCTATCTCCATCAATGAGGGACTTGTTGATGTGTGTGTCTATCTCCATCAATTAAGGTGTGACAACTTCAATAGATCTAGTTGGTTTAGTTTATAATTCTTGTTTCCTATTGATTCTTGTTTTGATTGAATGATTTCAATGTTAGGCTTAAGAAAATGGCAGATCTCCAATTGGTAACATGCCTGAACGTCTTAGGAAATATGAACCGATGTGTACTAGGTTTTATTGGTTGTATTGAATGCATGAGTAAATTCTAATGATCCCATGTTAGGAGCTTCTTGCAGGCTCGACATAGGAGTGAAGTAGGCACTCATAGGATTGGGGAAGTAAGTACGCCACCCCATGAATGGTATTAAGGAATACAACCCGTCAATTAAAAAAATGTGTAACAATTCAATAGGTAGAATTGGATAGCTAGCAAGGAGTAATATATCGTAGGTAGACATGCTTCACTTATCTTGTAGAACCTTAGTTTAGTTTTCTTGCACATTAGTTTAATTAGTAGCTTTTGGGTTAGTTGATTAGCAACTAATTCCGCCCCTTCTTCCAAAACCCGAGATTTTCACTTGCTTTTCATAAAATATAAAAACACAAAAAGAATCATCATTCACCTTTAGACCTAGTTAGATCAATTTCAATCCTAACGACACTATTCCTAGTTGAACGATCAATCTCCCGGTACTTGTCACTATACTATACTACAACGATCAGGTACACTGCCTGGTGGGGGTTGTAAGCTTCTCGAGATCCCTCGAGAGGTAAAGCCTGGTGCAATCCCTACGCATCAGATGACAAGGAGTATTATGTTGATTTGAAGGTTATCTTCTGATTCATATTGTGATTATGTATAATTATTAGGTAGGCATATGGGGCATCAGTTGGGTTGTATTAAAGTGTCAAAATGGGTCCGGGTCAAAACAGATGATTTTGGAACGGGTCATGTAGACCCAAAACACCTTTTTTCCAGAGTTTTGATTTTCTAAGTTAATACTTAGTGCGCCAAGAAGTTATATTATCTCAATAATAGCATAATTCTATGAAGAAATTGGAACTTTTTAGCAAGTTTTTAATTGACTTAGAACTCTTTTCAAATCTAGATAGAATGTTAGCCATTTCATTTGCTTTCTTATTACACATTTTTGTAATCTTGACACATTTCACATTTTAGATCAATTTCTATGCTACTGTCAAGTCTAGAAATTTTATCTTCTAAGATGATTTCTTTTTCTAAATTACTTTCGTATGACCTCATGGATTTATTTTGGACCATGATAGAGTGTTGTCGAAGACTTGGTTTAATGAAGATAGAAATATGTGGGAAATGGAACCGATAGTTGTTCCTTATGCTGTTTCAAGGAAGCTTCTAGAGAACGTGGGGATCAAACATGACTAGGCTGCAATGTATATATTACAATGAAGCGAGATGACAAGGAATATTATGTTGATTTGAAGGTTATCTTCGGATTCATATTCTGATTATGTATAATTATTAAATAGGCATACGGGGCGTCGGCTGGGTTGTGTTAAAGTGTCAAAATGGGGCCGGGTCAAAACAGATGATTTTGGAACGGGTCGTGTAGACCCAAAACACCTTTTGTCCATAGTTTTGATTTCTCTAAGTTAATACTTAGTGCGTCAAGAAGTTATATTATCTCAATAATAGCGTAATTCTATGAAGAAATTGGAGGGTTTGTCTACGGAAAATACACTTTTGGTGACTTTTGACCCATTTCTCTTAAATATGCTTTTTAAAAGATTTTACTCTCGACACCCATTAAAGATCATACATACTTAAACCGACTAATTCATAAGCCCCAATTTTACCCATTTATAATTAAATGAAATTGGAACCATTACGAATCTGTCGTGCAAAGTTTTAACTTTGATTACGATAAATGATTCTTATTTATATCAGTTTGACATGCTTTTTGTAGATTTTGGAGGAGTTGACAGGAAGTATCTGAAGATGCTTGCCTCAGATGTTTCAGCTTTTGTTCAATTGATGTGATTCCTTTCTCAGAGTTGGACATCCGCCAACAGTTCATGGTGTCGCTTTCCACATATTTGAATATTAACTTGGACAACAAAAAGCATGTCAGATATCGGCATCATACGATGCACTGTTGGATATTGCTGGTGGAAAAGTTCATATTCATGTATTAATGGCTCTTGCAGAATTTGCATTTGCATTCATAGGGAACTCATTAGAAGGAGGCTTGCTTCTTACATACATTTGCTTGTGAAGAACATTTAGAGACGACGATGCATGGACATTTATTATTATGGAACATGTGTACGTTCGTTGTTGTTTATTACTTTATCCACACACTCAACTTCTTAATGAATAATTTCTTTAAAAACCCCGTGAATCCACGGGTCTATAAGCTAGTTAGATTATATATCAATCAACCGACAAAACTATTTAGGTGTCACTTAATTAGGTTATTGATTAAACTTATTGAAAATCCATTTCAATTAATAATGTCATCATTTCCTTTTTTTCAAAATATATAGAGATAGCTAGGGAAATATATCTCGATCAAAATGTTACTTACAATGTTGTACAATATACGTACGAGCATCAGGTGTGGTGTAGTAGAGGTCTCTATACTACGTATATAAACTCATGCTACCAGTCTACCACACCAGAAGCACATCATTCAGCAACCCCTACCACTATTTTCTAACCGAAAATATAACTGCTATTATGGTTTCATCGTGACTTCTAACCAAAACATTGAACTAATGTAAAAATCACTCCAGACTATGCAGAATGTTAAGATTGTCCTCATACTTCACCTCGTGTGGAACTGAAGAACAAAAGAAAACAAACAAAGTAACATTTAAATGTTATTTTATAATTAAAATTTTGCTTATAGAACTAAATACTTTTGTAAATGTTATTTTATGTTGTTTTCTTAACGGCAACATTTAAAATTTATAACACAAACAAAACACATGTACAATGGATCCACTCTTCATCCCTTCTATATAATATCTACTAGAAGAGTACCTGCGCAATGCGGCGACGGGTACCCGATGACTATTTTTATAGCGAACAAATGTTTTTCATGTCATCTTTTAAGCATAATAAGCTGACCAACATCTTTTTTTTCCAACTTTTTTTTTCAACTATTACATAATAATTCAAATACATCTAAAATATTACAAATAAAATGATTAAACTATTAATCTGTCAACACATTTACCATAACTTTTAGGGATAAAACTACCAGCCCATGTGGATAAACCCATTAATGATCCAGATTTTTGAATAGTCCAACTACTAATCCATCAACACATTTACTACATGATGTTGATGGGTTAAATGGGCTGTTACAACTCAAGTAAATGGGTTTTATAAATATTAAAGTTGGCACAATTAAAGACATTTAATTTATATTTGAAGGTTGGCTTGTTAATTTTCAATTTCTTAATAAAGAAATGTTTTTGGTCTTAAAATTTTAAGACTTCTAAACATAGATGTCCTAAATACATTATAAGGTAGTAAAGATAAGACATAGAAAATAAAATATATGAGGAGTGAAGTGGGACAAACAAACCGCGTATATGGTTTTAGGGGGGTGGCAACCTTGCCACACAATGCCTCATCTTTTAAACTAAACAACCAATCAAGTTTGTCCAACACATTTTTTGCCTAATCTTGCCTAAACACTCTTTTTTAGTGGCAATCTTGCCTAAGTTTTTGCCAAAGCAAGCATTAAATGTATATCTATAATAAAAGTTAAATTAAAAAAACATAAATAAAAAACAACTATTTTATTAATAATAATTCAATAATTATTACATAATCCTTAAAAAAAAAACATAAATTCAACAAAAAATAGGAAATCACTAATCATCTAGGTATGACAAGTCTTGAGCCGCTACGTGCTCCGTAAGATCATATCGAAGACGATTATGGATATCTTCGTCGAGTAACTCATGTAGCACAGTATCATCATAAACTGGAGTTACCGGAGGATCCATTATATGAACCGGTGATATTGTCATACCATCATTTTTCAAAATCATATTGCACAATATAATGCACGTATAAACCACTTGCCGAATCTTTTGAACCGACATAGCTCGAAGAGGTCGACTGAGAATCATCCATTTTCCTTTTAGACGACCAAATGCTCGTTCGATATCTTTTCTTGCAGACTCTTGTAATTTCTTGAATCTCTTTTCCATTGGGTCAGTTGGATACGGATATGCTTTAACAAATGTTGAATACTTTGGATAGATTCCATCGGTAAGATAGTATCCACGTTTGTAAAGCCTTCCACCCAATAAAAATGAACTGTTTGGTGCTGTTCCATTTCGTTCATTAACATACAATGGAGACTGATTCAAAACATTTATATCGTTGTTTGAACCGGGAGGACCAAAAAACGAATGCCAAATCCACAAATCATATGAAGCAGTCGCTTCAAGCATAATAGTCGGGTATTGGTGATCACCTCTCTTATATTGGCCTCTTAAGTGTCTAGGACAATTGCGCCAAACAAAATGCATACAATCAATGCTACCAAGCATTCCCGGAATATGATGTTTTTCTTCATGTACATTGAATAAGCATGCTACGTCATGGCTTGTAGGCCTACGTAAGAACTCTCGACCATATAACTTTATAATCGCATCGCAAAATTTATCAAGACATTCTCCTAAAATAATAATGAAATATATAATGAAAAAATAATAACTAAACTATTATAAAAAAAATAATAACGAAAACAATTTAAAAAAAATAATAATAACGAAATATTAAAAAAATTAATAACGAAATAATTTAATTAAAATAACAATCTGACGTTCTTCGTGCCATGTTTAGATAGTCATCAAATCTATCCGGAGGTTCACCCGTTGCGAGTTGTCGAATTGCGGATGTACATTTTTGTAATGCCGTGAAACTATTTTGGCCCATCGCGTCTTGACCCGGTTGAAACCATTCGAATTGGGCTTCAATATCATCAACAATTTTTAAAAACAAATTTTTACTCATACGAAAACGATCACGAAAAACGCTTTCGTTAAACTTTGGTTGTTCAACAAAATAATCATTCAAAAGAGTTTCTAAAGCTTTTTCACGAAAACGTTGGACATAACCACGGGTGTCGGTAGAGCTAGCCGTATCTTCAAGACCTTCGATTGCGGCTAAAAAGGTTTCAAACGTACTTCCGGATAACCATTCTTCGAACGAATCCGGGGGAATAATGATCTCGTCTGATGAGGAAGAAGACATTGACATGGTTAAATAATTTGTGTATTGTTTTTTTGATTTGATTTGTGATTTTTTTTGTGAGTTTGATTTGGTTTATGTGTTTGAAATAATATGTTGTATATTTATAGGGATTTATTTTATTTTATTATTTATTTATTTATTTTTGTTTTCAACCCAATACACGCTCCCCATATTAATTGCCAAATGGTAACTTCCATCTTGAAAATCTCCCCACCGAATCGGTGAAATGAACCGCAAGCCTCCCCGAATTTGCTTTGCCGATTGGTTGGCAATGGGGTTTGCCGATCGGCACCTCTTGCCGAACCCAATTTGCCGAAGGGTTGCCACCCCCTTAAACATTCTTGAAATATAAATTAAAAATGTTTTCTATACAATTTAGCGACTAGATATATCTCATCCCAAAAATGTTCATTAATTATTATCAACAATGAAAATTCTGTCTATTATGGTACTTGGAGGAACTTTTTAGTTTCTATTTTTATTTTTTATTTGAAATCGTTTTTAGCTCTATGCCATTAATATGTCATTGCAAAAAATATATGGATATTTTTTAGTTCAAGTGACCTAATTGTTGCATTGATGAAAGTCTCAACCACTTGTTATAATTATTATAACTAGCAGGTACTCGCCTGTTACAGCGGCGGGTAACTTGAAATAAAATTTTTCGGTAGTATTTTAGTTTATTATTTTCTTTTTAATAATAAATTTACGGATATCAAGAATTTCGTATAGCCCGTGCCCGTTTGGAATCGAGCACATTGGCTCGTGCCCGTTTGGCCCTCACCCATTCGGGCTCAAGCCCATTTAGTCTGTTGCCCGTTCGGGCTTGAGTAATTGTATAATGTGCTTTATTATTTGTATTAATGATATTTAATGCAGGAATTGTGTATAATTTGATTGTACAATATGCTTAATAATTTGTATTTCTTATGTAAGGGGTGTTTTAATAACTGTATTTATTGACCAGTTAATTAATTAACTATATTAAATAGCATTAATGTGTTGTTTTATTTTTTAATATGTGCATTAAAGTGGTGTACACTATACTTCTTGTCTTGTACGTCTGAAAATTACGTGCATTAAAGTATTATACACTATGCTTCTTTTCTTGTAAGTCTTAAAATTTGGAGAGAGAGTCATCCCTCTATTATATGTGGTATAGATAACGAATACCCAGGCATATCAACGAGATTTTATAACAAAAATCTTTTACAGTTGCGTTGTTATTGATTTTCATCAATTATGAACTAATTGAATAATTGCAATACGATTTCTTATACAAGAGTCTGTAGATGAAGTTTTAGAAATTATTAGTGTTAGGATTATATAAAAATAAGTCGCATTTTTTTCAAAAACTACATTAGAAAAAAGAAAAAAAAAAAAAAAAAAAAAAAAAAAAAAAAAAGTTGTCATGCATTTTTATGAAAATCAGGGTGAGAATTATAATGCAACTATACTATTAAGGAAATATTGTTTAAACTTCTATATAAGAATTTAAGTTTCAAAAGATATTTTGGGAATTAATTAACATTAGTCATTTTTTTTATTTAAGAAAAAATATTCATGCTTTATACGTAAAACAGATATACAGTCGTTAGTATTACAGCTAAATAATTTAATATTTTTGATATACATGGTCAACTTCACAAAAGATGTTAAGAAAAAATATAAAATTACAAAAGCATTTAATTGTTTTGACATTTCCAAATTGAAAACCTACCGACATTGGATATTTTAAATTGACACATATATCTCTCTACTTATGCGATTTTTTATCTTCTACTAACTACACGATTCCATGATATATGTTGTCTATTTTTTAGAAAAAATCATAGCGAAATAACTACTAACCTGATGCACTGTTTGACTTGTGAAAACTTGTTCTTGATAACTAATTGGATTACATATCAATCAAATCCAAGCTTTTTGCTTTTGCTAGATACAAAAGAAAGCTTCGATGCGTATATGGTCTTCAAATTGCTGCCATTAGACTTGCACCGTAAACGAGCTAACTTATTTTATTTTCATAATTTTTGTATTCGTGTTTGAGCAAGTGAAACCTAGTAAAATCATTGAATTGCATAATGCCTATGCATCGAAAGCATCTATGGGAGAAAAGGAATGGTACTTCTTCAGCTTGAAAGATAGAAAATACCCACCTGGACTACGAACCAACCGTGCAACTGTGGCCGGTTATTGGAAGACAACCGGGAAGGACAAAGAAATCTTTCGTGGTGGAGTCTTGGTTGAAATAATAATAATAATAATAATAATAATAATAATAATAATAATAATAATAATAATAATAATAATAATAATAATAATACCATAGTCTTTTATAGGGGCAGAGGACCGAAAGCAGAAAAAAACCGACCGGGTGATGCACAAATATAGGCTCGAGAATTTTCACGCTTTCAAACCTAATAAGGTACAAATAATAAATAACCCATTAGTCCGCACTATAAAGATTTAAAAAATGATCTTGTTTCTTGTGTCTTGATCTGTTCCGCAATTTCACATGTCCCGCACATCGCCATTTCTTAGCCTACCAAATTGGAAACACTGATAAACTCAGCACATGCTCTAGAATTTATATATACTTTTTATTCTTTTTCCTTTCTAAGTTTAAATATAGCTGGTGGTGCCTTAGTTTTGATCGCTTTCGACTATACATCTTTTACAGGAGGAATGGGTGGTTTGCCGGATCTTTCAAAAGAGTGCAATAGCTAAAAAGCCAATGCCCACAGTGTCATCGCCTCAGTCAATGGACTCACCTTGTGATATATAATAATACGATTGTGAATGACTATAGTGATATCGAGCTGCCAAACATAAATGGCATTGATGTAGCAAGTAGTAACATTTCACTTCCGAATTATGGGATGGAAACCAACCTTAATACAAATATGAATCTGAATATGACATTGGCAAGTGGTCTTTCATCGCTCGCTTGGCCTTCTAGAATACTAATTTCCAATCTTTCAATGAACATGTTTCTTCTTAAAGCATTACAGCTTAGAACTTTCCAACAAAGAAAAGCTGCGAATATAGATTATGAATTCATGCCACATGGAAATAGCCACTTTTTAGGTGAGGCTAGTCCAAGCTTACAAGCTTCTTCTTCTAGAAAATATGAATGTCTACAACAGTAGCAGCATTAGCAGGAGCAACCATTCAATTTGGACTTCACGTGGTAAGCTTTAATTGGTCAATTTAGTACAAACATTTTTGTCATTCATCATGTGGTTAGATCACAACATATTTGGAGAGCGATATAAGAAAACCAGAAGTAAATCTGCCTTTTTGGTTAGAATCATTCGAAATTTGATAAAAACAGTGTAAATCTTGGTGTCGTTCTTAAGGAGATCATTCATTGTCTTTTGTATTCGTTTGATAAGAACCAGTTTAGGGACTTATCTGCTATAGTTTTATATAATAAAATACATCAAGGGGTGAATAAGTCTAATAGGTGCTTTGCTTTCACTTTAAACAAATTTGTTTAACCTTTGTGTTTGAATGATCCTGTCAAAGACCCAAATTGGGTTGAGGCAATGAACAATGAGGTTGAGGCTATTAACAGAAATAATACTTGGACTGAACTTGAATTAACTGGAAAATTCTTATAAATCCTCTGGTGAAATTGAAAGATATAAAGGTAGACTTGTTGCTAAGGGTTTTAACTAGGGAGAAGGTTTTGATTATGATGAAACATTTAGTCATGTTGTTAAAATGGTTACAGTAACATGTTTGATTAGTACTGCTCTTAACATGTCTTGGCCTATGTATCAGTTAGATGTTAACAATGCTTTTTTATATGGTGATTTTGTTGAAGATGAGTATATGGTCTAAGTTAGTCAAGCTACTTAGTCTACAACTTGAGGGACTAGTGTTGCCACATTTCAAAATTAAGTTAGCTTGTATTGAAGTTTCGAGCTGTATGACAGGTTAAGAAGACATGAAAGGATAAAGTGGAAATATTGGGTATATAAGCTCATTATCAGCTCTAGGGTTTCATGAGGTTGTATTTGTATCTTCTCTTTGTTCTCTCACTGATTTACATAGTTGTCTTCTCATTCTAGATATCACTTTGATATCAATATTAGTCTATAAGCTGTTATCAAGATCAATCTCTTTATTTGATCTTGATTGTTGAGTGTTTGAGTGTCTTTGTAGTAAGGTTAAGAGTGGTGTCCTTCTAAAGGAGATCATTAATTGTATTTTGTATTCGTTTGGTAAGAACCTATTTAGGGACTTATCTGCCATTGCTTTGAATAATAAAATACACTAAAGGGTGGTTGGATGGTGTAATTGTTGTTTGTTGTGAGTTCTAATGGCCTTTATCTGTTTGATATGCAACCTAATAATTCTGTGAGTAAATATAATCTGGTTATGTCTTATAATGTGTCTAGTTTGGTATGGTATAACTGACTGGGTCATCCTGCTAATCCAGTCTTATCCATGCTTCAGTATGATCTTGGTATCTCCAAGAATACCTTTGCGTATGTTTGTGAATTCAATAATAGGGCTAAACAAACAAGGGAACCCTTTCCCTTGTCTAATCATAAGTTTGATAAACTGGGTGAACTGGTTCACGTAGACTTATGGGGCCCATACAGAGTTGCTAGCAGAGAGGGTTATAGGTATTTCTTGACTATAGCTGATGATTATTCGAGGGTTGTATGGGTTTACTTAGTTAAGTCTAAGGATGAAGTGTTTGGTGTATTTGAATCTTGCATAAACTTGGTTCTTAATCAGTTTGATGTAAAACTACTTAAAGTTGTTAGATCAGATAATTGAACTGAGTTTGTTAACAATTAATGTGCTCATACTCCTCAGCAAAATGGGAACATAGACAACTAGTCACTGTAGCTAGAAGTCTTATGTTTCAGGGGGCAATTTCTTTAAAGTTCTGGTCGGATTTTGTTCTAACTATGTCTATCTTATAAACAGGACGCCATCATTTGTGTTAAAAGGTAAATGTCCTTTTGAGTTGGTAAATAGGAGAAAACCTAATCTTTCCCATTTGAGGTCATTTGATTGTCTGTGTTTTGCAACTATTTTAAGTAATCATGATGAAATGTCTTTTAGGTCTGAAAAATGTGTGTTAATTGGTTATTCCACTGTTAAAAAGGCTTATAAAGTTCTAAGTTTGGATACAAGAAATGTGTTTTTTTAAGAGGTAAAATTTTGAAATCGTTTTTCCTATAAAAATGAAAACATGTGACTCTGTTGATGCTGAAATTGCAAGTGAAGCAGACCACTTGAACTTTTTCATGGTCTGTGGTCTCAAAGTCGCAATGATAAAGAGAGAAATTCACCAGTTAAGGAAGGTAGTTTGTCACCTTCCAAAGATGCAGTTGGTACTGCAACAGATACTGCACATATGCATAGGGAAGGTTGGCAATCTGCAACCCATTTTGGTGACCAAAACTGGTCTGAGGACAATGTTTATCAAAATGTAAATTTACCAACTTAATCTGTTGAGGTTAATGATGACGTGCAGACACCTGTATTAAGAAAGTCATGTAAAGACTCTAAATTGCCTGTTAGATTCAATGATTATGCGCTAAGTTCTAAAGTGAGATATGGTATTGAAAAATATGTGAGTTATGCCAAACTAAATAAGTCTAATAGGTGCTTTACTTCCACTTTAAACAAATCTGTTGAACCTTTGTGTTTTAATGATCCTGTCAAAGACCCTAATTGGGTTGAGGCAATGAACAATGAGGTTTAGGCTCTTAGCAGAAATAATACATGGACTAAATGTGAATTACATGCTGGTAGAAAACCTATTGGTAGTAAGTGGATTTGGAAAATTATTATAAATCTTGTGGTGAAATTGAAAGATATAAAGCTAGACTTGTTGCTAAGGGTTTTAACAAGGGATAAGGTTTTTGATTATGATGAGACATTTAGTCCTGTTGTTAAAATGGTTACAGTAAGATGTTTGATTAGTATTGCTTTTAACATGTCTTGGCCTCTGTATCAGTTAGAAGTTAACAATGCTTTTTTATATGGTGATTTAGTTGAAGATGTGTATATGGTCAAAGTTAGCCAAGCTTCTTAGTCTACAACTTGAGGGATTAGTCTTACCACATTTTAAAGTTAAGATAGCTTGTATTGAAGTTTGGAGCTGTGTAACATAAAAGGCTAAAGTGGAAATATTGGGTGTATAAGCTCATTATTAGCTCTAGCGTTTCATGAGGTTGTATTTTTATCTTCTCTTTGTTCTTTATCTGATTTACATAGTTGTCTTCTCATTATTGATATCACATTGATATCAATATTAGTCTATAGGCGGTTATCAAGATCAATCTCTTTATTTGTTCTTGATTGTTGATTGTTTGAGTATCTTTGTAGTAAGGTTAAGTGTGGTGTCCTTCTAAAGGATATCATTTATTGTCTTTTGTATTCGTTTGATAAGAACCTGTTTAGGGACTTATCTGCCATTACTCTGAATAATAAAATACACCAAAGGGTGGTTGACTGTTGTAATTGTTGATTGTTGTGAGTTCTAATGGCCTTTATCTATTTGATATTCAACCTAATAATTTTGTGAGTAAATGTAATTTGGTTATGTATTGTAATGTGTCTAAATTGATATGGCATAACTAACTGGGTCATCCTGCTTATCTAGTCTTATCCATGCTTCAGTATGATCTTAGTATCTCCATGAATACCTTTGTGCATGTTTACGAGTTCTGTAATAGGGCTAAACAAACAAGGGAACCCTTTCCCTTGTCTGATCATAAGTTTGAGAAATTGGGTGAACCTATTCACCTAGACTTATGGGGGCCCATACAGAGTTGCTAGCAGAGAGGGTTATAGCTATTTCTTGACTATAGTTGATGATTATTCCAGGTCTGTATGGGTTTTCTTAGTTAAGTCTAAGGATGAAGTGTTTGGTGTATTTGAATCTTTCATAAACTTTTTTCTTAATCAGTTTAATGTCAAACTTAAAGTTGTTAGATCAAATACTGGAACTGAATTTGTTAATAAGAAAATAAGCCAAATGTTTTATGATATTGGTTTAATACATCAAACTTCATGTGCTCATACTCCTTAGCAAAATGGGATTGCTGAAAGGAAACATAGACAACTACTCAATGTAGCTAGGAGTCTTATGTTTATGGGTCAATTCCTTTAAAGTTTTGGTCAGATTATGTTTTGACTATGTCTATCTTATAAACAGGCTGCCAATATCTCTGTTAAAAGGTAAATGTCCCTTTGAGTTGGTACATATGAGAAAACCTAATCTTTTCCATTTGAGGTCATTTGGTTATCTGTGTTTTGCAAACATTTAAAGTAATCATGAAAAAATGTCTGTTAGGTATGAAAAATGTGTGTTAATTGGTTATTCCACTGTTAAAAAGGCTTATAAAGTTCTAAGTTTGGATACAAGAAATGTGTTCTTTTGCAAGAGGTAAAATTTTGTGAAACTGATTTTCCTCTAAAAATGAAAACATGTGACTCTGCTGATGCTGAAATTGCAAGTGAAGCATACCACTTGAACTTTTTTTATTGTCTGTAGTCTCAAAGTCACAATGATGAAGAGAGAGATTCACCAGTTAAGGAAGGTAGGTTGTCACCTTCTAAAGATGCAGCAGGTACTGCAACAGATAATGTACATATGCATCAGGAAGGTTGGCAATCTGCAACCCATTTTGGTGACCAAACTGGTCTGAGGGCAAGTTTTATCAAAATGTAAATTTACCAACTCAGTCTGTTGAGTTTAATGATGATGTGTAGACACCTGTATTAAGAAAGTCTAGTAGAGAGTCTAAATTACCTGTTAGATTCAGTGATTATGTGCTAAATTCTAAAGTGAGATATGGTATTGAAAAATATGTGAGTTATGCTAAACTGAATAAGTCTAATAGGTGCTTTACTTCCACTTTAAACAAATCTGTTGAACCTTTGTGTTTTAATGATCCTATCAAAGACCCTAATTAGTTTGAGGCAATGAACAATGAGGTTTAGGCTCTTAAAAGAAATAATACTTAGATTGACTATGAATTACCTACTGGTAGAAAACCTATTGGTAGTAAGTGGATTTGGAAAATAAATATAAATCCTCTGGTGATATTGAAAGATATAAAGCTAGACTTGTTGCTAAGGGTTTTAACTAGGGAGATGGTTTTGATTATGATGAGACATTTAGTCCTGTTGTTAAAAATGGTTAAAGTAAGATGTTTGATTATCATTGTTTTTAACATGTCTTGGTCTCTGTATCAGTTAGATGTTAACAATGCTTTTTTATATGTTGATTTAGTTGAAGATGAGTATATGGTCAAAGTTAGTCAAGCTTCTTAGTCTACAACTTGAGGGACTAGTCTTGCCACATTTCAAAGTTAAGTTAGCTTGTACTGAAGTTTGGAGCTGTATGACAAGTTAAGAAGACATGAAAGGCTAAAGTGAAAATATTGTGTATATAAGCTCATTATCAGCTCTAGGGTTTCATGAATTGTATTTGTATCTTCTCTTTGTTCTCTCACTGATTTACACAGTTGTCTTCTCGTTCTTGATATCACTTTGATATCAATATTAGTCTATAGGCTAGTATCAAGATCAATCTCTTTATTTGATCTTGATTTTTGAGTGTTTGAGTGTCTTTGTTGTAAGATTAAGAGTGGAGTCCTTCTAAAGGAGATCATTCATTATCTTTTTTATTCGTTTGGTAAGAACCTGTTTAGGGACTTATCTGTTATGGCTTTGAATAATAAAATACACCAAGGGGTGGTTGGCTGGGTGTAATTGTTGATTTTTGTGAGTTCTTTACCATTTATACAGTTAAGCTAGTGTAGTTAGTTTACTAATGCTTTATAACTTTAATTTCCATTATGAAACAAATGTGATTTATCTTGAAAATCATATGTTTATTTTAGATTTTAGCCAAGATCTCAACTAATCAATTGTAAAATAAGTTGTGGTGTGTGATTAAAGATGTTGTTATTTGGCAGTGGTCATCAAGTATTTAGCTTTGGTCTTATTAGGTATATATGTTCTAGATGTTAATACTTTGAATCTTATGATTTTTGCTTCCTAGTTACTTACTCAGGCGGATCCTGGACTTAAAACCACCACATGCACAATGTTTTCCTTAATAATATAAATAAACTAAGAGGTACAATTTCCATTGTTAAGATAATTAAATTTAGAAGTTGCCACAAGGTCTTATACGATGTTGCATAGCTAAGCATCGATTAATTATTGTACTTTCATGTGTTTTGAGAAACCTATAAATATTTACATATGAACAAACACAACCAAATAAGCATTCATATAATTGTGTAGAAAAATAAGAAATATCAAAAACTTTCAACAAACACAACCAAAGACAATGTCTTAAAAACAGATTTTCTAATTTATCTGTTCAATCTACCGATACTCGGTTCATCCGAAAAAACCGACGCACGGTTCATCTAGTTTTTCATAAAAACCAGCTCCAATGACCCAGTCGGTTTCCATTTTAACCGGCCGAGTCAAACCGGGTTTTAAAATACTGACCAAAAGTGAAACAAGAAACAATCTAAATATTTGATTTATAGTTTTCTTTAGATATTTCATTTTGATTCTATGTGAATAGTTTAGGAATTAGCAACTAGAATTCACTTGTGCAACATAAATTTGGCTTTAAGTGACGTTAAAGTTTAATAAAAACTGAACTTAACTATACTGATATAAACAAATATTGTAGCGCAAGTAGTGAAAAAATCCAACAAATTAGTTTTTAGAGCGAAACCACGAATCAAGAACTACTCCAACAAGACTTCAACAAAGGGTTATGATCCTTTAATATCGAGTGACGCCAACACACACGCGAGATATTTACACCCAAATGTTTATTAAACGTGGGCAAGAAAAAATGTACAAATAAAACTCATCCCTCCTTTTATTTTTATAGAGAATGAAGGTGGGGGAACTAATCTTTGGTGAACAAGGAATCTACAATTGTAGATGTTAGGAAATTCCTTAATACATTCCAAACCTCCTCAAGTTTGAGCTAAAATACAACTAGCCCCCTAAACTTAATCATAACTATTACACTATAATATTCTAACAAATTCCACCTTAGTGGGAATAGTAGCCTTCCCTGATACACAACAACTTCAACTAGTGCTAGAACCTCGGACTGGAGACCGCCTTTTTCAAGGCACCAGTAGCAATAACCGCTATTAACCTTCTCAAATCCTGACTCCGTAGAGAGTCCCTTTAGCCATGTATATGCCTTCAATTCTTCAATAATTGTCATATACTTGGCTTCAGTTGTTAATAAAGCTATCATGTGCTGTAATATAGCTTCCTTGCTTACTGCACATTCCTGTATCATAAAATCAGACTTTGTGATTGATCTACCCCTGATAATGAGCGATCTACCCATGGTGTAGTCAGAATCTACAAAAACGTGTACTTCCGCTTGTAATTGACGATCAAACCTATCCAACATACCCACATCTGCAAATGTTATGTCAGGTCTTGTGTAGAGTACTTGATACTCATGACTTCCAACTAACTCCTTACTCTTCTTTTCTTCATCACGATTCCCTGACAAACCACCCTCTAACGATAGCGTAAAGTGTCCCCCCAACAATATCTGAACTAAAATCCCGTCGGAAAACCTTAATCGTGACACCCTCAATGTATTACCAATTTGAGTCCTGAAGATCTCCATACCAAGTATATATTCTTTTGCTTCATCCAGCAAACCTTGGTAACCCAGATCTCAATCATGTTTTTTCAAGTAAGCCTTATATAATCTATATAGAGGAATAGATATATGATCATACCTGGTGCCTATTTTGAGTAATATTTGTTGTTGTCGTCACTGCTTCGCCTAAAACCGTTGTTGAGCATACACATATCTAACCGAGTATCTATATCTTCTTTCATCATATACATCCACTTGGAAATTCCCTCACAAGAAATTGCATCCTTGAAAATTAATGACTCATGTGCATCTTCTTCTACTAGTGCAACAACTCCTCAAGCAGTCATATTTGTTAGGACAACATTAATTGGGTCTCATTATGTTTTAATGATGATAAATAAACCTTCGCAATACATAAAAACACAAACGTTAGCCAAAAACCAAATGACTCAATAATTGGGTCTAGCGCGCTGCTGGCGCTCCAACACGCAGGCAACGCGCCAGCCCACTATATTGATCGTGACGGTTTTTGAAAGTTGGCTGTCAACTTACCCGAAAATTGTGGATCTTTCAATATAGGTATGAATATGATATTTGCTTCATTAGGAACACTCTAAATGGGTTTTAAAATTAGAGGGATCCAAAATCACAACCTCCCATTTATGACAAAACGCCAACTTAAGTATTTTATTAAACGCCTCTAGCCAAGGCTTTTCTAAACCTAGGAAACTCATATATTTCACGTGACATCAAGTGAAAGTATTCGTATGACCATAATCCGTGTTTACGTCTTCTTTAATCATATAATGGGTTAATTCCTTTATTGGTCAAACAAAGTCAAAGGTCCCTTTGCATAAACGCACCCTTTCCCGTTATGGGATATGCTTTACTATGATGCAAAGTACTTAGCTTGTTTGCATCAAGATGATTATTGATTATGTTTAGTTGTGGAAATTCATGAATTATGATATTATGAATACTAGACGTTGAGTTATTTGGACCTATGAGTAAGCTTTGATTTTCTTATCCAAAACATAACCCATAATCATCATTGTCAATTCTTTTCTTTCTTAATGACAATGTGATTAAGCCTTAATCAATCCTTTTATTATCGTCTACAACAAATAAACCTTCAAACCATTTCAAAATTCATCCAAACCTTATCCTCAACATTCCCTTAATATTCATTGTACTTGCATGTACCTCTTGTCCCCCAACATTCCAACATTCTCCACATCAACCTATTTTTCACCACATTCTTTCTTAACCATTACAATTCAAACACATCGCCCCATTTTCCTATTCACTCTCTTCTCCAACACTCTACTCTCACAATATCCATTTTGAATTCAAATTTCACACACACCATCTCACAAACCTTCTCCCCCCACACACAACCTTATCCTCACATTTGAAATTTGAATTCCATCCTTAGGTTCCCCATCACTTCACCATCACATCCTTACAACTCATTCTCTCATACACTCTCATCCTCACTTTCAAATTCAAATTACACATACTCCTCTCACATCCCTTTCTTTCCCTCACACACTTGCCAACTTACTTCCTCAACATTTAAATTTGAATCCAAGCCTTAGGCTCCCCATCATATCACTTCCGATCAAGACAACTCACCTCCCTCGCATACAACCTTCCTCACTCTTCTCCCCTTTCACACTTCAAATTCAAATTGGAATTTCAAACCAAAGGCTCCCTTCTATTACATCAAGCCAACTCCCTCCAACTCATTCCAACTCATCTCATTCTATCTCAACCATCCTAACCTAACCATGGTTTCTTTCCAACCTAACATCACTCTCTTACTTCCCTCTCTCATAACATTTGAATTTCAAATTCAAACTATTCCCTTTCTCATTCTAACACAACATCCACACTTCCTTTCCAATAAAGGAATATTCTATGGCATATTCTTTCTCTCTTATCTATGCCATGTGAGGAATACCCTTTCTACCCCTACCCAATTATCCCTTCTCTCTTTCTCTCTTTGATAATTGGTTTTACTTAAATACTTCACAAAGTAATTTTATCAAATGGCTATTTAAGTTGGTTGACCTTGAGGATGAATAATGGAAAGGTCTAATGTGTGTACAATTGGGGGTTTAGTAAGGTTGATTATTTAAAAGACCAAAATCCCAAGAAAATTAGTTAAGGGGTTCTAGCGCACTGTTGGCTCTTCGACACGCCACCCAACATGCCAGCCTCGAATTGAATTTTTCAATTTGGGAGTTTGGCCTATAAATACCTACCCTTGGCTCTTGTATTCCTCACTCCTTGCCAAACATTCTTTCTCTCTATTTTCTTTTTTCACTACCCTCTAAGTCTATATCTTGTGTTCTTGATCTATCACTCTTATCATTCTTGAAAGGACACATTCTCCGCAAGGGAAGAATCACAAGAACCTAATCCACTCTTGTGAATGTGTTGAGGGTCTTCTTCTCTATACCTTTTCTAATAGAAATGAGTCACTAGGTTAGGTTAGGGCTTGACTCAAAGAAACAACATTCTATCATTCGATTTGATTGTAAGGGAAGTGTTGTGTCTTGGTGACCAAGCCTAGATCATTGAAGATCTTGTTGGGGTTTGATACTTCTAGTGGGAAGTCTTTGTGGTCTTTGTGGGAAGTTGAATCGAGAGATTCTTTTGAGTGGTTTCTGTGGGTGAAATACCGTTGGAGTAGCTCTTCTTTGTGAGCACCGATCTTAGTGCATATCGGTGGAGTGAAGTTGTAATGGTTTGTAATCCACCGAAAGGATTATACTTAGCGAATGGTATCGTGTTGTGGATTTGCAACTTGACGTATGGATGGTATAAACCCCCCATCCCGAACCAGTATACATCGAGGTGTCTATTTACATGCTTTATATACTTTGGTTATAATTGTGGTTATGATTATTCTTGTAAAATCACCATTGTAATCTTTGAGGCTTGAAGTCAATAAGCTTCGAAGAAGCCGAAAAGACCATATTCACCGCCCTCTATGGTTCTACAATAGTATTGTCACCTTTATACCTGAGTGGTTCTCGCACTGACCATTTCTCCCTATTGTGTAAAAACTGATAGGCGATTAAATCTTGAGTCTGAAAAAACCTGTAAACCATCTCCTAGATCGCAACTCCCTAGGGGTTCCACCTCAAATTCAACTCCATGCATTGTTTGCGTTGAACCCGTACCTACACCAGACCCTTTGAGAGTATTCGTATACCACCCATTGTCAAAGTAAACCATGTCTCCAAACATGACAATGTCAAACTTAACCGTTGACATCTTGTAAACCCTTGTAAAATCAATTGAACCTAGTAAAAAACCTCACACAAAATCAATTAACAAGTATCGTGTCTGCAACCCTTCAAAGTATTGATTTTTCTTCACTCTTCAATCGACTCAACCCTTGTAGAAAACCCTAACAAGAAATCGACTAACCCAAGTGTTGGACCCTTTTACTTAGTTACGGTTAACTACAAAGTTAATCTAACCAAGTTCCATGGTACAGCAACGTGTTGATTAATTATAAAAGCAAATAAACGTAAAAGATAAGACATAAAGTTTTTCAACGTTTAATTCTTTATTAGAAATTAATCAAAAGAATTATACCCAAGTGTTTGCGGAACAACACTTGGGATTGAAATGACAAGTATGGTGTACCATTCACTAAACCCAAACTAAGTTTGAGTGACAACTAAGATCCTGCTGAGCTAACTCAGGGATTGTGTTGTTCTTTGGAGAGAGTAAAGATTTGGTTTGTGAATGTCTAAGCATTAAGTGCACAAACGTGATCTTTACCTCTCTCACTTATTCTCTATTTATACACAAGTAATTTCTAACACTTACCTAATGGACAAAGACTACAAGACAATATTACATCATCCTACATTGGACAAAATACATAGGTATTTTGTCCCTGTTACAATTGGCTATAAGTAGTAAAGGACAAGGATGCTTTCTGGTCTTCAGTGTTGACACACTTCTTGGTATTATACTCATTCAGGGAAATTTGACCTTTGCATGATAAGGACCATCCCTTATCCATTCAAACTTATCCCGCCTAATCCCGCCTTTACTTCAGTATACTTATCTTCAGTCTTTGTTCACTCAGTGATCTTAGTTGGTGAGGAGTCATGGAACTCAGTGAGTTATTGTCATCCCTCACTGAGTCCATCATCCTCTTCTTTGGCTCAGGTATCATTCACTGAGAACCGCCTCACTGAATGGTGAACCTTTCTTCATAGATTCGCCCTGAGCGTCTTGAGGATGACTCACTGAACAACTATGCATTCAGTGACTTGTTTGGTGTTCTCGGTTATGAAACACTTAGGATATTTTATGTTCAAATCCTGGATTAAGGAGTTTAGATTTTAACAGACCCAACAGTCTCCCCCTATTTGGATATACAAATAGCCTGAGTGTTTTCAAGGTTCTGTGAGAGATAGAAAAGGTATTATCTCTATAATCCTGACTTACTACGTATTGTTTAGGACACTGAATGTTTAAACAAAACATCAATATTATTCATGATTATTACAATCCTAAACAAAACAAAGTAAATAAAGATAGTTGGTGTTGCATACATGCTCATGCTTCAGAACTTCAGACCCATGGCTTCAAGTTTGGCTCTCTTAGTATTCAGTAGGTGTTTATCAGGATGCTCTTTGATTTTGTTCTTCAGGTCATGACAGAATCTTGCATTAGCCTCATTCTTGATGGGATTGGCCATAAAGAAGTATCCTGCCATTGCCTTAACTCCAGCATGATCCATGTCAGCCCATCTTTGGAAGGCTGGATCTCCAAACTCATCTGTGAAGAAAAGACCTCTCTCAGGTTGCTCAATGACCAAATTGTTCACAAATGTAACTCCTTCAGGGAGGGCTCCGTTGCAGTTTAGACCCGGAGCACTGACTTCTGGTTCAGTCTCTATCTTCTTCCTTTTCCTTTTAGAAGACTGAGTAGGAGGAGCCTGGATGGCAAGTACTGAAGCTGGTAGCAATGAAGGGATCCCAAGTTTCTCATGCTTCTTAGCCAATAGATCATACCTAATCCTGAAGGATTTCATTAGGTTTTTGACAACGACATTGTTCTTCTTTGCAATGATTGGACCAAGTTCATTAAGCTCAGTGATCCCAAAGTCAGCAAATCTGAAAGGATCATGAACTTCAAAATGTCGTTTGTCCTGACCTCTGTAGACACTGAGAATAGCAGGTTTAGAGTTCTGGTGAATCTTGACATCAGTGATAGGTTCTGGGTTCAGTCTCTGTGTTATGATCCAGGTATACTTCTCAATGTTTTGTTGCCTGATTTCAGCAGATCTCTTCAGTTTAGCTTCCCACTTTTCTTTTAGAGCCATCAGGGCAGCATCCTGAGCCTTTTTGAACTTTTTACCACCTTCTCTATGTGCAAGGTCCTGAGGCTTCAGTCCAATAGTTGTGGCTTCCTCATTAACCACCTCAATGAGAGTAGCCTTGCTTGCCTGTTCCTCCAAAGCTACTTTCCTCAGTCTTTCCACTTTATCCATATGAGCTTGAATTTCATCTTCAGTCATCATGTATGTAACGCCATTCATTTGAAAAGGAATCCTGACAGGTGCATCAGGGTCCGGTCTAATGACTGAAGAAGCAGCAACCAATGTAGTTGTAGGCTCAGACACAACAGTGAGAATGCCTTTGCCCTTGTCTGTCTGGATTGATGGTTGAGTGGTTGTTTCAGGAGACTGGAAGGATGAGATTGGAGTGGCTTTAATTATGCGCTCCCCCTCAGCCTGAGAGGAAGGTTGACTAGTAGAAGTATCAGGAACTCCTGTTTGTGGGACTTCAGTGGATCTCTCCCCCTCAACTGTTGTTCAGCGTCAGTGAGAGCAAGAGTTGGTGCCACTGAAGGACCCTTGAAGGCCTGGTAATGTTTAGAGAGCATGTTTTTGATGTCAACAGTGTCCTTCTAAATTGTAGACACTTTGGCATCCAGTGAAGCCTGAGAGGACTCAATGGCAGACATCCTTGGCCCAAGATTCCAGGCCAAGGAGTTGGAAGACTTAGCCCAAGCAGCCAAGTTTTTCTCCATGAGACTGAGTGATGAGCAGATGGACACCACTGAAGAATTGAGACCCTGAAGATTTGCAGCCTTTAGCATATCCACCAACTCAGTGAATTGAGCAGAATTCTGTTGGTAGGTTTGAGCAGCCTGAAGGATTTTCTTGTTGAGTTCAGGATCATCTTTGACAGACTCTTGAATGGTAGAAACACTCTTGGTAATGTTGCTGAGCGTTTAGTTGAACTTTTTGAGATGTCCATTAAGAGTAGTCAGTTTGAATGCAACATCAGCCTGTTGTTCGAAAGTGTTATCATGATAGGCTTCAACTGACTCCCTGAGGTTGCAGTAGTGAACAGCTTGCTCAGTGTGCATATCAAACACATCTCCAGTGATATCATCGTAGATGACTTTGCAGGCCTTTTGCAGAAACTTCATCAGCTTTCTTTCAGTGAGGGGCCTGGAGTCATCATACTTAGCCAATTGTTCAGGAGAGGAAGGTTCTGGTACATTTTCTTGTTGTGCAACAGGAGACAGAGGGGATTGTTCAGTGGTTGTTGCTTCAGTCTCCATATCATCACCAGCTTCATAGAACTCTTCCTCACCGACTTTGCTATCATCATCATCAGAATCAAGAACAGCTTGAAAAGTAGCCATTGAGTCTATCTGCAAAAATGGGTTAGCCGGCTCCTCTTCATAAGAAGACTTGCCTTGGTTATGGTCGTTCCCTGACCCCTTAAATCCAACAGACTGGGTTTTGTCTGTCGGGTCCTCAGGGTTAGTTTGCGAAGAATGAGCAGCTCCGTGAGGGGGTGTAGGTTCCATATCAGTGGGTGGTTTTAATCCCCCTGAGTCTTTGTCCTCTGTGACTCCTTCAGACACTAACAGGTGTGCTTCAGTATCATCACTAGGAATCAGTGAAATGTTAAGGCCCCCCGTTCCAACAGACTGGTGCTGGTCTGTCGAAGATTTAGGGGCCGCCACTCCCTGAGACTCTGGTTGTGATGTACCAGAGACGTTAGTGGGATAAGTGGAAGGCGCTCCTCTACCAGCGGGTTGTATGTTTCCCTCTGGATCTTTGGGAGTAGTCGTGTGGACCAAGGACACTGAATGTGATTTGTCAGTGACCTTCGTTATCCCTGGGGGTGGTGGAGCCTGGTCAAGGGTGACATTTTTGGGCTTAGGTCTTCTTTTTGGCTTAGAAGCCTGTGTCCCTGAAGCCTCAGGGCCTTGTGCCTTGGGTTTGGTTTTTGGCACAGTCTGAGACTTCCCTGTCCTCTTAGGAGGGGAAGGTGGGTACACTGAGTCCCTTCGGTTGTTTATGGCAACCATATGGGCCGTCAATTCAATGTTTGAGACTGAGGATGGGTCTTTTGAAAAGTTTGAAGAACTCAGGATGGCTGGTAAAGAACTTAAGTGTTCATCCTGAGTGTAGTCACAACCCAGTAACCTTTGAAGAGCACATGAGATAAACCTAGGATACGACACATAGTGTAGCCTAGTTTTATTCAGTAGCTTGGTTACAAGATCACCATAAATGATCTCTCCAATGTCAACAGTGACCCCGTTCATTAGGCAATAGGCCATCATCATTTGAACAGAATTAATCTATTCAGTAGATGAATGGTTCCCACCGAGAACCTGAATCAACAAAAGTGAACAGGATCTTCCAAGCCATGGGAAAAGAGCTCTTGGTGACAGGGGACTTGTCCAAATATTTTGGATCCAAAGCAATTTTTTCTAACCCTGATTTGACATCACTTGGGTCAGGGTGTGCAACATATTTTCCATTGTTATAATCAAGTCCTGTTGCTGAGCAAAAAGTTTTGAAATCCAGGATAAATTTTCTGTTCCCATTTAAAACAGAGAAGCTGATGAGAAATTCCTTGAGGGGCCTGAGTTCGTTCTAATCAGCACTGGGTGTCGGGTCAATGGCCTGAGCAGTACACCAGAACTCCCTGAGAAGGTGGTGATACTGAAAGTAGGGTGTTGATGTGAAGGCATTTTTCATGGGATAGTTGTACAAAAATTTTATTATTTCCTTGTAGACAGGAACATTGGTTGGGTGATTAAAATTGCCTACAACATTGTTTGTTTTAAATTGTACATCAGCCAGAGTCATTTTTGCCCATTGAGGTGCAAGCATGATTCCTTGGTCTTCTGCCATTTTTTAGGTCAAGAAAAGGTTTTGGAAG
This sequence comes from Artemisia argyi, assembly GCA_030686995.1. Taxonomy (NCBI): domain Eukaryota; kingdom Viridiplantae; phylum Streptophyta; class Magnoliopsida; order Asterales; family Asteraceae; genus Artemisia; species Artemisia argyi. Next base: position 83,617,749 of record CM060699.1, read on the forward strand.
TTTTTATGGCAGAATATCACACCCCAGATGATTCACAAGTTAAGTCTAACTTGTTGTGAAACGTGTGATATTGTTATCAAGATGTTTGCAAATAGGAAGGATTTCTTGTTGCAAATTTCTTTACCAAGAAAAGATGTTTTGAAAATTTCTTTTGTTTTTGTAAAGATTACACACAGCTTTGCAATGGAGAAATTTTTGCAGAGTTTCTTTAAGAAGTTTTGTGTGTGTGTTTTGTGATTTTGGAAAGGGGTATTTATAGAGGGTGAGGAATACCATTGGTCAGAAATTTTGAAAATCAAAATGAAGAACCGTTTTGGGATCCGCATTAAATGCCACCACTCCACATACCCAAGATTTTCGCAACTGTCGAGGTAAGCAGTGCAAAGAGCCTACATAATATGCACTTTTGCAGACATGATGTCACAAAAATATCAAGGGATATTATTTGTGAGGGAAGGCATTAAATGCCAAGTGGGATGTTGATGTGTAAGTGGGGGCTCAGGTATGGATGCCAGTAAGGCAGAGACATATATTCCTATATTAAATAGAAAATTCAGTTACCAACCTAGGACATTTACTAACTAGATACTTAAAGCATTTAGTTATGCATTGAATTGCATTAGTATCATGTCCTGAGCCCCCTGAATGAGAATTCATTCAGTGTGAATTATTTTGGGTAAGGAGACCAATGAGTTACATGCTCAAGGTATGAAGCTCCCTGCTAGTGACTTTGGTGATGTTGAAGGGTTTTACTGAGGAAGGTTGATTATTAGGGAATAAGAATATACACCATGTAAGTATCTCAATCAGTGATCTGATTATCAATGTCTAACATGCCTAGTTCTGCTTTCAACCTGGTGAAAGTAGGTTCATCCAATGGTTTAGTGAAGATATCAGCTAGCTGATACTCATTAGGAATGAAGTGTAATTCAATATCACCTTTCATGATGTGATCCCTGATAAAATGATATCTGATATCCATGTGTTTTGTTCTTTGATGAAGCACTGGGTTGTTTGATATGGCAGTTGCACTTGTGTTATCACAAAAGATGGGTACCATCTTGTAATGAATACCATAGTCACTGAGTTGACTTTTCATCCATAACACATTTGCACAACAGCAAGAAGCAACAACATATTCAGCTTCTGCTGAGGACATTGCAACAGATTGTTGCTTTTTAGCACTCCAACAGACTAGCTTTCCTCCAAGAAATTGGCAGGAGCCTGAAGTACTCTTCCTATCCATGTTGCATCCAGCATAGTAAGAGTCTGAGTAACCTTTGAGATCAAACCCTGAACATTTTGGATAGTAGAGTCCAAGAATGGAAGTGCCCTTAAGATATCTCAGTATCCTTTTGACAGCAGTGAGATGAGATTCCTTTGGTTCAGACTGATATCTTGCACATAAGCACACTGAGAATTGAATATCTGGTCTTGAGGCAAGAAGATACATCAGTGACCCAATCATACCTATGAATAGAGTAGGATTAACAGGTTTTCCAACAAGGTCAGGCCCTAAATTGTTGGGAGGTACCATTGGGGTTTTCACTGAGGCACAGTCACTGAGGTCATACTTTCTGAGTAGGTTCCTAGTATACTTTTCTTGACTGATGGAAATTCCTTTCTCAGTTTGTTTGATCTGTAGTCCAAGAAAATAAGTGAGTTCTCCCATCATACTCATTTCAAATTTCTTTGTCATCAGCTTTTCAAACTGTTTACAAAGTTTGTAACTTGTTGAGCCAAATATGATGTCATCCACATATACTTGGACTAGAATCACATCCTCATTTGTCCTATAGGTGAACAATGTATTGTCAATTTTTCCCCTGAAAAACTTGTTTTGTATCAGGAAGGCTGAAAGAGTTTCATACCATGCCCTGGGAGCTTGTTTTAGTCCATAAAGGGCTTTGTTAAGCTTGTAGACATGGTTGGGAAACTCACTGCTTTTGAAACCAGGTGGTTGTTGCACATATACATCTTCTTTAATGGTACCATTTAGGAATGCACTTTTTACATCCATTTGATAGACTTTAAAGTTCATGTATGTTGCATATGCAAGAAAGATCCTGATGTCTTCCATTCTTGCAACAGGTGCAAAGGTTTCCTCATAGTCAATACCCTCTTGTTGATTATATCCTTTTGCAACAAGTCTTGCTTTGTTTTTGACTAATGTTCCTGACTCGTCTGTTTTGATTTTGAAGACCCATTTCATTCCTATGATAAACACTCCCTGAGGACATTCAACTAAGGTCATGACATCATTTCTATCAAATTGTTCTAACTCATCTCTCATGACCTGAAGCCAACTCTCATATTTAAAGGCTTCTTTCACATTTTTAGGCTCTATTTCTGAGATAAAGTCAACATAGAGGCATACATTGGCTGAAGCCGCCTTGAGTTTGGCAGCCATGCTCCTTGTAAGCATGCCTTCTAAAGGTTTACCAATGATGTTAACAAGTTCCGTTGTTTTGGACTTAGTCCAGCTATCCTGAGGTCTAGGATAGGAATTGGAACTTGTAGAGGCCTGATGTATACTTGGAGTGGGGTCTGATATGGGTGCCTGAGGTGCTTCAAGATTGAGATTTTCAACAACCTCAGTATGGTTAACTTGTGTTGTGGTATCCTGAACAATAGGTTCACTGGTGGTGGTCTCATTAGGAACTGGTTGAGTTTCTATGAACTCACTGATGGTGGGTTGAGGTAGGTTGTGTGGATTGATGTAGTAAGAGACATCAACATCAGCTTGATATTGTGTGGAAAGATTACTCTCAGGATGAAACACATCAGGAGGATATCTTGATGAGTTATCAATACCAATTTCTTCCACAGTGGAATTTGAGAATCTAACAGCTTCAGTACTCTCATCAAAAGTGAAATGGAAGGTTTCCTCAGTTTGTTGTCTCCTGGTGTTGAATACCCTAAAGGCTTTTGAGACAAGGAAGTACCCTAGAAAGTATCCATCACCAGCTTTTGCATCAAACTTTCCAAGATGGTCCTTATGATTATGGATAAACACAGGACATCCAAACACATGGAAATAGCTGATATCTGGAATCCTTCCTTTAAACAACTCATAGGGAGTTTTGTTATGTCTCTTTACAATAATGGACCTGTTTTGTGTATAGCAGGCTGTTTTTACTGCCTCAGTCCAAAAATGTTTGGAGAGAGCAGATCCATTAAGCATTGTTCTAGCAGCCTCAATGAGAGTTATGTTTTTCCTTTCAGCAACTCCATTTTGTTCAAGGGTGTAAGGAGAGGTAAAGTTTTGAGAGATACCCTTCCCATCACAGAAACATTCAAGGTCATTGTTTTTGAATTCAGTTCCATTATCAGTCTTGATTTGTTTGACCCTGATGTCATTTTGGTTTTCAATCTTCCTGATGAAGGACATGATTGATGTGTGGGAATTGCACCAGGCTTTACCTCTCGAGGGATCTCGAGAAGCTTACAACCCCCACCAGGCAGTGTACCTGATCGTTGTAGTATAGTATAGTGACAAGTACCGGGGGATTGATCGTTCAACTCAGGAATAGTGTCGCTAGGATTAGAAAGCCTAAGAACTAGGTCTAGAGGTGAGGGATGATTCTTTTTGTATTTTTTATATTTTATAAAAGCAAATAAAAATCTCGGTTTTTGGAGGATGGGCGGAATTAGTTGCTAATCAACTAACCCAATTACTAAAGATGCAATCAAAATAAAATAATAAAAATGAAAATAAACTAATTTAAACTAGTGGTGTGAGCAATATATGGGAGAATTGTGTTTACTTAGATTTCACTACTCCCTAGATATCTTTTACAAGTTAATTACTTGTTACAGTTGCGTGAACGACGGATTGTATTCGTTAATACCATTCATGGGGTGGCGTACTTACTTCCCCAATCCTATAAGCTCCTACTTCACTCCTATGTCGAGCCGGCTAAGAAGCTCCTAACATGGAATCACTAGAATTCGCTCATGCATTAAATACAATCATAAAAACCTAGTACACATCGGTTCATGTTTCTTAAGATGTTCAAGCAAGTTACACAATGGAGATCTGCCAGTTTTTTTAAGCCTAACATTGAAATCATTCATCCATTACAACTATAAACAAGCAATCAACCTATAATCAACATCTAGGTTTCATTACATCTAAGAAAACACACAAAGGATCTAGCCTAGCATGTTATAATCAAGACAAGCATAAGATATATTCAAACAACACATAGACATATTGAATGAATTGAAAGAAGACTTATCTTAATTGAACATGAAAGGTTTCAAGGGGTGAAAACCCTTGAAAATACTGTTACAAACGACCTAGGGTTTATTAGGTTCGACCCTAGAATTCTCCACACAAGTTCCTCTCTTAATGAATGAAAAATAGAAAAGTATATATAGATTCTGTGAGGTGACGGCGTCAAGAGGAAATTTCTGACGCCGTCATCTCGCCGCCAATAAAGTTCTCGGACTGCCTAGATCCATGGGTGACGCCGTCATGTGTAATCCTGCTCCAGGCCGTCAACAAATTAACTCTTGACGCCCTACTTCTGACGCCGTCACGTTTTCTCTGGGTCGTCATCCATTTTGCTCTTGACGCCATCAAAAATTCCTTCTTGACGGCGTCAGGTACTGTTCCAGCAAGGAAAATTAAGTCTTTGTCGTTTTCTTCACTTTTATGCTCCAAAAACGTCCAAAATGCTTCCTTTTCCAGAATTCACTCCCAAAGTACCTAAAATCACAAAAGGAACGATTTAGGGCAATATTTGATCAAATAAATTCCAATTCTGGCTTAACTGACCCCCTAAAAACGGTTCATTTTTCGCCTCATCATATACCCTTACACTTGAGATTTGCTTGTCCTCAAGCAAATATGCTTTTATTCTAGTCAAAATACAAGTTAGGGGTCATTTAACACTAATATAAAAGTAATTACAACAAATAATCGTTCCACTAAAGACCAAAGACAAGCACGGAGGTCATATACTAGCACCTCACAAATAGTATTTAGATACTCACATCTCTCGGGTGTAATAAAGTATATATCAAAATATGGAAATGGAAAACATCCGTCACTACCTGTCATAGAAAAATAGATTACCATAGGCTTGGGAAAGGATCAAACCTCCACCACATGGCGTAAGCACCTAGGATAAACTATCAAAGAGGTCTTTTTAAAGGGTTGTAACGTTAGGTGTAGGGATATGGAATACACGGTTTTGTTGGATATAGGCAATCTTTACTGGTGGCGAGTTAATAATCTTGGTTAATTACATGTACAATATGGCGTTGCTAAGCCAAGACTAGACTCGACTTAAGCTAATAAATGAAAAATAACAAAAACATCAAATAAACATAGAATGAAATGGGATGGTAGTCCGTATGTTTTTTCTCATTTTTTTTTTTTTTTTTTTTTTTTTTTTTTTTTTTTTTGCATACACTCTTACCCTACCATCATAGGGGATGAAAATTCCCCTTACACTTGAATTTTTACATACTTTACAATAAACTAATCTAATGACTCGAATTAAGAAAATCAAAACACTTGGAGTACTTTTAAGATAAACGCACATATGGGGGTAATAATATGATGTTCTTCCCCATTACTTCATAAAATAAGTACTTTACCCATGAGTCCCAATCGTCCCAAAATAATATGTACAAGGATATGACTCGACTTAGCAACCATTTAATCAATTAGATAATTAACTAAGGGTTTAACAAATAACAATAATGCACTAAAGATGAGTGCATACACGGAAGGCTAAGGCGATTTGGGTGTACATTTAAGTGGGGTGTAACAAATTCTTCCTTTAAGTAAGATGCTTAAAGTTAGAAACGAAAAGATAGGCTCGGAGGGGTGTACTAGGGGTTTCATGTACTAAAAATGAGTACAACGCTAATGGTGTGGGAAAAATTAGTTGACTTAACTAGCCAAGTAATATGACTTAAATGGTCAAGTAATTATGATACGGGTTTAACACAAGGGTGATCCTAATGCCTCTTATCATGTAGTAAATCCTACTATACGAATGTAGTCTCACTAGCGGTCTCGGGATGCATCACTAACGCATTTTCTAGAATCTAAATGCTACCGGTACACTCATAAGCACTAATGGTAAATGCTTTTCCTATCAAATCTAAAGGCGAACCTCACATATTTGGGTGGAAAATTTTTCTGAATGGTACGGTTTTGTGCTAGTCATACGATCTCCTATCCATGAGACGCTTGCTAAGGCTAAAGTTTCACTCCTAAATGTTGTAAAAAATTTTAAATTTGGCGCTAAAATTATACTAACAAGTATTTCTCATAGTTTTATTACACATCTACCATCAAACAAACAAACTCAAGCGAAAGATTCAACAAAATAAGATATAATGCTTGTGGAATGATGTTTGCAGATTTCCTGGAGATTTTAAAACTAAAGATTCAACAAAAACTTTTAGACTCCGTTAGGAAAACAAAACTGGTAAAATTTCTAGAATTTTACACATGACGCCGTCAGGAATTTCTTCCTGACGCTGTCAGAAGTGACCTGCAGAAATTCTTATGTTAAGTTCCGGAAAATTTCTGGAAAAACTTTGTCCTACTTCCTGAAAAAATCCTGCAAAACATCATTATGACTCGATACAAGCATTTGACTCTAACAAATACGAATACACATGTTCACTTAATATTGTGGGGAATCATGATCAAGTTTGTTTCTTAAAAACATATTTGGGGTTTCCCCTTACACTTATCTTTTGCGAAATACCTTTGGATGAAGTTAAGACTAAGCTAAACAACAAAATAAAGTATTTTCACCATTTTAGTTTGAAACATGATCTACCAACAATAAAAATAAATCATGCATACGGAAACAATTAACAATCAAACAAATAAAAATCACACAAATCATGGGTTGCCTCCCAAGAAGCGCTTTTCTTTATTTACGAGTCTTGTAGCTAGACTCAAGGTCATGGGTTACTATGTAACCTCATCGTTGGTTTCACTCTCTGATTGTAAATGTTCTTTATAGAGACCAACCACCTTTTTCTCTATCGCTTCTATAATCCTATTGGCAAATTCCTTGTCGACTTTATACTTCGGTCCTAGAGTCAAGCAATCTTTGTTGAAAAGACTCTTCTTTTCCCATACATAATCCATTCCCTTTTTCTTATCCTCTTCATTGATGTCCTCGAAAGCACCAATGTTATCCATGTCAAATCGGGGCACAAAACGAAATTCTTTCATTCTATTAGGCATCCTATAAGTGATCCTATCGATGTTACTTGCAAATTGGATTGTCCCTTCTATCTCATCATATTCTAACTTGGATTCTTCAATAAATGGTTTACCAAACACAACATTGGACAAGCGACAATCAATAACATTAGCAAGATCTTCAACCACCATAAAGTCAGTGATATAAGTAAAATTCCCAACAAATACATGTAGACCTTTAATTCTCCTGAAAAAGTTACAAACTCCACCGGGGTATTTGGGATCTCTTCTAGGTCCAAGTCTTGTTTTCACTATATCATTATAGACACTTGAGGACATAATGTTGATTGGGGATTTAAAATCAATGTAAGCATTGTCAATATGTCTATACCCAATCATACATGGTATCTTAGCATTCTTAGGATCGCCTCTCTTTATCTTAGGTTCGATTCTAGTAAAAGAAGGTCGAGGGTTATCAATAAGATTATTATAGTACGCAATCTCCTCCTTAGTGGGGTATAGATTAAAATAATCATCTAGCTTTGGATCAATCTCCCCTTCTTCAAGTTCCTTAACAACATCCTCAAAATCTTTATCCCCTAGGTCCTTATTTGAATACAAGGCGGTCGCTAGGTCACTAAATACATGGTCGAGCTCAACCTTAATCAACCTATTAAGCTCCCTAAGTTCCCTAATCTGTAACACCCACTAATATGAAATGCGGCAGCGGAATAGTAATTAGGGTGTTACGGTGTGGATCGAAGTCATAATGATAGAAAACGGCTCGTAAGAGACGTTTAAAACATAATTTCATTTATAAAAAATTTGAAATACAATAGGTCCTTATCAGAGTATTACTAAAAAGCTTAATGTTTTGAATTAAAGCAAACATCATTTATTTTACATCATTATTGAAATAAAGAAAACATATTTTGAAGATTTTTGCCGCCCGTTCCATACTTGCTTCCCCTGCTAAATACCTGAGATACATGCTTAAAAGTCAACAAAAATGTTGAGTGAAATCATAGAGTTTGAATTTAATAATCATTTTGATACACAAGTAAGATTATATTGGAAAATACAATCAGTTTGAAAATATTGATATTGCAGTTCATATATTGCTCTAAGTCTCATGACACGCAAACGTTAACAAATACCGTAAACGGCGGGTGTTTATCAAATCAATGATAAATTTTCCCTCGTGTAATAGGTGATTTGCCAGTTCCTATTTTTACTAAAATATAATTATCGCGACTAATACGACTAACCACATGCATAATGGCATTCCGTCAAGTATTAATGGGACAGGCTGTCAAACCTTAAATAGATCTATTCATTATATTCGCGTTCACTTCAGTGATTAATGGCTCATGAATAAGGGTCTTTTGGCAATAGCTAACTTAGGCATATATCAGTCAGGAAAGCATACAGAAAAATACTTGCGATCTATTTGTAACATGTATCCCCCTCACGGAGTTTTGAAAATAAGTAAATGTGAGGCTATGACTCACCTTGATTGATACTGAAAACGAAGAAAATAAAGTCGAATGAATTTATGAAAACGGCTTCGAAAAACAACCTGACAAATAAATTTATCTAAGAACTTGACCAAAAACTATTCGGTAATTACAAAGAAATAACGAATATTAGATATTCGTTATGACGAATAAGTGATGTGCAGTGAGAATATTGTGATATGCATGACATGACAAAATATGATTTATAAATTATCCATCGAAGTTTTTACCTTTTTAATCGTAAGTAAATATTAACTTTTTAAATATCGTTATATATATTATTATCGTTACGTTAAATAATATATATATATAAATAAAAATAAAGTTTAAACTTAATGTGAAATAAATTGACGAAAATAGAAAATGAATAAGAATGATAAATAAGTTACGTTTAGTCCTTGTCTCCTTTTCCAATTTTACCATTTTTACACTAACGATACTTGCGTTACACCGTTAGTCCTTTTTATATATTTTTCAACTATAGTCCTCTACTTTGTCCAATAATCAATACTAACCTTATAATATTAATTTTTATCACATTTTACCCTTATATTTCTGTATTTACAGGTTTAGTCCTTTAATTTCAATATTTACATATTTAGTCCCTCTAGGTGTCGTCGCGTTACATTTTTAGTCCAATTTTGCAAAAATGATTATGAAACTTTTCTAAAAATTTCCGAAGCTTATTTATTAAGTAAAAAGCTTATTTTAACTGCTTAATTATTTAAAAGCTTAATTTTTAGCTTATGGGCCACTTAACGATTCAATTAAAGGCCCGTTAAGAGTTTTGGAGGCGAGGGCATGGAAAAAGTTTTGGGCTTGGCTTTGGGTCATTTTTATGATTCTAAAAACATTTCTTATAGGCCCAGTGGGCTTATGGATTTTAAATTCTTAATGGGCTTTAGTTAAGCCCAAGTCGACAATTATAAAGATTCTATAAATATTTTGGTTTTGAAATCAGGTTTATGTAGGTTCAAAATGGATCGATTAAGATGTCAAAACGTGATTATTTTTACAAGTTATTTATATGAAAATGTTAGTTTGCTAGATGGTCTATGGCGTCGTGAAAAAATATGGTACTATCGTTAAATGAAATTCAATGTTATACTCGTGTTTTGTGGCATGTTTGGACCGGTTTTATATCTTGAAAACTTAGAATTATTTACTAAGTGTTATACTAAATTTCATACGATGGATGCAATTTGAAATGGATGCGTGATATGCATGAAACGTTACAACTATAGTGAATTGTGTGTGCTACGTGATTCCTAGGCCTTCCAAGATAGAGGCAAATCACGTTTCGTGTACTATGATTAAATATATACGTGTGATTCATGTGCAAATTGATATACGTTCGAAACAATAACCACAAAGTGCATGACTAAATATTAACGTATGAAATGGAATAGAAACGAGTATAGGAAACTTACAAACACCTTAGAGGTGATCAAGAGTCGAGATAGGTAGAAAAGAACACAAGAAAATCACGTCTAAGCTATATAACCCAAACGTTATATATTTATTTCAACCCGATTTCCTTTCTTTGCTTCCAATACAATACCACACGACTTGTAAGTCTTTGAGAATGGTTCGAATACTTTTTATCTCAGTGAATAAGTGTGTGAAAGAATAAGAGAAGAATGCATGCAAGTACGTACATATATTACTAATATATATAACGTTTAGTAGAGAAATTCAAAGTGAATTCTTTGTACTATTTGCAATGTCAGTACTAGCTCTTAGATGAACATTTTATAATAGTTTAGGGAGTGTTGTGAGAGCACAAAAGAAGGGAGATGTTGGGTGAATCATACTCTATGTCGACCAAGCAATTTTCCATGCATACGATTTACAAAATCGTACACAACTTATTTATACATGATCTTCTTTAACATTTGAGCTTAGAATCATCTCAGGAATAATATTAGGAACGATTAGAAACAAACGAGATTCAAAACGGTTAAGTTTTGAATATATTGTAAATCGATTTGGGTGT